>BGPR01000878.1:110359-169858 GCA_013235015.1 Araneus ventricosus
TATTCTTGAAATTAAAATTTATCGTGTAGCGTTTCTTAAATTTAATGTGAAATATCTATAAGAAACGCGAGGTCTAAAAGTAAGAGTAATGCAAGAGTAAAAAACAGTGTTAAATTATCTCTTTTAATGATACAAACCTTTACCTGTCCTCTAGGAAAATCTTGAAATATGAAATTTTAATGTAAGATATATGGAGAAACAACTTTACATGTAGATTAATTTCACCGGAAGAAAATAAATTTTTCAGCATTCGTTAATAATATTATTCTTGAAATTAAAATTTATCGTACTAGACTTAATATAAAAAGCCTAAAAGAAACGCAAGTAGTCCCTAGTAAGAACACTATATATTCATGCAGCAAATTATTAAGTTCTGAATTAAATTATAGGTGTAATTATCAGAGCAATTACTGGGGACGATACTTTAAACAAAAAAACCAGTACAGAAACGTTTTCAAAATTTATGACACAATGCACGACTGAATTGATCGTATTAAAGTGAAAATTGCGAATAACTTGATTGGAAATGTGACATTTTTAACAAATTTTCTATCTATCTGTAAATAAATTACTATGAAACTACCGTATTATGAATTACTACCGTAAGATAAGTTTATTTTTTATTTCTAAATTGAAACGGTAGTACTTCTAGATAAACATTTTACAAATTTGACATACGAACCATTAATTGTTTCAAATTATTTCAAGAGATGTAAGCATTCAAAAGTTAGTTTATAACATTTTTACTAATGAATTATTATGTGTTGGATTCCTTAATATTTAATTTAAACTAAACGTGATAAAATCCGGGTCAAATAAACAGCAAACATATACAATCCCGGATTAAGAAACAGTTCAGATATAAGAAGCAAACAAATAACTTCTTTGCTGCGAGTGAAAAATACCTTGTGAAACGTTTTTCTGAGTCTTTATCTTTCTTTTCTTCCACATCGTGTAGTGGAAAGGTACGAGAACTAAGCCTCCCTGTTCTAAACATGTCTCTGTGTAATCAAGCAGCAAATCAAGATTCATAGATATTAGGCCTCCTCTATAAATAACACTGTCTGTGTCAAACCTCCACAGGGAATCTAAGGTGAGATAGATAGGCTTCACTGGATACTAGAAGAAATCTTTGTTTTAAAAAAGGCTCGTAAGAAATAATAATTGTTCTATAGATAAGTAAAAAGTGGAAACGGGGTTCTTAATATAAAAGGAAACAGTGCAGAAACTAAAGATTAATGGTTGCTCAATACATTTTAGGTGTGTATCCGGTCCACATGAATGAATATTTTCTGAAAGCGGATAATTTTGTTGGAGTAGAGGCTGAAAAGTAAATCCTTTGCATTTAGTTCTTTAGTGGGTTTCATAGTTTATCTCCGGAATGTTATTCTCAAGCAATTAAAAATTCTGCAGATGTCAAAAAATAGAATCTGAAAGTAAAACAAAATCTTTCGTTGAAATTAACCATCACCATTTCATTAGTATAAAAGAATATCAGGGAAAGACCTTTGACTATTACCCGCTTACTTTGATTAAACACATTTCAGAATGGACCAATGTTTAAAATGCCTTTAGGAATCTATAAATCTTTAAAGCAGTACTATAATATACAGTAAGCAGTACTTTGTTTAGTATCTTTATTGCCGGTAACATATATAAAAAATAGAAATAAATAGTTAGCAATAAAATTTAATTTCCTATGAAATTTTCCAGATTTTTAAGTCGAAAAATGCTCTCCTTTCACGTTTTATGAACTTTACAATCTTAAATATAAAACCGCATATTTAAAAGTTTCTTTTAAATATGCGGTTATTTTAATTAGAACTAAACTTGACAAACAATGCAGTTACTTAATTCATGCTTTTCTGATTTCGCATGTAAATAAATAAAGTGTTGATACGCCTCGAAAGTATACATTTCTGCAATAACGTATTTAATCCTCAAAGATATTATTAGATTCGTTAAAGTTTCGACTTCATACAATATTAAAATTTTTAATGATAAGCATGTTATTAGGAAACCTAGGACTACTTTTAATATATGTTATAAATGAAATCGTGCTACTTAATTTAATTCACAAATTAGCTGAAAGAATCATTATTCTACGTAAAAATGATCGACTCCAAGAAATGATTTTCATATATGATGCATGTGTCATTTCATTTGGGAGGTCATTTAAAAACTGTCAGACACTCAAAAATTCTCATAACCGCGCATTAGAATTCTTTTGAATATTTAATATTTTATAAGAAAACTAGTCTTCCTTTTCAATTGCATCAAAATTCACTCCTTAGATTTATACAGATAAGAGAAATAAAATATGTAAAAATATTTGTTTTGTGAAAGCAACTGTAATCTCTTAGATAGCACTGCCAAAGTTTTAAGGAAAGCATCGAGCAGACAATGGGATTACTGGAGACAATATTCGAAGTCTCGAATCAGGAGATTGTTAAACTTATTTTCAGACTTTCATTTCCGCTCACTCATTCATTTCGTGTTTGGTGATTCTTCAGACGATCTTTCACATCACTTAAGATTATGAATTTTCTCCATTCCATAAAATATACATTTCTTCCTCTGTTCAGCCTTTAAGTTTTACCAACCCAAATTTTAATAGGCATTACATGACTAATTTAATATTGGGAAATATAAGAATTTGGAAGAAATGCACAATCCCGAATTTAAAACATTAATAACATATTAAGATTAAGTCAAAATTCCGGTAACATTATTGTATTTTAATATTTTTTCATTTAATGTTATTAGAACGAAGATTTCCAAGACTGAAGACTTATAATATTTTCTTTAATAGTCTAATTGAAAAAGATTACATTTTACACAGCATCAATAAATGTGTTCATGTTGTTTATGATTGAATTTTCTTAAAGTTTAAAGGATATCTTAATAATAACGTCTCGACACTTAATTGTCTAACATTAGAATTTTAACAAGACAATAAAAATTGAACAGTATACATCAAGGCAATTGATTATCATGTTATTAAACATTTTTTAACTTGTATTTGAAACTGTTTTTTAAATAATCTAATCAAACTTGTTAGCTGGTTTTAGGATTACACACGACCGTATACAGGAGTCTGAGTAGACATCGAATCAATATTTATAAGCGAGAATGCAAAGCACTTAAGTAGATTTTGTTGAATTAAAAAGTGCTTAAATAAAAAGTGAGATGCAGAACCACAACCAAACTACATTGCTAAACATTCTGGGATTTAATTGATATAAAAACAGCACAATAGGGATCGAAAACAGAGTTCTATTAGCCACCACTGGGCATGGCCCGACTCCTCCAGCAGGATTTACATCCCTCCAAAGGAATAAAGGTAAGTCAATCGCACAACACTTTTATACCCCTACGGAAGAGAGAACCCGCTTATTCATCCGTCGGCTTCTCATTAATGTACTCGGGGTGCTCTCCGCTAGGAAAAGTGAGATCTTTACAAAATTTGTAAAGATGTGGTTTGCCATATGGCGTTCATTATAAAGCTTTGAATGAAGTCTATTAAATTTTATTTTCAAGTACAACAATGCTGATTTACCTTAGTTTAGTTATATTTACGTCCCATTTTGAAGCAACACGAGGGCTAGCAACAATGCGAATGAAGGCATCTTTAAACTGATAAATGTATTTTAACCAAGTTTTTTCTGTCTATTTAACTTGAGCAAAGCGAGGCCCCATAAATGAAATGTAATGACAATACTTATATAAATAAAAAGTGACAAGTCTGTGTGTTGTTCCTCTAAGGGACAGACCGCTGGAGTTATAGCTACGAAATTTGGTACATACTTTGGAGGGTGGTAATGAGCACCTCGGACACATTTCTTCAAATTTCAATTAAAATTTTAATTAATTGAAAAGTAAGCTTTCGGCTTTTTTCCTCAATAACTTTGGAGCATTTTATAGCACAAAAATTACTTTTACCTCATCTCAAAGCGCACAAAATTACTTTTTTCAATGATATCATTTAAGTTGCCGTACAATTTTTTCTTTAATTTTAATAATATCTTAAATATATTTTTTGCCATAATTTACAACAATATGTTTCATTGTTGCAGCGCATATCAAACTGTTTTGATTGTTTAAACAAATATTTAATTGAGTATTTCTCTATCATTGTTGAAAGTTGAGGTAATATCCTAATAAATTTTGCTCTCATATTTTATCTCATCAAAGTTTTTTGGAATCTGCAAGCTAAGATCTGAGATAATGCGTATAATGAGAACTATATCCAGTAAGCTGAATGGTTATAGTTGCTATCTTTTCATGCTGGCCATAAAATGTACTGCTTCTTTTAAATGTTGAAATCGAATGCATATTTTGCAAGAGTAATAAGAAAGTGAAGATGTCGCCGACAACGTGCAATTAGATGTTACATGACCTAGTCAGCTATCTGACTCCATTAGGGACATTTATGTAGACAATGAACAGACCAGATGCAAGGCTATTGAAAGAATATGGGTTAAATATCTACCACAATCTGAAGTATAAAATTACGTCGTTAAAGAAACCATGAATATAAAATGATGCATGATTCAATTGAAATCATATTTCCGGCGAACAAGCTGGTCGCCGAAGTCAGCTAGTTTAAAATAATGATAAGGATTACAAACGAGTAAATCGCAAAAGAATTTCAGTTTAATATAGAATTTACAATAAATTTAAGTATACTATACAGAGCACAATGAAGTAGTGTTAGATTGCAAAAATTGCATCGACATCTTTTTTCGGTTTTGTCAGTATTTTTAATTAATTTATTTCTCCGCCACTAAAGTTTGTTTCTTCTCTTGTGGCAACTTTGGCTAATTTTGAAATTCAAACGATAATTTTCAGCCGTTTCATTTAATTTCTAAATTTTACTTAATTATTTACTTTGTTTTCGATTTAATTATTATTTGTCTTAACTTTTGTTGTTGTTTCCATTAAGGTTTCAACTTTATTAATTTTTAAATTCAAATTTTGCAACGGGACTATTTCCTCGCCATCTTGTTGCGGATGAATTTAGATGTTATTAGGTTTTGACGTTCTTGACTGGAGGTTTTTTTTCCGTTATGAAAGCAGATTCCTTTGTCTTTTGGTTTGAATATTCTGAAGGGATAGCACGCATCCTGGAGGTTCCGAGACCGTTGAATTTAATTCCTTCGGTTCTCGTCCTCTCAGGCATGCAAGCAGTAGAATAAATCTGTTGGTAAAGAAATCTACAAAAGATCTAAAATGTTGAATTTAAATAAGAAATCAACAGGCGGCTTATGTTTTAACTGACCTTCATTTGTCTTGGACTATTCGAGTTCATGCTGGACTGAAGCTTTTTTCTTGCGTTTGGAATGGTGATTTTTATATTACATATATCTATCTTCTAAAGAAGTTTGAAAAATAGCAAATTAACTGTGGTAGAAAGTGTTCTTCATTTTGAGAACAGCAGTGATGACTTACAAAAAATTGAAAGTAGTGTGATCGTGATGGAATTCCTGTTTTGTGCGAGTGTCACCATCTGCAACGATTCTGTTGTTTGTGAACGAGAGTCGCCACTTGTGAAACAAAAATGTGAGCAAGAAAGATTTCCCAAGTCGACTACAAATCGGGGAAAACTAAATTTTCCCATGCTAATATTGACCGCAAGTGATGTTGCAAAACCAAGAAATGCCTTGCTTCAACTGATTCAAATCCGTTTTGTGGTAAGAAACATAGTGTGCGAAAGTTCAAATCAATGAAAGATACATTTTTCAGTGCCTATAAAGGTTATTCATTGTGAGACTACTAATCTCTCATTCAATATATTCGAATATCAAAATGGCCGTTATGAGGGTGTTCCTTTTTTGCATTTACTAATTTGGTAAAGAATAGATATCTGTTTTTCATATACTTACTGTTTTATCGTTGTGAGATTTCATATATTTGATATTGTGTGCACCAACAGTAAAATTTACTAATTTTATATTCTTATCTTAAAGGTGCTGGCAGTTTAATATCCATAAAATTGTTAATAAAAAATATTTAAATTTTAATAAATTTGTTTTTCTTTAAATGTTTTTATGCAATGCACTACCACTGTATAAAAAATTGACTTTAAATAGTAGCTAGGTTTTTCAGGTCTGAAAAGGTAGGTGATTTATATAAGTATAGCTTGAATTGCTTATCATCGTGTTAAATATTTCAGTACCCAGAATTAATTAATTGTTCAATATATATATTAATTTAAATTTTATTTCTGGGCATCTACCTTGCTTTAATGTTTTTATAAAGATCCTAGCTACCCCATCCAATAAGTAGAATTAATTAACCTTTAGCACCTGTTGTGTGTAGTATTCTAATATCACTGGAAGCTGAAATCTGTTTCCAAATAGAAAATCATAGAAAGTTATTTCGAAGTTCTGGTGAAATTATTTTACACAGTAATAAAATTATACGTTTAATTATACGTTTAAAATCTATGTAGAAATTAATGCAAATAAATGCTTCTGAATATCTTCTTGTGGAAAATATGGACATAAGCGTTATTATACACAAATAATAGAAGACACAACAAAATTTTTAAACATAAATTTGTAAAAAAAATAACAATTATCATTTTAGGGCAAATGAACTCACTATGTAGCGCAATACCTTCTTAACGAGAAATATTTCCATATTGAAATTAAACGATTTAATTATCTTTACAAAAATTATATATAGGGTTATGGAAATGAATGCTTTTAAAAACAATCCTGTTGAAGACATGGATATTAAATGGTTGTGTTATAGAAAGTAGAAACTACCACACAACTTTTCAGACATAACTTTTAAGCACAAGAACGTTTGTTTTTAGTAATTAATATTTTAAATGCTAAAAAGTAAGAAGTCATGATGGTCTGCCTGTATGCATTTATTTCGAAGTTTAAGTATTGCGAGACCTGCATCTGCTGCCGAACTGATAAGGTAGTCTGCGCTCGTCATTGCCATATGAATGATACGGCTGCCACGACAAATAATTCAGGCACTGTAGCCCTTGCATTATAGCCCTAGTTACGGGCAGAACATGCGACAACTCCTCATGCAGAAGTACGATCATTCATCGGTAGGAGGTAACTCGGTCCCACACTATTATTGTACCCCACTGGGAAGTGAGACTCTGCTTACTCATACATCAGGTTCTCATCCCCATTTTTGAGGTGTCTCCTTAAGTGAATGGAGTGTAAATGAAATCCTTTTTCATATGTGTTTGTTTGTCTTTTTTATTTACATTCCCTTTGGGTACACGGCACCACCTTAGCAGGCATATAATTGCTATCCCTTGGGGTACATGGCACCACTTAAGCAGAAATCTGTTTGCAATACCTTAGGGTACACACGATCACCTAAGCAGAAATCTATTTGCAATACCTTAGGGTACTCGGCACTACCTAAGCAGGCATCTATTTGTATTTCCTTAGGGTACATGGCACCACCTAAAGCAGGCATCTATTTGAAATCCTGAAATTCCCCATAAATTATATTAAAAGCATTTTTCGGATGGATTTTATTTAATTTCTTATCAGAAAATAATATTTAGTGTACATCTCCTGATATTTATTAAGCTTTGAAATCAATGTTTATTACAATGAAAATCGACAGATGACCACTGATGAGTTTATGGATATCGCATTTGTATTGAATTGCCGTGGCTCTATTATTCGATAAATTGCGAAACACACTATTTATTGCAAGTGTTACACTTATAAACAGGAAAACCCATGAACAGCAATTGTGAAACAATTGTATGAATGTTAAAATGTAAATACGGCCTTCCTCACATAATTTCTATGAATCGACTATGGCATCTGTTTACTCTCATCTTTGATATTAGTGCCTGTTGGCGATAAATCAGCTGGATAAACATGCCCACGTTTAAATAATCAATTATTATCTGCTTTTGCATATCAAATAATTCATATGGAAGAATGAAGTTCTCCATGTATACTACTAAATTCACTTCACTACTATTTAGTTCAGCTATCTGATTGTGGTCGTGAATCGTTAGCTAAGTTTAAAATGTAATTTGAAATGACATGTAAAGTCACGTACTAAAATAATCAATTAATTCGATAGTCATTGTCATTATTACGTGAATAACATAATTGCAACTATTAAATATTTTATAGCATTATATACATAGTAATATCCGATATTCCCTACTATATGAACAGAATAATCAAAACTAAACATAGTTATATGAACTAGCGTGGCTTAAACTATAAAATTTCATGTATTAACAGATCTAATTACTTTCTATAAAATTCTAATTCCAGCTTTGATATCTGAATTTAATATTCATACAAAAATACGACCATTTCGTGGTATCAATAAATTAATGTAATCATTTCATAGGAATAATGCTCCAATATAATTTATTAGAAATAATTTTGTATGAGTGTGGTCTACATTATCAGTATGAATAATTTTAAACAACTATTATTTATTATTCACCTGCATTTTCATTTTTATGAATTTAAATCTGTATTGTATACAAACTACTAAATTATTATATCCTCAGTTCTATGAATAATAATTTAATGAGCCCCAATTACGGTGTTTTCTACGGTGTGGCAACATATATTTATTGACTAAATATTCATCCTTGAAAAATGCTTTCCTAAAAGTAAATATACGAATAAGCTCTATATTTCATCTGGGAAAAAATTATTACATATGCTTGTTATAAAGGAATAGTTCAATCTTTCCGTTTTAATATAGAATTCTTCTCACTTAACAAAGATTATAATGACATTTATCATAATTAAATTCATTTTTTCTATTAAAAATTTAAGAATTTAGAAACCGGTATTTTTAAATCACTTGTCTACGTCATTGTGAAATTTCTTTATAAAATAATTTTCTCACATTTATTTAATTAAATAAGATTTTAAATAACTTAATCTACTTATAATTTGGCATTAATCAAAAGAATTACACTGAGTCATCAAGAGCTCTACCGGTTTCATATCAGAATTTTTTATAATATTAATAAAAATTTAACAGGCTACAAAATTTAAGGATATAAATTAAAAGTTTTATTTAATATTTAGACTGAAACGAAAATAAATCATATAAAAAATTCTGTAGAAAGAAATATGGATTTTCAATTTATCAGATTTTTCACATATCCTCTTAAAGTTTCTACTGTTCGTCAAGAATTTTTTCTTTTATATTTAAAAAAAATTAAAAAGCTCTTAAGTAGGGTTTTTCATAAATAATAGAAATTTTGTCTAAAATATTGTACAAGATTAACTGAAAATAAAACTGTTAACAATGGGAAGCTTGCCGTTTGAAAGCGTTGTTTATGACAGCAGGATAGTTTTTGTTTAAATAGGTGAATATATATGCTTATTTTGTATGTAGTATTGACTCTTTACCCTCCAAAATCTAATTAGATGCGTATTGTACTTTGCATGTCACATTCGCAAATTAAATTCCTTAAAATACTAAGCAATTACTTTGATTGGTAACGAAAGCAAGTAGTAACTGTCTCGGTAAAATCCTGTCGATTGCATAGCAACGGATTCGGAAACCCTCCGCGCTTTTGCGCATGCGCCGGGCGGAGTTATTTTCATCGAAATAGGGGGAAAGTGAAGAATGGAAAGGTGATGTTTAAATTTTACTGAGCGTGACCTAACAAAGAACTCCGGAAATGCGCTCTTATGACTCGTTGCCTGACACCCCTTTCCGGTGTAAAATGGTCCCAAAGTTGTAGTCTCGGAATCCGTTGCTGAATAGTAAATCGCTTGAATAAAAATTGCATCATGTGTTTTGAAGGTAAAGTACGCATGCAACTCATGTCGCCTTAGCGGAGACAACGGATTGCTGAGGCTTAATATATAATATGTTATATAACGTGTTGACTGTAATACATTTTATCTTTGAAATAATGACTTAAAACAGCTATAGTAAGATACTGAATTATGTTAAAACATTTGCAGGAATAAAGAAGGAATAAAAAAATTCTTCTGAAATTGAAATTATCCTTGGCTTCATTTTTCGGATACTCTTTATTATTCAAACAATGAAAGTATTCGTAGTAATCTTACTTACATGTTATCTATTACTAAATTGTTAAACCAATACATAAAAGTACCATTTAATTTTAATAAGGGAAAAAATAAATGAAGTGAAGGACAAGAAGAAATACTAGAGCAGAAAATTGGTAAATTTTTATTGTAACTCTTTTCAATATGCGAGTAAAGAATTCGGATGGATCTTCAGAATAAAATGTATACTTATGACAATAATACTGGTTATTAAACGCTTCCTCCGCGAAAATAAATAATTGCAAAGAAATTCTCAAAAGAGGAACCTATATATGGTGAATGTCAATTTGTTTTAAAAGAAAAATTAGTATCTAATTTATAGTGCTTTTAAAAAAATGAAACTATTAAAAAATTTAAATGTTTTATTACTTTTCAAAACTATTTATTGTGAGGGTTACACTTATGAACAGAAAAACCTATGAACAGCAATTGTGAAACAATTGTATGAATGTTAAAATGTAAAATTCGCCCTTCCTCACATAATTTCTATGAATAGACTATGGCATCTGTTTGCTCTTAATCTTTGTTATTAGTGCCAGTTGGCGATAAATCAGCTGGATAAACATGCCACGTTTAAATAATCAATTGTGATCTGCTTTTGAGTATCCAATAATTCATATGGGACAATGAAGTTTCCCATGTATACTAGTTAAATTCACTTCACTACTATGTAGTTGAGCTATCTGCTTATGTGGTCGTGAATCATTAGCTAAGTTTAAATAGTAATTTGATATGACATGTTAAAGTCACGTACTAAAATAATCAATCAAATTGATAGTCATTATTACGGGAATAACATAATTGCAAGTATTAAATATTTTATATTAAGATATACACAGTAATAGCCGATATTTCTTACTTTATGAACAACATTATGATAACTGAACATAATTAAATGAACTAGCACGGTACTAGCGAAAATAAATGATTGCCAAGGAATTCTCAAAAGAGGAACCTATATGTGGCGAATGTCAATTTGTTTTAAAAGAGGAATTAGCATCTAATTTATAGTGTTTTTTAAAAAAGAAATTATTAAAAAATTGAAATGTTTTATTACTTTTCAAAACTACTAATATATTCAATATTGAGGTTACAACAAGATAAATTTTCAGATGCAGGTGTCAAAAATTTAAATACTTAAAGAGAAGCAAAGTTTAATTACGAAGCTAGGCATACAACACATTATCTCTTATTGGGTTGACACATCCACTGAACAAAGAAAAGAGTGACTTTTGTGATGATTATATAGTTTCAATTTGGTATTTATAGGTAATTTTTAGTTTTAAATTTATTATAAAAATTATTCATTTTGTAAAATGCTAAGGTATCCATCGTAGTAACAATATTTTTGCACTAGAAGGTTTGTGCCCGTCTAAGACGGACTTTTAGACTCCAAACATATCTCATATCCCATTGTCACCAATTTACTAACGAAAGTTATAGTAGAAAATCCCATGTACATTGGCAGAGTGCTTAAGAAATTTTTAAAAAAGCATGAGAAACAGAACTGATGAATCAATTAACACTAACCTTCATTTGATAATAACCTTACTTTTAATAATTACTTTCTTTTCGTCCGAGTAAAAATAATGCAAAATCCACTAATATAAAAAATGCACTACTAAATACAAAATAAAAGAAGACTGAAAGAAAATATTTGCAATAGCATGCACCCCTAATTCAAATCATTAAGTAAAGGGAATCTTTCAGCATAAGAACGGTTGAGGAAAAAATATTAAATGCAAAATATATAGAAAGAACCCTTTTAACCAAAACGACAGTATTCTACACTAACTTCCAACTGATCCTTGAAGTGAGGTAATGAATCAGTATAAATAAAAAAGAAATAAACTGCTAACTCAGCTCAATTTTTATATAAAAATACCATGAATCAATTGCCACGAACATTCCTTTTCTTAAATAATGTAAAAGAGATGAAGTCATCTTATTGACCTTTACTCCAATCCAGCATGAATAAGTGAAATTTACGATCCCATAACTCATTTTTATTTTTGCTTAATTTAATTTTTAAAAAACGGTCGGAGTTGTTTGACGCCAGCCAAAACGGAAATCGTGATTTGCTCCTCCGAAAATGACGCAGTCCAAAGAGGCGGAGTTATTTTTAACTCCTCCCAGAACGTTACGGATTTTCCAGCGTAATTAGATTATAAATTTAGAAATGGTCTGACATCAAATGCATGTAATATCAGCTCTCATTTAGCATCCTGAACATCCCACTAGTTGCACTATGAGTACGTGGATGAGAAGCTGCCGGATAAGTAAGCGGGGTCTCGCTTCCTAGTGAGCACAATAATGGTTGGGTCTTGAACTCTGCCAGTGATAGTGAGGCCTCCAACGGGAGGGTTCTGTCCGTGGCGGTGAAGGCTATTAGGCCTCTGGCCTCAGAACTCAAGCTGTCGCAACGACTGTCACTCGGATGTGTGTTTGAAGTGATTTCGATATGTATTACCATTCTTATCAGTGTTGCCATATTGGTCTTTTTAAATAGACCTTGGCCTTTGGAATTTTCATTTGACCTTAAACTCCTTTTTGGGCTTTATTTTTCCTTATGACTTTTAGAACGACTCTTAATGTATAATTTAACTATTTTTCTAATAAACTTTAGAATAATGAAAAGTAGCATAGAACGTTGTCATTAACAAGAGTTGATATATTTCACTCGAACATTTTATTCTCGACCAACAAGAACAGAATTCCCTTTTCTTTCTTTCTTTCTTTTTCAAGTCGCGCACGTAGATGTTTAAAAAAAATCACTTGAATTTAAGTTTATTAGAACATTATTATACATATGTCAATCTAATAGGATTCCGTTTCATGTAGGATAGTCATTTTCATATACCAAAATAAGGGGGAAATGTGCGCTTTAATGAAAGTTTCAAATTTGTCCTTTTTTGGCCTTATTTTAAAGACGAGTTGGCCTTATTTTGCTATTTTGATCTTGTTTACCTGATTCTGATCACGAAAGGAAACTTCCATAGACATATAGAAGCTGTCCTTGAAGATAAACATTTCATTTCAGGCTGATGAGAAAGTTTAATCTGAAAATTAATGACGCTTTATAAGATCTGAAATTGAGCCGATTTTTGATTACCAGAGTATATCGTATATCAGCAGAAAGTAATCAAAACTTCCTTTCAATGTAAACGTACATGTTCTGACTAAACAATCAAAACCATTGCTAAAAATTATTTTTTAATAACTAATTTTACACAGAAATGTGTCTTGAAAAACTGGATGGCATTCATTCTAGAAACTATACGCTTACTAAAATATAATAAGTTTGTATATGTTCGAAAGTATAAAGTCAAAGCAAGAGATAATTTTATCACAGACACAACAAAATTCAAACATGTCGTAATTGTAACCATAAGTTTTTTAATCCCAAATAGATTAAGCATTACAGTTCTCTAAGGTTTCTGTTTGTCTCTGCACTAATTCTAAAGGGATGGTTAGGATTTATGCAAATAACCATCTAACTTCAATCTCCGTGAAACCAGCATCTCATAGTACCATTAACAACATGGGTTAGAATAGCTTAGTGAAGTACTCTGATTTACTTCAAATTCCATCTCTGATGTCTATAAGTATATCCGTCGTCCATTTGGCTTCAATTATCAGTCTCGAGCGCATCTGTATTTGATAATAATCAATTGAGTTATCCATTAAGCAAGAGATATCAAGTTTTAATAGAAATTTAAACACTGTTTATCCATTTTTATGCATGGTCTAATGTGTTTTTACTATATTTATAATAAATGTTTATAATTAATTTTTTAAAAAAATAATTCATAATAAAATCACACTTTTTAATCAGATATGAATAAAAATTGTTAACTTAAATTCAAATTATTATGTTACTATATCATGTGTTGTTAAACAGAAAATTTTAGTAAATTGTATACAAATTATTTAATAAGCAGGAATGGAGATGTTGAAAGCTGTTGGTTCGGATTGCTGTTGAGCTCCCACCGAATCTTTTAAAGCAAAATAAAGGCTACTTTGGAATGTATTGCTTAGTGTTCAAATCAACACTCTTAGTCAGATGATGAGTTTGAAATTTAAAGGATAACATTTTCTTCATATGAACTCCAGGGTTTTTGATCCAATGTATTATTTTATAAATTTAGCTGATTAATTATTTAATCTCAATTTACTTGATTCTGGTCATGTTCTTGTCAATAATTTCTTGTGAAAGATTTTTCAAAAAAAGTGCTCATTATTAATAGGCTTCTCTAATGTGAAAAACATTTGGTGTATGTTTACAAATTTTCAGTACTTATTTGAGTCAGTTCTCTTTAAAATTCTGACAGAAGAGCATATTCTATACTCAAATAGTTCTTTTGTATCTATAATATCACAAATTACAAGACAATGAACAAGAATCGCTATATATTCTTCTTTTATTCAGTATTTGTTGTACTATAGTATTTTAAATGAAAGAAAATTGATTCTAGAAGTAACAAGATATGACGCATTTCTTTTAACGTGCCAGTTAATCTTCACAACTGATTACATTTTGCGATTGGGGACAGTCAAGGATGTTCCAAATGTATCGTGAGAAAACGACTTTATCATAGTTATCAAAAATCAGACGGAATTTCCTAGTTTGCATAAGGTATTGTAATTACAATGCAAATGAATTTTTCTTTTTTTCATCTTTAACCCTCCGTTAGGGGCGTGAAATTTTGTTGTACGGTTAGGCGCGTGGGGTAAATATGTGCCCAATTTTTCCTCCCTTTTTTCTAAATATTTTCTTCTGAGAAAAAATATATCGGTTATAAATTAAAGAATAGACATCTAGGAAATGCAAAAAGAACAAAAATAATTTTATGCGAATATTTTTTTTAATATTTATATAGAGCTTACAAAATTCTATGAAAAATCAGATTTTGCATACACTTCGTTTAAATGCTCAATACAGGCTTAATTATGGCATTTTTACCATATTTTTGTACCATTTCTTCTATAATATTTGAACCTACCTTTATTACTCATTGACTTTGTTGTTCTTTGGTCCTGTACCACTTATTCCTGACAAAATTTTCTGTTCTTTTTAATTCCACTGGAAGGCGGCATTGGGCAGATCTACATAAAATTTGAAGTATACTAAGTATCAAACTGAAATTTTCGATGGCATTCAGTCATTTCATATCCTTATCTATATTATCATTTTTGAAAATTACAAAAGCGTTTTAGTAGAGGTTTTTTAAATATTTTGAAAAAGAACCGTATTCTAATTAGAAGTATTTTTTGCGACATCAATTTCCGGCATATATGATCTAGAAAATCAACTCCTATTGTCACATAAAATTCAAGAATTTCAGGTTTTTTGTTATCACCTGTCGCGTCATCAATAGGAACTGAAAAGTGCATAGTAAATAATTATGACACAAGCCTAGAATCAGACTGGATGCCAAATATTCATGATTTTACTTCTCGCTTCTTATTTGGTCAAATTTCTTTGAGTAATTCCCGTTAATTTAAAAGAATGGGATCGACATAAATTAGTTTATATGTCTGCTAAATGCTTTTAGAGAAGTTCGAAACTATTGTATCTTTTATCCGCTGTTATACTAGTTGTTCAAACATTTTAGAACGAACTCACTCAAATTATTTGAAATATTTTTTTTAAAATTAAACGAATCAAAGTTCCAAAATTTCACACAGTAAGCATTATTATAGAAGCAGCGAGAGCAGAAAAATAAACTGCCAATTCCTGTTACATGGTTAGGCTCTTGGGATATACCTGTCCCCCCCACGTGTTATTGTGTCCCTTATCTTCCTTCTGCTAAGGGATGACCTTGCAAGAGACTTAAGTTTAATGTAGCACCCAAGTTGGCAAAAATCGCCAACTATGAGCTACTCATAAAGTCCACGCCATCTTGGATGGCTACGAGATTGGAAAAAGCCCAAACTAGGCAACAAGAAAGAAAAACGGAGAAAAGAGACATGTAAAAAAATTATACGATAAAATTAAAATGGAATTCTAAACGAATAAGACCTCACAATTCTGGTATTAGCAATGAAATGGAAAAGGAAAGTATTAATTTAAAATATGGAAAGGAATAGGATACTTGGATTTAAAATGATACACGAAGAGAATTGAAGAATGCAGAAAGAGACAAAATATAAAAACAGAAAATTCTGAAAATAAAGCAGAAATCAGAGATAAAACTGTAAAATAAAGGAAGGTAGAAGATATGAGGAATTTAAGCAAAATAAGAACAGTACTTAGTATGTCGCGAATCTCTGGTTTAAGAGCAAATTATCGAAGGTTACTAAATTCAAACCAATAACCCTTTCCTTTGAATCTTTTAACATAATGGGTATTCTGATAAGTACTCTACAGCACCAAATAAATCCATCATAATTCGGCTGCGAGATGATTACAACGAGAAGACAAAACAGATTTTAGAAAAAAACTGGAGTAAAATCAAATGGAACAAAAAGGCTGAAGAAGGCAACCGTGAAAACACGAGCGCAAAAATCAGACAACCGTCGGAGTCAACGGACTTCGAGCAAAGAGACGTTAACGGAATTTCTTTTAACCGCAGAATATTCAAATTATCGAAGGAGAATCGTTAGGTAATTCAAATTTGGTATCCTTTAAGGGTTAAAATGAAAACTTAGGATTACCACATTATCGGAGAAATCGCCAAAAAAATTTCAATCTTGGCGTCGGCATTTTCATTAAAGGGTTGCAATAAAATAACTAACCAATACCACATTTGGCGAGAAATCGCCATAAAAAAATTCAACTTTGGCGAACGCACATTAAACTTAAGTCTAGCCGACCTTGCGATATTTTTCCTGGGTATTTCAAGGACAGGTACTGAAAGTTTGTTCTCTAAAAATGAATGGAATTAAATGGAATGACTGTAAAACGTTTTGAAAATTGATGTGGGACACCTGCACCCCACATAACTAACGGTGGGGTTCAATTCCGAACACTTTTATGGTGATGCCTGAAGTATTCATGCACTTCTGTGCTTTCAATATCTTTGCAGACACTGTTCTGTTATGAAGAAGCGTTTTGTGATCAGGTTTTGCATTTAGAAAAAAAATATTTATTTGTAATTATTCACTTCGATTCCATTTGTTATTTCATATTTAAATTGTACATTTCATCTCCGTTAAATTATTTTATTGTATATACGGATTACATGCATTTTTATAACTTGAACGGAGCAAAAGAAGGAATAACATTGATATTTGAAAATGACAAAATCGGGAGAATTAAGATTCATAAAATTATAATTATATATTAAAGTTATACTCGACGAATTATTTCAAATACGTGCTATACCCATACATAACATTAAATGAAATAAAAATGCGTCAAATCAAAGGAATGAATACGGATTTTGACGGAACACAATCATTATTTTTGAACAAAAATCCTTTTCATAAACCATAAAGTAAATATATTATTTTTATAAAAAATATCCTTAGTCTAAAGTAAGTGAGAACCTTTTGTACAAAAATCCTTATCATAAACCATAAATTAAGCATATTATTTTATAAAGTAGTATCCTTAACATAAAGTAAGTGACAACTTAATAATTAACCTAAAATAAATAGGTTCTGTTGTTAAGGAAAAGTAATAAGAGCCTAAAACGATTTCCTTTTCATTAACTTTAATATAAAATAATTAATTATTAACAATAAAGAATAACAAAAAGTGACGATCTGCAAACGAAATACTGCAACTTACACACAAAAAGAACAATCATACTATTCTGAATGATTTCATTGGAAATAAAAAGACAATTTTTGCAGTACTCGTGAAGAAAGAAGAAAGTTGCGATTACGCAAGAAATAATCCGAAATAATGAAATGTAAAATTAATTAATACCATACTTATTATAATTACTATTTCCTTATTTCTTGTCTTATGGATTTATTTATAGTTTTTATCAATTCATGTTTTCTTTGAATATTTTATTCGTTTTTCAGCGATGTGGTAGCAAATATTTACAGATCTACGCTTGTATCTACATATTCAAAGTTGTAAAACGCTAAGACATTTATTGATAAATATCCACAAGCACGCTCTTTTGTGAAGTTAATTCATCATGATCGAACTATGTACTTAATCTCCCATTAACAAATGAAATTACTTAATGATAATTACCTCAATAATTAAACCGTTTGCAGGCCAATGTTCCCAATTTAGAACATCGAATTGAAAAATTATTTAAAAATAAAATATCGGTCATATTGTTTTGAAAAAAATGTTAAATACAATTTAAAGTGGGCTTGATTTTTTTATATTAAATGGGTAATGCACAGAAATTTTGAAAATGTTTTTTTTTACATTTAAATTTGTGTGTAGCATAAAAATTCCTAAAGAATTAAAAAACTATCCAAAATTTCTAAAAATGCGTACACATAGTTAAAAAATTCCTTGTTACTAATAAAATATAATTATATAAATAAGAAATACATTTGCTATAGTTAATTCAAGTTTCCTTCCCAATTGAGAACATTAGCCAGTCGTGACTTTTCTGTGAAACAAGGAATTTCTCTATTGTGAGTTTCCATTGAAAGGAAAATGAAAAGGACAATTCGCTTATAAATCAGGAAAGGAAATCCCCGTCTGTTGATAAAAGGTTAATGTTTTAGTTTCGGCGAAAAAAAAACATTTTCATCTGTAACCTGGGGTGGGGGTTGATTTTGCGTGCGTTGGATAAGCATTTATGTACCACCGAAATAATAATTCTGTAGTAATTGTTTATTCTAATTAATATCTCCATCTCCCAACTTAGCTAATTAAAAGATATTTTCTTACACAGAAGAAAAATGTACGCAAAGAACAACGAAATTGGATTCATAAATATAATTCTGGGCTATTTGGGGTTTATCAATTGTATAAAATGCTAGAAACTACCGTCACAATTTCACAAAAAGAAATTATGGTTTATTTTATTTGACAAATGTACTAAATATATTTGTTGTTTCTGAATGACTATTGCAAATTGGAAACATAACCAACTTACTGACCTGGAGTTTCGTCTAGAAGTCACAATAATCTTTCTACGAACTGGGACAAAAATGGATGGACCTCAAACACGACCAAATGTTACAGTCTGTATAGCGCAGCTGAAAAGTGATAATCATTGTCTTATTGTAACAACTCGGGTAAATATGCATAATTTAGAGAAAATACAAATTTATAGTATAAGGGCAAAAGGAGTATTGCATTTGAAATACTTCCCAGACTGGCAAAGGAAAACGTTATAAAGTTTCAGTTTTTCCCCATTTTGTGTAAAATATATTTTTTATTCATTTAAATTCATAAATTCTAAATTGAATTCATATCTGTGCTTAGTTATAAAAATATTTTTTAGAATATACAGTTTGATCATCACTGTTTTAAATTTCAATATCTAGTGTAATGAGTTAATCAGAAATGGCCAATGTTCTGAATTCGGAACATTATAAAAAACATATATAATTTTTTAAATTCTTATTTTAATGATTGGTATCTTTAAACTAAAACATTAGAAGTGGAATATGGAAAAAGGAATTAAAAATTAACCTGGATCTGAATTCGGTCTGTAAACGGTTAACAAATTAATGGTATCAAAATATGCCACAAGTTGCTATAATAAAATATTTGTTTATCTTGAGTCAAAGATAATTTATAACAATATTGATCACCTTAGAGTTGTAGATTATTTTTTCCGTTCAACTCTCAGTTTTTTTTTATTATCTTTCTGTTATGCCTGCTTAATAATTAATGAATCTAACTATCAAAAATAATTATTAAAACTATCAAACTATTAAAAATACCCAAACATTTATTCTCATAAAATCATGCATATCTATTTAGGGAACTATGTAATTTCTAACATTATATGAAGAAATTTATCTACGATAATAAATGGAGGCTGCACATTCCAACCATTAATATAAATTCTTCGATTTATAGAGGTATTTTCATCTATCTTATAAAAATTTCTTTTAAAATTCTTTCCGAATTGTTCAGCTTCCATTTATCATGAAATTAACACAGCGATTTTTCCTTTCAAAATCACGCAGGTTTGACGGTGCTTGGAATTATCACTCTACGTCAGATTTGTCACGCATCACGCAAATGAATCATTTTCTAACATTGCCACGCATGCTACCATCAATTAAGGGCTAAGATTAAACAATATCATAGAATCATTACTTACATCAGTTTATTACTCTTCTTTTATACTTAAAGTATTTTTTATGATTACTTCTTATATTGGAGGTTTAAAAAAACGTGAAGAAAATTAATTAATGTAAAGCAAAATTGTGAAATGTTATCAATCATTTGGAATGAATTTTTTCTTAGAATCAAATGTTTCTGCCGGAAACTATCGTTTTCTTTTCAGTTTAATAGATGGATTTTAATACTTTTAATTAAGTTCTCTCGTGATTCTCCATTTACGAAAGGAATATTTATAAAAAATGTAAATTATTCCTGTTGCACTTCTTCTTGATAAAATAAATCCAAGTGACTTTAAAAACAAAATAATTATCATTCTAATTCCTCTCATATATTATAGTTTAAATTTTGTGTAAAATTTCAGCATTCGGAACTAGTTTACATTAATACTACATTCATGGTGCGTTTACATCACACTAAAACCACAGTGCAGGGTAAAAAAAGCTCATTGCCCTTTTTTACATAAATAACTTAAGAACAAATAAAATGAAAAAATAAGTCTTGGTCTTTAATGATAAATAGTATGAAAAGGGTGAAAAAAGCGTAAATCACAAAAGTTTTGCTACACCTTAGGTCATAATGCAATGAAGCAAAAATTCATCACTGTTTCAGATTTTAATTTAAATAATCTTTAATTGTTGATATGTGAGCCTTTACTTTGAACGAGCTTGAATACTTGATTTTTCATTTATAAAACAAACTAGCTGCATGACCCGGCGTTGCACGGGCAATCTTGAATAATGGGATATTCCCGAGCGGAGAGAAGTGAGATCACGTGAGGCCTTCGGATCCATATTTTTTCAAGTGCCCGGCTCCGTTTTTTTCCAACAAATATTGTCACTTACTTTCTCCAAGAAATGTAAATATTCTTTCAAATCTAGTCTTTTTATTACTAATTTTCATATGCCCGCCTCCGATTTATTTTTTTTACATATATTGTCGCTAACGTAAACGTTACGTTCCCCCCAAAACGTATTCTCTTTTCTTTGTTCTTCTGTTTCTACGGCTCTTCTCTGCTGAATACGTTGTCCCATTACTGCCAATCGTCTATTTCTTTGTTCTTCTGTTTCCTCGGCTCTTCTCTCCTGCCCACGTTGTGCCATGTCTGACAATCGGCTATTTCTTTGTTCTTCTGTTTCTTTCACTCTTCTGTCCTGGCCACGTTGTGCCACAGTTGCAATCGGCGGCTTCTTTCTTCTTCAGTTTCAACCACTCTCCTTTCACGTTTTCTAATTGCCTCCCGTCTACTGGCAACATCCCCTGTAATTCCTCTTTTTCTTTTAGGCATCGGAAAAAGCGAGAATTGAACAAAGCAAAAGTAGTAACTTCCAAAAATATCAGCTTAAAATAGAAGCTTCTACAAATATTTAAACTTGATCAAATCAATGAATAATGATTAAAATCACTAACATAACTAATCTACATCTTTCGGAACATAACATTACAGAAACTAAACACCCCTTTTAATTTCGTTAAAATGATTGTTTGGACGTTATATCACGAGATAAAAAAAGAATTTATACACTTTCAACAATACATTTTTTTTATTTCTGTCAGCGTCATTTTTTTATTGTTGTTGTAACAATGTTCTTTAAAGTAAACGACTTCAACAATAAAATAAATTTTGAATTGCGCTGTAACAATGAAAAGTATTGTTATAAAGTATCCGAAACAATGAAAAGTATTGTTGTAAATTAGTTTTTAATTAATATCTTTTTCACTAATTAAAATTTCGATATTTAATTGGCCGAAATGGATTCCTTGAATTATTCCCCATCTTTTGGTACTTTCCGCGCGCTTCTCCGTTCGGCGGTTCATGAGAAGATAGAAGGACATACATACATACGTTTGTTTACCTTCGAATTTTAATAGGATAGATGAATTCTTGCAGCTTATATTTATATTTAACCAAGCATTAAAGATGGTATTTCTGAGTTGGTCACATGTATGATATTGCTTGCCAGTACAGTACAGTTGCCAGTGAGCACAAAGGATCTTCAAACACTCTTACAAGGGGAACACCAGGTACTTGGGGCACCGATTTTTATCAAATTTTGTATATAAGTAGTAGTGTCTTAGGAAACTACAGCACGCAAGCCATAAGTTCTACAACTCGGTAATTTTTGATAAAATCTGTCGAAAACTTTAGCGGATAGACTTCTTCTTCTTGATTACGGGACACCTTGCCCCTGGTCCCGGAGACGAGTCCATTGAGCGGATAGACTATCAACCAGTTCGCTGCAAGCTTAGTCCGAGATGACGGCGGTTGAGTAGTTAGCGTCAGAGCCTCATAATTGATGGATCGCCGGATCGAGTTCCACGCTGAATTTTTTACCCCTATCATTTAAATATTTTATAACGAATAATTTATTTATATGCATGGATATTTATTGAACTTTCAACAGCGTTTAGTAATTCTGCTAATTTTTTGTAAGGTAAAAATTTATTTTTTATTATAATCTTATTCATCACATTATATGAATCGTAATTAATATATTTAATAATAAAATGCTTGGCAATAAGAAATTACATACTGGTATAAAAATCTTCATGACATACTGTTTTCAAAGTCTCATTAAACATTACAAGTTGTCTGATGATATTTGTCATACAGACACAAAAAACATTCAAACGACATCGACGTCTGCACCGAATAAACCCATCTTGCTCGCAAACACAAGGTAATTAATTACATTACATCACCTGCATCCCCGTGTTTAGAGCCATTTGGCTTCTTTCCGGTTTGGATGGATGAACGTGAATTTTATTAAGCTAATTGTAGGTCTGCAGCTGAAAAGAAAACATTGTTTACATTGTTGAAAATTCCCCTTTCTTCACTCAAATTGCATGCGAACCACGCGTAACGCAACATTTTTGCAAATGCAGCGTACTGGTTGATATTCTACCCGCTAAAGTCTCCGATCGATTTTCTCAAAAATTACTGAGTTGTAACTTGTGGCTTGCACGTTGTATTGTCCTAAGGTAAATGCACAAAATTTGAAAAAAATCGGTGACCCATGTACCTGGTCTTCCCCTTGCTAGTTGAACTGAAATTCTGACTCTTTCCGGTCCAGTTGAAAATATACATATTTTCTCTGTGTTACCAAGTTAAAGACGATGCACACAATTGCAGTCTTGTTCCAAAATTTCATCTGTTCCATTAACCCGTTAACGCTGAGAGTCTTATTTATTGGACAGTTACATTGCTCTTCCGTGACGAAAAGAAATACATTTCATCGTTTCTTTTCTCATTTATCTTTGAAGTCAAAAGACATTTACAAACTCTTAAACAATTTTAAGCAAGCGTATACCAACAGTTAGAGAGATTTTAAAAACAAAGTGTTGTCATTTTGAATTTTTTAAAAATTTTCCTAGAGGTAATGCAAGGAATTAAAAAGTGATTTTCATTTTTTTTATATTATACTATATTTTAAAACCCTCCGAGAGGCGCAAACATCTTTTTACGTTTTTCATGTTCAGTTCAAAAGCAGATAGCTCGTATTTAAATCTATATTTTCTTAAGCAATCATGGATAAATTATTCTTAAGATTTCAGAGATATAATCAAATACAAAAAATATCGATTCATTTGCATTAAAAGCTAAGTTTTCTAACCTTGTAGCTAATAGTTCAAAATAATTGGGCACTCGGAGGGTTAAAAGTCTTTAATATTTATATAAAATAAACTTTTTAAAAGTGATTTCCTACCGATTTTTTAAAATATTTTTTTTAAATAAAAGAAACAAGGAAAAATTTTTTTTCTGAATTTAATTTTATTTTCAGTTATTGTTTGCAGTTTACTGAAATATAT
The DNA here is from genome assembly GCA_013235015.1 of Araneus ventricosus. NCBI lineage: Eukaryota > Metazoa > Arthropoda > Arachnida > Araneae > Araneidae > Araneus > Araneus ventricosus. The sequence continues at coordinate 134,450 of BGPR01000878.1, forward strand.
GCTTTAAATTAATTAGGTCTTTAATGTGTTAAGCAATTCAAATAAAGTTTCTAAATGTTTTGATGTATTTATCAGTGCGTCGCACCTGAAATAAATGTCCGGAAATCATCAACAATCGTTCCTCCCAAAGGACGCGAAGAAAAGGTTTTTGTTCTCTTTGCAAGTCTATACAGTGAAATTGGAATCGAATTTGTTCCTTTTTTGCCAGAAAAATAACATTTAAACATTTTAAAACTTTGGTTTACATATTTTCAACCAACTACTGACGTTGCCTCACATGGAATTTGTTTCAGTACCATCTTTTATTGTTGACATTTTATTACTCCCTAAAGATACTCTAGGTCAGCAGAAGCTTATTTGTGGGCCACGAAAGTCGAAGAATCTCTCTCTATATATAGACTTTTCATATATTAATAAAAGAAAAAATAGAAAGAAAACATTAAAAACACGTTGTAAAAGAAAAACCAAAATAATAATAAAAAGGAACAAAAACGCCAACGTCCGGGACGCGTCATCAGCAAAGGAAATCCCGAACGGGCGTAAGCATAAAATTCGGTGTTTTCTGAACACAAAACTCTAGCAATAATGCCAAAAAGAATTTGTTTCCCCGGAACACCGAAAAAAAAACAGAGAGTCAAATGCCTATATATATTTATATATACTATGGATTATATGTGTTTATGTATATATGTAATATATACTTTTATATATTTATTATTTGCGTTTCTATTCTATTACTTGCATATTTAGTTAGTGGGCCTCAAAATACTTTATTTCGCAACAGGTACTCCGCACAACCAAAAATGTTAGGAACCGCTGCTCTAACTGTTGTTCTTTTATGATCATGCAAATCTAATATTAATTTTATTTTCTCTGCTGGCGAAAAAAATAAAGTTGAAAAAAAATGAAAATGAAAAATTATGTATTTTGCTCTTTTTCATTCTTTTCAGAAGCTTGCATGCCTTTCAGTATGACGCTCAATTTCAGAAAGACTGATTCCTCGGTGTTTCAGGCACGAATTAAAACTTTTCAAAATCTGAGATGTCGTTCGAGTGTTCTATCCAGCACTCAAAAAATACATTAATTATCCAACTCTCAGTCAGACGTCAATTTGAACTGTTTCAACGGGTATTTTAAATAATTAGAGTATACGCATGATCAAATGAAATAAATGTATGAAAAAGCAGAATAGAATATTTAAATAGTGGTACGCGTGCTCTTAACAAGGCAATAAATAGCTTCATTTGCAGTATTTAATTCTGAAAATTGTTTGGCCTTTTTTCTTGTTTTTCAAATTGTAATTGAAACAGCCTGAATCTAATTTTTTACGCTTAAGCAATCAAATTCTATCATTTTCTGATAATTTAAATATCTCTTCACCTTTACATATCTTATGAATTTTATCATGACCAAAAATAGCAATTAATATTCAAATGTTTTAATTATAAACGATTAGATGTGTACTTTTAGACCATATTATGCTATAAATTAACATAATCTATAGATAAAGAAATCTTAGTCATTATAAAATTCAATTTAAACCTTAAGTTAGTAGTTCTTTTTTCTTAAAATATTCACTTTCTACCTACAATTTAGGAGACGAATAACTTTTGAAGAAGCATACAAACCAATATCTCCTCTGAAAATTGTAGAAGCTTATGATCCAAAGTTTATAGTTAGATTACGCCCTCATGCATGAGGTACAGTAAATTCGAAACGGAATATGCGGATTAATTAGGTATACTAGGTATGGACAGGAATCTTGTCAAATGAGCAATTACTCGACATCTATTATTATAATCCATCCTGTCTTATTTGGTATCTCAGAATGAAATTGAGTGTATTACTCTGAACATTTTACCCGGTAGTAAACTTGTAAGATATTACAGTTTCTTTGATCTAATTCAATTTTAATTTCTCAGCATTCCAGCTTTACATATGACATTAAACCCCGACAGGTCTTGTAAATATTCACTATCGAATGGGAGTGGGAATTCGAAAAACTTAAAATTTCATCAACTTCTGCTTTTGGACGCTGTAAAGCAACTTCACTGTTTAATTTTTATATTTGGCCACTGATAGCCAGCCAAATTTCAATGAATTGTTCCTCATTGATTAATTTATCCGCATCCCTTTGCTTATAATTAGGAAGAATATCTTTAAGGATATCAAGTAATTCCATTGAAAATTCGGCACATTTTTTAATATGCAATTGAACTTCGACATAGTGTAATTTAAATTTAATTTTATCCTTTAATTTATTGACACAAGCTGTTTATTTTTTGCACACATGTTGGAAAACAAACTCGGTATTTAAGGCTTTATAGATAATTCGTAAGATAGGTAGAACAATTCGGAGCTATACAGGAGAAATTAAATGTTTGCATAAAGCTTTAAAATATTCCTTTATTATTTTTATTAATATTCTTTAATCCAAAAATCGTATCTTTCCTGCTGGTTGTGCAGGTAAGATTTTATGCGGGAACGCAACAGCAATTACTGGAAAAGCTTCTTTCTAATAATGCACAAAAATTGAAAAAATGCCTGTGCACACTTTAAGAATTATTTTGAGGGAGTTCTCCCAGTTTCACTCACTCACGCAAATCACAAGCCTATTTCAGGGAGTTCGTTTCACAATATTAACCAGAGGATACAGAGCCTTGAAAAGGATTTAAAAGTGAGTCACTTCATGTTTTTGATGTGTTATCATGGGAAATTAAAATGTCATTTAAAATCGATCTGAAGGAAACCGTGTGAAAGCAGACTTTTAAAAGGCAAGTTCGGAATCTCCAGAGGGCACAGACAAAATTTTCTTTCGCTCTAAAAAACACAAATTTTATTCGGAAATAATCACGATATATTCAAATAGTTAATTTGGCAGCTATATTATTTCAATAATATAAATAATATATTAATTACACAGGGAAATAAATGGAAAAAGAAAACTTCCAAACACAAAACATTTCATGACTTTTTTAGGTACCAACTTCTAAAAGCATTATAATGGCATTTGATAATAAAAAGGCAGCAGTCTAAATGACATCATTCACCATCTAATTTTTTTTTTAATTTTTTAAAATCAAGATTCTAAAAATATCCACCCTTTACAGTTTCACCCACGTTTTAAAATAGTTTAATGCTTGCATTTTGCGAAGCAGCGTAAAAGCTTGCCATTTAAATACATTCAACAGCAATCTCTATTTCTCGGAAAAGTATTGGTTTTATCACTCGACAGGCCTGCTTGCTGTCCAATAGAAAGATATCACCTCGTTTTCTGCTTCGATAAATATAGCATATTCACTCGGTCTAACCGCTACTGCAAACTACAGCTATTCAGGCACTCGTTCAAGTGTAATGCAAAATCCTTTGCACAATAAAATGTATCCTTTTCGCGTCTCGCCAAGCATGTGCATGAGATAAGGATACTATATCTTCTTACTACGGGATTCTAGTCTGTTGAACCTGGTGGAACGTTAAATGGAATGCAATGCATATTTAAGTAACGAAATATTAAAGTAGCTAGAGAAAAGGATGGATGATTCTATAAAACATATAGGTAACGTAATTGAAATTTGATGACTTGTATTTAATAAGCCAACAAAGAGCTTCAATGACTGTTTTGTTTACGTTGAGGTTTAAAGAATGTATGTGGAAGGAAATTTGGTTAGTTCAACCGTTTTGATTATTATTTAACTCCAAAGCGATAGTAAAATAATATTTGGTCCTCAATTTTATGAATTAAATAAACAAAACATTTAATTTCGATAAAATAATAATTTAAAGGAAATATCCTCTTTTGGATAAATTATGGTAGGAGAAATTCATTTTAAATATCTAATTTGTCTCCTAATATATTTATTCAAAATTTTCGAAGAAAAATTTTAATACGTAACATATATTATTTAGGCTTTGTTGGTCCATAGTCGATGGAAAAAGTATATTCTGAGAAAAGGATGTTTTCAAACTTTCATAGAAAATATTTAAATTCTTTCAAAATAAACTTTTCACAGTAATGAAATGAAAATTATAACTTAAAAAATTAAGATGTATGCTATTATGGAAATCTAACACAGAAGACTTCTGCAATAGCATTATAGTTTAGTTTTTACTCCCATTAATATATTTTATTATCATTCCTACTTGAAAGAAACCTATATTAATGAAGAATTTAATTACATATATGATATATCTTACGTATTTTTGAACTATATTAATGAAGAAATTTTAAATTGACCTATATTTAATGTAAGAACTCAATACGCATATGACCCCGTGAAGTAACAAATTAAATTATTTAATTAAAATTACGGGATTTATGTAGTAAGGGACATTGGGGTAAAACCGGATATCCTTTATTCTGGCTCTATTATTTTTAATATCTAGCAGACAAATACTGAATTACACTACTAGTCAAAAAAAGAAACAATCTTAGTGGCGTGTTGTAGCTGTTGAATTCACTGCATATGTGAAGGTTTATTTGTTTTAAGACGTCCACTCTCTAATGTTCGTTTGATTTTTAAACTAACCTAACTTAAAAATCATTACAGCTATAAAAACTATATTTAGTCCGGCTTATTATACGTTTAATAAGGATTTGTACCCTAGCAAACAATAAGAATTTACTCCAAAAATTTCGCTGTTCTATTTCGTTTTTTAAAACCTCCGGGATAAAACCGGGCACTGCAAGCGGCGTAAGACCGGAACAGTCGGTATTGATGATTCCTCCGATTAAAAGATAAAACACATTAGACGTTGATTGTTTATATTTTAATGATGCATTTTTTATTTAAATAAAGAATAAAGGTTAATCCATGCTAAAAACTGTCTTAGCTGTCCCCACGAAAGCTGCAGTGGCGCGGAAGAAGAAGACAACTGCTATACATATGAGTTTTGTAACTAATATTCTTGAATTGTCATAAAAAGTAAAAATGATTGAAAACTTGCCACTGAAAATCGAGTTTTCCTAATTAACCATAACATTAACATGTGTACGCGGTCTTATCACTCTAGTGCGGTAAAACCGGGTAATTTGACTTTGTTCATAAAAAAATTATAGATGAAAACTAATGAAACTGTGACGTTTCTGGAAAAATATATTACACTCCGATAAACAATGAATATTTTCATAAAATTTGACAAGCTCTATGTCGAATATTTTAGCTCTAACAGACCTTCAAACCCTAGCTATCCGGTTTTAACCTAATTTTCCCTACATCTATATGTATATGAATTTGGGGAACATACATGAATATGGGGTTATTATTTGCCATCTTCAATAAGGAAATTTGATATCTGAACAGAAAATACGTTAAAAGATCTTTGGCCGCCAATCTGAATCTAGTCTTCTGAAATCTGATATTGTTGTAATCTTAATTTCGAATGAGAAGGCAAATCATGTGACTTAAGTTGGATAAGAGGGTTAGTAATTTAAATTGTGTTGAAATTTATCCCATTGACTATAAAACTGACTAGTAATTTTCTCTGAAAAGTTATTTGGAAAAATTTAGTGAGTCTTCCATGTTCATGGCAGCTCTATAAGGAATATTAAACATTTACGATTAAAGAGCAGAAAGTTGATAATAAATTGGTATATCTTGTCACATTACTTTTCCTTTTAGGGCTGCTATGAAAATAACGAATTTGAATGAAATCAGAAAGGATAAAGACTTTTACAGCCGAATTAGTGGTAAAGGAAAATAAACATTTGTCAGCCATAAGTAATAATAGTGTTCGTTGAAGGACAATTTACAATTCGTCGCATTTAAAATCACATTCGTAATTTCTATTAGAACTACTTATAATGTCAAAGAAGTATGAATGAATGTTGTAAATTGTATGTTTCTGAATTAAAATTTTTTTGTAATTATTAGTAATGCACATATATAATCTTTTCCTTTTTATCTATATTTCTATGTATCATAATTTTATCTTAATCTAGGCATTTTGTATTCGAATTTTTAGCGATCGATTTTTTTTTTGAAATCGCTTTTTTATCTATATAGGGGAAAGTGGGGTAAAACCTGGTAGCTAATATTCGAAGGCCTACTGGAGCTAAAATATTCGACAGAAAAGATGTAAAATCTACCCGGTTTTACCCCACTAGTAATTTAAAACCTGGTATGCATGTTTACGTTATGTGAAAGTAGGAAAACTCGATTAGAGTGGAAAAGGTGCAATCGTTTTTATTTTATATGTCAATTTAAGAATATTAGTTACAAAATTCACGTATAAGTCTTCTTCTTCCTCCTCGCCACTGCAGCTTTCTTGGGCACATCTAAGAGATTTTCTACATTATAATAACCATTCTTCGTTATTTAAATTAGAAAATCCATCATTAAAATATAAACAACCAACGTCTGATGTGTTTTTATCGTCTTCAGCGGAACAATCATCAATACTGATTGTCCCAGTCTTACGCCACCTGGAGTACCCGGTTTTACTCCGAGTGCAGAGATTACAAAAAACGAAATAGAACAGCACAATTATTGGATTAAATCCTTATAGTGTGATAGGGTATAAATCCGTAATAAACGTATAATAAGTTGGACGAAAAATGTTTTTTAAAAAGTGTAATGACTTTTTAGTAAGGCTAGTTAAAAATCAAACGAACATTAGAGAGGTGAGGTCTTAAAACAAATAAATCTTCACAGAAGCAGTGAATTCAACAGCTGCAACACGCCACTATGACTGTTCCTTTTTCTTGACTAACAGAGCGTATTTCAGTATCTGTCCGTGGGAAAGAACTGATATCGCCAGAATCAAAGGTACACGGTTTTACCTCACTTTCCCTTACGATTTTTAAGTTAGATTGTTTTGTCAATTTTCACGGTTTGTGCTTTTTGGGTTGATAACAGTAATGTTAAAGATTTTTCGTATGCACTAATTAATATCATTGGCGGACCTCTCGTCCTAATGAGCGGCTTGTCATGATATTTATTCAATTTGTCAAGTTTCTTTTTCTTCCATTTGTATGTCCTTTTTGTCCTTGTTAGTATTGTTGCAATGCTTTTCTTGCCGACGCAGCATTTACGCGAATGCAGAAATAGCTTTCTCCATTTCTTATATTTTCTTGTGTTTATATGTAATCTTGTTTCTTTAAATTTAGTATTTATATATATATATATAATGGAAAAATTATGACAGTGAGGCCTATCAAATTCAATATATATATATATATATATATATATATAATGTACACCTTATTTCAAGGCATTAAATAAGAATATACAAATACTACATTTTTTTATAATTGTGTATTCCTTAAAATTATTTCACCTTGATAAAAAAAAAATTCGATATTGAAAACAGCGATACGGTAAAAAACAATTGCAATTACTGGACATTCGATATATCAACTGACTTTCTCATATGTTTTGGAAGAGATATGTAAATTTAAATGTAAGTGATGTATGAAATCGAAGATGAAAATAGAAAATAAATTGCAGGTTGAAATCTTAAATATTTAAATTAATAGAAAAGTGATAAATTCCGAATCGAAGAATCAGACCACAATTACCATTCCGGATTCAGAAACAGTTCAATTATAAGAAGCAAACAAATAATTTCTTTGCTGCGAGTGAAAAATACCTTGTGAAACGTTTTTCTGAGTCTTTATCTTTCTTTCCTGCCACATCTCTTAGTAGAAAAGTAAGGGGACTAAGCCTCCCTGTTCTGAACATGTCTCTAGGTAATCAAGTAACAAATCAAGATTCATAGAGATTAGGCGTCTTTTATAAATAACACTATCTGCGTCAAACCTCCACGGGGAATCTAAGGTGAGATATATAGGCTTCACTGGATACTAGAAGAAATCTTTGTTTTAGAAAAGGTATTGAAGAAATAATACATGTTCTGTAGATATGATAAAATGGAAATCGGATGCTTAGTATAAGAAGAAACAATGCAGGAACCAAATATTAATGGTTGCTCAATGTATTTTGGATGTGTACCTTCTCCATATGAATGAAACACTTTTTGGAAGCTGATAATTATATAGATGTAAAATTGTTTATGAGAAGTAAATCATTTAGTTTGATGTCTTGCTAATTATCAAGCAAGCAAATAATCTTAAGATGTCACAAATACAGTTAGAAAGTCAAATAGGAAGTTTATTCACAACTGATCATCACTATTTTATTAGAAAAAAAATATAGTGCCAAATTTTTGAAATCTACCAAATTACTTTACTCTGACATATTTCAAAGCTAACCAATGTTTTAAATACTATAATCATCCATAAAGTGATTTCACATTAGATAGGTGAGAGATAGATAAATTGCAAAATCCTCATTTATCAAATTTTTCAAGTTTTCCACATTTTCAAGGAAAAAATCTCTGCATTTTTGTGCCAACTTCCCAAAGCTATGGATGAAATATAAAAGTAGCTTTTAAATTATAAAAAAAATCTTATAATTCTAAGAATTCCTCCAACGGTAGAGATAATTCATATTCTTCCATTTTAAGCTGAAGAGAAGCAAAATTTTGCTTATCATCCTGTCTAATGGTATCTTTTACGACTATGTGCATTATATTTGCAAATATGTCACTGCATTCTAAACAAGACAATACATGGAAACCCGAAAGTTGTCTTAATTATAAAATTGCCTTTCCTCAGCATTTTTGTAGGGTTTAAGCAAGACAATTATGAATGAACTATAAATTTTAAAGCATTTGATTATCATGTTATGCACAGTTTCATAATTAAAAGTTGAAACAATTTAAGATAAAATTCCGACTTATCGACCTGTGTTATGGTTAGAAACGGTCATATTCACTGTGTGAAATATGTGTTGATGCAAATAAATGTTAAAAAGTGAAAATGAAATGAGAATAAGACACACTTAGGGAGATTTTGGAGCATAAAAAGTACTTTATTTAATTTTAAATATCGAGTGAGCTATATAGAAATCATATGTGTATGGCTGTATAAACTTCACTCAGAGGGTTTGTATAAAGCCTTATAAATTTTATTTCCAAAGACAGCAATGATAAACATTAAGTTTTTTTAAATTTATCTATTTTAATTATTATCTTTATTTATTTAGCTTGCACAGAACGTGACAAGATAAATTATACATACTGATGATATTTAAAAATCATTGAGACTGTGATAAGTTACTTTCTTATTTATTGACATTATAAGATGAACGTGAAAAGTATGTTTGCTTTATTACAAATTTATTAAAATAATTTGAAACTCTCTATTTAATATATCGGATAATTATAGAAGCTCTCTTCTCTAGATAATTTTTTTCTTTCAGTATACAACAAAATTCGAGACGCAAAAGTTTTGAAAGGAAAAAAAATCTGTTACATATGGATGCACTATATGCTTCTAAAAACAATCTCCCTATATATTACAATCCAGTATATGTTGGGATTTTGTCTTACTTCCTTCTCTGAAGGAATTTATTCGAAGAAACATGTAAACACCATTTGTATTTCGCACAATGCTTCTATGAGAAAATATTAACTGTTGCCTGCATATTCCATCAAAGAAGTACAGTATAATGGCAAGCAATAAATTACGTAATACAATACGTATGTGTACTTTATTACACTGGTGTAAGAAGAGCTTCTTACTTCAAATAATACAGAATTTATCATAAAATTATATTTTTGCTTATGTTTGAAATAATGATACGCATTATAAATCAACAAATCTGAAAAGAATTTGAGAAGGCCTCGAAATTCAGACAGATTAATGTGGTAGTATAAGGAGCAGAAAGGCTTCGAACATTAGTTTCAGTTACTGCAGTATTGAATGTTACTCTAGTGGTATACTGGTCAATATTGAAATGTGTTTTGAAAATATAAAGAGCAAGAAGTTGAGTGAAAATTTTGCAATTCGCAATGAAACTCTAAGATATAATACAAATTAAAATTTTGAGGCGTCGCAGTGCTCTGTTTACATATGCGCGTCCCGATCGTGACGTATTGACAGGTTTCTTCCTAATTTCGTTGAACATATATGGTTGTTTTCTCCTGAAATTAACTTAATACTCATAAGAGTAAAAACTCTCAAATTAATCATATGCAGAGTTGAAAGAAAATTATAATATTTTTATCTGACAAAGATTTTAAATAATGATGTGCATTTTAATTAATTACTGGATTGTATAATTTCATGATTGTTATTATGGCTGTAAATCAGTGTTTATTACAATGGAAATTAGAAAGTGACTACTGATGATATCGTGTTTATATATATCGTATCTGCTTATCATTAAAATTCTCCTAGCAATGGATAGATTCTGAAACACAATATTTACGGCTTGTACTACACTTACAAAAATGAAAACTTATGAATAAATGACGGATGAATACTAGCTATTATGAAATATATAAATATTAGAGTGAGCACAGAGAGCACACGCATTAGAGAAAGTGACCTTCTACACAGAGATTTTACGGAAACAAAGGGACATCTGTTTTTGTTGAACAGGATGAGTATTTTGAATAAGATGTATACGCTCGAAAGATCTATTACTTATCAAATTATTCATATGAAACAATGAAGCATTCAATTTATACTACGTAAATTCCCTTCCCTACTATTAGTTCAAATGACTGTGTGTACGATCATGAATCATTAGCTAAGTTTAGTTGGTAATTTGAAATGGCATGCAAAGTCACGAACTAAAATAATCAATTAAAGCGTTAGTCATTGCCATCATTATGGATATTCCATAATTACAAGTACTAAACATTTTACAGCATGATGTACTTAGTAATAGCTATATTTCCTGCGTTATAAACATAATTATAATAAATAAGCATAAATAAATGGAATACCATATCTACATGAACTAGCACTTAAATAACGGTATAAAATTTTATTTAATTTATTTAAAAATAGTATATATTATATTTATTACATTATCATATTTATATTTATAACATTTACTATATTTAACGATTATATTTACAGCATTGATTTGAGAATTAGATATCAACCCCACATTATAATGAATTATATGAATCAGTATGGCCTTAAGTGTTTGTGTGGAGTTGATTATTAGTTTATACAGTTTAAAAGGAAGATATACTTATTCATAATCTGCTTTTCCCTTTGTGTTTTTATTTCTTTAATATCAATAAATTTTATTTCTTTAATATAAATGACCTGCCAGGTATCTAATTACAACCCCGTTTGCTGTATCTTTCGCTAGAACATAATGAAAAAATTATGCACCGCAAAATGTTGACATTTTGGGTGGTGCAAAGCAACTTAAGCGGTTTAATTACTATTACTAAGTGGAACGAGATAAATTTCCCATTTGGGCATATTCAGAGCCTTTAACAGCGCTCATGCTCAGCCTCATTAGCCTTCTAAGAAACTTGAATAATTTCCCTCTTTAATGCGCTTCAAATTTTTAACCATTCATTTGCTGCTCTCTCAGTACAGAACAGAACGCCGTCTCTTACCCCGTACCCGTGACCACACCGGTCACTGAATGGTTTGATGGACAAGACACGGGAATTTTATTTAAGAAAAAAAGAAAAACAAATCAAACAGAAAGAAAGAAATATTTACACTATCTAAAGCACAGGCATTTTCACTTTTACACTATTAGTTCGTAATAGTCTTCGTTTCTTTAGATGTTGTTTAACCTTTCTTTTTTGAAGGGGGGGGGGGGGGGGGTGTCCGGGATTACGGGGGTGTTTGGTGCTGCGCGGGGCAAAGTTGAAGACTAGGGAGGCCGGAAAAGATCTCTGTTTTCCCTTATGAATTTGACAATCCTACAAATTTTATGCCTGGAGACGAGGTTATTGGCGACTCTTTTCAGTCATTCTTATTCGAAGTTTGTCACTGGCTTCCTCATATGCGAAGACACGGTGAAAATACACTCCGTATCATAGTGAAGTGCCGTGCCAATTCCACCACAACTGCAATAATTGCTGTCAGACAGGTGAAACCTTTTGAGGTACGCAAGGAAAGGGCCATGTTGAGAGAAGAAGATAACATCCTCTGTTGTTGTTACTAATCCCTCTCTGTCTAGCGGCAGCTAGACACCATCCATGAGCCCACTCACCCTCAAGAAATAGAGAGCAAGCAAAGGATCCGTCTCGAAAGTCTCCCTAGATAGGCGAAGACAAGAGAGGATGTGCTCTGGGGACGCACTCGCTACTCCACACTTTGCGCAGACAGGAAAAACTTTGTTACCGTGGCTGAAGGAGCAACTCCTCAGGTGACCGCTGACAAATCTGGACAGCGCCGTCTGGTCGGCTCTGTCACAGGCAAGGCCAATGGAGCCACCAGGACTGCTCCGCTTATACCAATCATGGGATGGAGGGACCCTCCACGTCTTTAAACCTTTGTTTTTTCTGATGGAATAAATCTCGTCAAATGTTAAGGAGGGGGTTGAACACAAAGGTTCAGTCGTGCCCTGCTTCGCCAAATTATCAGCAACCTCGTTTCCATAAATATCAACGTGGGAGGGTATCCATTGGAGGTGCACCTCATGATCCACGCCTATATGTCTAAGTAGTTTGAGTATAGATATGCCAGTACGATCGCCCACGTTGTTCCAGTCTTTCAGGTGTTGTATTGAACTTCGACTGTCTGATAATATCCATACCGCCCCGTAGTTGTTTTCATTCAAAATGGCCTCGAGTCCGGCCTCAATAGCCAACAGTTCACTTCTAAACACCGAGCAATTATCCGGGTTTCTCAATTTAATTTTTCTGACTTCTCTGGGAGTCTTAATATATATCCCACTCCCGGATTGATTTTCTTCGTTTTTGCTCCCATCTGTCTAAATCTGGATATCCACTCCAGGGATTTCGTTGATTAACTGGAGCGCCATCTGCTTCATGAGAGCCGGAACTGTATCAGCTTTGTTTACAGCCTGCTGTAGTTCTGTATGGAAGAATACTCCCATTAGTCCTTCCGATGGATTAATACAATTTTTAGGGAGTGACATTCAACCTCCAGGCTAATTAGATTCAACTCTGTAGCTAGGCTCATAGGACTGTTTTTCTTCAACCTTTGGTTGCTCTTCCACCCTCGTAAAAACAACGAGGTGCGATTGTGAGAACCGTAGCTTATAAGTTTGTTAAAATATTTCTCCAAGCCAGCTCTTCCTCTGAATCTCAATGGCTGCAAATCTGCCTCATACAACACAATTTTATTTGGACAACTGTTTCTCAATCCTGTGATGATGCGAGCAGCACTCAGCTGCACTCTTTCTAGCTTCTGTAAGTTGGAATCAGAAGCGCAAAAATAAACAGGCAATCCATATTCCAAAATAGGTCTAATAAGGGCAATGTAAGTAGTCTTAAGTGTTTCAGCATTAGCGCCCCAATCTCTACCCGAGATGTATTTGAGAATATTAAGTCTTCTTCTACTCTTAGTGATCAAGCTCTCTATATGTTTATTACAGGTGAATTCGGGGTCTAATAAAAGCCCCAGATATTTAGGATGTTTTACGGTACTGATATTTTGTCCATCGAACCTAACTCTAGGTTCGTAATTATACAATTTTTTGTTTGTTGTAAAAAAACTGACATATGACTTATTGGCATTTAAGATTAGTTTGTGATGATCAGCAAACTCTCTTAGGTCTCCCAAGGCCAAATTCACATCGGACTCAATCTACTCTACTTGAGCTCCCGATTTCCATAAAACTATATCGTCCGCAAATATCCCAACCTCACACCTTCTGGTTAGTAACTACTCAATACCAGTCAGATAAATGGCGAAAAGAATACGACTCAACACCGACCCCTGAGGGACACCCTGGCTTATTTTATAGCTGTCAGAGAGTGTATTATTATATTTAACCCTAATGGCTCGTCTCCCCAGGAAGTCGTGGATCCATGCCAGTGCCCTGCCATTGATCCTTCCATATTCATGCAGTTTCATAATTAGTTTGTGCTTCCACACTCTGTCAAAAGCCTTTGACAGGTCCAAGAAGACTGCTATAGAATGATTTGTAGGCTTATTGTTTTGTGCATCCCTGATCTACTGGCACATATAAAGGACCTGGTCTGTGGTGCCATGACCTCTCCTAAATCCGTACTGGGCATCCTCTCTAATCCAGTTAGTGGGGCAGAGACTAACTGAGGGCATGATGTTATAGATTTTCCTGCCCGTTTCGCCATTCTTCCATGAGGTTTGCCACTCCTCAAGCATGCTCTTCCGGGGGAGTTTGATACTTATAGCCTGTAAACAACGTATTTTATTTGTATTTTTTAATGTTAGCCCTCTATCGGGCGCAACAAACTGACTGTCACAGCTCGGACGTTTTATTTCCCTCCCCTCCACTTCCAAGCACGGCACAATTCTGTCCTTTCTTGTAGTCTCCTTTCATTACCTGATGCTTGCACCCCACCCCCAATCAATTTACTTGTCCGATACGTGGAGAGCAGATCTAGCCATATTGGTCTCCCAGGCACATTGCACTCGAATTCGTCACATATATGATTGTTAGTAATATCCGACTTTTTATTTTTTATCATGGATGATTATTTTACTCATTTCATGACTTTATGTTGCAAAATTTATCGCTGTAAAAAACGGCTCGCCGAAATATGTTTCGGTCAAAGGAAATAAAGAGTACACCAGGGTGTTTAGTATAATTGATGGGAAGACTTCGGCGTCGTGTGTTCCGAAATAGAAGAAGTACGTGGTTCTTTATGATGGCATTTTGCTATGATATCGTAAATTATTTCTCTCTTTTAAAGCTTCCCTCGAAGGTCAGTGATTAATTTTAGAATTCTAAAATTTAAATTTGTGGGTATTGACAATATTAAAATTACGAGATGGTTTGCCTGTCTCCTTCAAGTATATTGCTCCCGAACTGGTCAGTGCGAGTATTGTGCCCAACGAAGGGTTACTAGATTTACAGCCAGAATGAAATAAAAAAATACTTAATCTTGGGACTGAAGGGAAAATTAAATTACGGAAATGCTGTGCATAGAGAAATACAGGATTTTCAATTTACAATTCCTTTAAATAAATGCAAATATTTACAGAAGTTTTTACTTTTATATCTAAAAATAAATGTTTAAAAATATAGTAGTGGAGGATGAAAACGCACCACTTACATTTCGTATGAAATATGTCAGCAAAAAAATTAAATTGTACAAATATCACAGTTGGAAAGAAAGCAATTTTGATAAGTATGCAATAGGAATACATGATTGTATCATTGTTTTTCCATTGCGTCATCCTTTAAGTGATTGCATCATCCTAATTTACAAAACACATATAATACAAAATATCACAAATAATAAAAAAAGTAATATTTTGTTATAAATAATTACATTCAAACGTTTTCTGATGATAGCGTTGAGTTGGTGAAATCCCAAATGGATTGAGCATTGCAATCCGCTCAGATTTCCGTTGGTCACTGCTCTAATCCTAAATGTTTGAATTTATGCAAATAAGCTTCTACCTACATTCACCGTGAAACCAGTATCTCGTATGGCCATTAACAACATGGGTTAGGAAAGCTTAGTCAGGTATCCTCATTCACTTCAAATTCTATCTCTGGTGGCCATGAGAATAAGCATTTGACTTCGATTATAGTATCAACCCTGAGGGCATATATGCTGGATCACATTATGCATTATGGCATAGGATGTGAAATTTTCTGCATACGGACAGTACTATAAAACATTGTTTGGCAATGGTTTAACATATTTTCACACAGAGACTTTTGTTTTAGATCTATATAGTAATAATTGTAAAAATTAGGCGTAAAAAGATATTATGTGAAAAGTACTACCGTAGATAATAAATTATTTTGCTACACAAAAATGAACCGAATTATTAATTTTAATGATTAGTTAACTTTTTGGTTATTATCATTTTTAAAGTCATTTTTTATTGTACGAAAAAATTGCAAAAAATGGCGTTCGTGTAAATGAAGAAAATGAAATGATATTAAAGACAGTTTTTGATCTGTCATATTAGCGTTCCTCTTTTGAAAATAACACAAAAGCTACTTTGTTCAAATAATGGTGAGATCAGCACTTTACGAGTTAAATGATGAGTTTGATTCTTGAAATGTCTAACCCAATCTTGAATCTTCTATATTAACAAACAGGCTTTCTACTCAAACGATAAATGAAAATATACTAAGTAGACTCAAAATACGAATATTGGCGGGTCTTGGTAACACAATTTATTAAGCGTGACGTTCACGACGACACCTTTCCACTGCATTTGGAGCACTTATTACCAGAACCCGTCGACGATGAGAATTGGACTGTTGTGGTCGGAAAGTTTGGAAATCTAACGTCTGTCGTTTTCCTTTTGGAGCATCCGTTTATAAAACTGGAATACAATCCTCCAAAAGGAGAGTGAGCCTCTCTCACAAAAGCGAAAATAGCCCGTGGGGGAGAGGGAGTCAGGGTGGGAGTCAGTCTGGGGAAATCAGGGTGGGGCCTTTTGAATGCGGGGAAGTAGGCGCATTAGCCCTAGAGGATCGGAGAGCCCGTAGGTGATGGGTTTGCAATTGGCGCTGTACGACCCGTAAATTACCCACCTAAATGAATGGCCTGAAAATTGGAAAATGTATTGGCTCCTTGCTCCAAATGGACTGGAGCGCTCATCTCGTGAACGTCCAACTTTGTATTTGAACCTCAGAATCAGACGAATGTCCGAAAGTGGCGATTTTCGGGTTATTAGAGTTTAACATGTAGAATTGGATTTTCCCTCAAGCCATTATACCACGTATGTTTGTTAAGGTATGTGATTTCCTTTGGAGAACTTTTATTTAAATTCTTAAAATTTTTATGAAGCATACATGTTTTAAATTAAAATGAGTTGCAAATCTAAGAATTCCAATGCGATTTCATTGAAAATTTAAGGTCTTTCAAAATATA
This sequence comes from Araneus ventricosus, assembly GCA_013235015.1. Taxonomy (NCBI): domain Eukaryota; kingdom Metazoa; phylum Arthropoda; class Arachnida; order Araneae; family Araneidae; genus Araneus; species Araneus ventricosus. The sequence goes on from BGPR01000878.1 coordinate 151,286, forward strand.
GACAATTTTTTCGCCAAACTTCCTCTAACAAGTTTTATTGAATATATTTCATCAATATGTTTTATAGTACATAGATATTAACCCTACCTGTGTTAGAACTAAAGGATTTCTAGTAGCTCTAAAAGTTTAGGAAATATTCCAAACTTCGTGAACAAACTCGAATTTTGGAATCATTAAAATAAATATATATAGGCACAAATATTAAATTTTAGTTCAAAACATAGCTAAATTCATATAAAAAAATTTGTGCGCATTTCATTTGAATAACTTAAAACATTTTTATAAATGGTGTTTGCCGCGAAAAAAAATCGAAAAATGCATTTTCTCAGAAAACGCGTTTAAAGATTTTCATATAGTACATAAAATTTTGTACTAAACTTTAGAATCTTAAAACTCGCCATATTTGTAAGCCAAACCTAATTTTGCTTTATTTTAGCATTTTAGAATTTTTTTCTGAATGATTTTGTGTAGTTTCGATTTCTGAATTAGCGTTTTGTCAATTTCCATGTAATTTTTATGTATCAATGGATAAATTTATATATCAAAACACTTGAGCGCAGGTAACAGTTCAAAATAAATGGAATTAAATTATAACACTGTAAATATGAGTGCCTAAATATAATTTTTACTGTTGTGGTTACTGTTGTGTTGTATGTATAAAAAAAATAGGAGATAAAAATTAATAAAACAATAAAAATAAGTAAAGAAAGCTTAAATCTATATTTTTAGGCAATATATTACTTGAGAATTAAAAAATAGTTTGTCAAACTAATTTTTTTGTATTTTTAATGCTCTTGAAATTTCCACTTCCGGTTTGTTATTTATGCTATAACTTTACTTATAATTATCGTAGGAACAAAAATAAAGCATTTTTGGATATCTAAATATATGACCTATAAAATGAACAAATAGAAGAAATTCCGAAAATTTTCACAAAAAGGAGGAATTTAATTACTAAGATTATAAAGGAGTATTCTTTTCTAATTTCCATTAAATTTTTACCCTCTCCTGAGAAGCTGACTTACGTTCTTCTGGATCTTATGTACAGATATAAGAGCTTTAGAAAAGTATTGAAATAAAGCAAATCGATAAATAAATTTCATTTTTTGGAGATGTAGGTTCCTAATTTGATCCTGGTTGTGTTTCACGCAAGCTCTGTTTGAGAAAAACACTCTCAAACATTGTTCGCTTTATTAATTTTTTTAAAAAAAATACTTCTAGTATACTAGAAATCAGGTTATTGTAATTATTCCTTAATTTTTTTTGTCATAATACAATAATTTTTTCCAGTTCTGTTGAAATGTCTGACATAAATGTGTGTTACAGAGGTGAATCATTCTTCTACATTTGTGGTATGAGGAATTCCTTTAAACAAAACAGGAACTCTTTCCTGTTTTTCTTCAATATTTCATCTCATGAATAATTTAATTGAAAGTCAAATCAGTCTAAAAACAACAAAATATGACACATATATATATTTCTTAATTTACTAGGTTTCGCACAGCTATTTAATTCATTTATTTATCTTCTTGGTTCTGTGTATGGTCGAGCGAGCATTGTTCCTCGAAGAAATACATGTGATTTTAAGTCTCCTGAACAAAAAAACAAACAAAGTCATTACAATTTCTGTACTTTTTCACTCTTCTTCCAAGTGAACGATATTTGAATTTAATTTTCTTTGCTGGCCTCTTGCAAACCCTCTTATGAAGGAAATTTATCAAATAGTGATTATAAAAATAATTCATTTATTTATTCATGCAAACAACTGAAATACAGTATATTTCAATTTTTATAATATAAATTGGCAACATTTTTAACTTATGACTAGAGAGCAATTTTCTTCTAGCAATAGTAAGGTTATCAATCATTGGACGTCTAAAGTAAACGCAAACATTTTTTAAAAATATTTCGCTTTAAATAGATAATAACAACACAAAAAAACAATTTGAAACTTTTAATCGTGAAATAAATTCATTCCCTGTACATTGGTTCAAATAAAGAAATACAATTTTTCAGAATTCAAATTAATTCCCTTATTTTATTCTTTCAAACATTTGATTGCAGACACGACATATTCTAAAATTTGCCACTCTCCAAAGAGATACACTAACTAATATTTTGAGAAACAATACGCGCATGGATATATCTCAAAATGATTTAAAGGATTACGTATTCTGTCTGTTTATGAATGAAATATAGATGAAACCTACGTTTCCAGCCACGTTAGTTTAAAATTCCTGTTTATAAACATGTTATACGAAACTGATATATACACGACATCTGATTCCATAACGTAGACTCACATAGCAAAACATGAGAGTAAAATTGAAAGAAGAAATTGCACTGCATTTTTACCGTATTATGTGAATTTGATATGAATCTGGCATCTGACTTCACATCGTATCTGTACAAAGTCTACTATATAAAATCCTAATAAATACGTCTGTATGTATGAAAAATTATTGATTCTTTCATATTCGGAATAAATTCATATTTTGATATCTTTGAACTACATAAGCAGCGAAACAATTTTTAAAATGAAAATATGTTGTAAACTTGGGCATTATCAAAAAGTTTTATTTGATTTCACTTGTAAGATATTTATTTAACAGTAAAGAAAAATGTATGTGTATTACTATTCTAGAAATTTTATCCCATATTATTGATTTAAATTTCAAGGAGACAAATATAAACCATATTTGCAAGGAAATACTAATGAAGAATTTCTTCATAACAGCTGAAAGATGAAACTGATGGTCTTTGTTTTTACCAGATGTAATCATGCAATTTCATGTTTTTTATACTATTGGAAATCCATGGAGATTAATTTAAACTTCTCATAATTTTGCTGTTTACTTTTATATGAAATATTTGCTGATTATGTGTTTTCATGGAAAAAAATTATACAAATACGCATTTAATGTTTCCCCTTCATATTTCAATATTCCAAATTTTATATTTTATTTATGTTATATTATTTTATTGTTCACGAACAATTACATATTATAAGTATTATGACCACTGGAATGTAAGACAACGAGGAGTAAAATTTATGTTGCAATATGAAAAAATGTTAAAAAAAATTCTATAATTTAATAATTATGTATCATAGTTACTCCATGAGTTATTGCATAAACCTGTTTTGGTAAAGATGAGCTTAAAAGAATTAAAAATCAATGAAATTAAATGAATAATTAAGTGAATCTTAAACGAATAAAACGGAAGCATATATGTATATATATATTATATATTTTATCTACTAGTCATACTTATATTCATACCAAAATTGTGATATTTAATAATTAAATTAAAATAAATAAATATAGTTACAATGGTTAATGAACCTAAGATTTATTATGTTCATGAAGGATAAGCAATGAAAGAACAAGAAACGACCGGAAACGGATGCAGTAGCGCAAAAACAGAATGAAGAGCAAGCAAATAGATTTAAATCGTCAGTTTTAATATAAATGTGAATATATTTGTGCTGTCTCATGAAGAATGAAAAATATGGTTCAACGCATGAAAATTCAGAAACAATTAAGTAATATGTTTCATAAATTTCCTTAATTAACAACAATAAAAAATATGAGTAGAAGGAATGCTGGGAGATTGATACACTTCGTTTTGGAAAGCTGAAAAAAGATTTTCCCAACGGTAATAAATAGAATTGATACGCTATATTTATACATTTGTTATTCTAATACAGGCTTCCTGTCGAATTTCGGTTGTAAATGACATAATAAAATATTTATCAGAATTCTTTTTCTAAAAATGGATTTGTATCAATCTTCCCCATACTACAGGTATGTTCATACACGCATAGGGCACATTGGTATAAGAACCAATTTTTTTTATTAATACATTTTGTATTTGAAATCAAGGCTTAGAAGTTTAACAAAGTAACAACATTTTATTTTATTCAAATTTCAACATTTTTAATTGGAAAGGAAAAATGAAACAATAATGGATCGGAAAATAATTTATCTCTACAAATAATAAAAGAGAATGTGGGTGTGTGTGTAAAAATACTTTGAAGAAGGGAAGGTATACCTCAACTTCCGTTATTTCAAATTTTAATTAATTGAAAATTAAGGGAATTTTTCGTGTTCTTCCATGATAACTGACTAAAATAACAGATCACAAAAATAATTTTCACACCAACTGAAAATGCAAACAATTATCCTTCCAATGATATTGTTTCCATACAATTTTAAGAATTTTGTAAAAAAATATTTTAAACTTAGTTTACAACAATACTTTTCATTTTTGTAATGAAATTCAATCCTTTTTTTTAAAAAAAACATATACTTGATTGCTTTATTCGCTTAGATAATTCATTTTTATGTTTCCTTCTTTTCAGAAGACGATGCTTCAAAGTTGTTGCTGTTAAGGCACATTGATACACACAGGAGACACTCAACAATATGCCTCGAAGTCAATTGTATCAATCTGACCCAACAGCCCATTTCACTTAAAATAAATGGTCACACGAAAACAACTCTAAACAACCTCAAAACTTGATATAGTTCAGAAAAATAAATGTTTTTTTCCTACCTTTGGAGTAGATCCCCTGGCAGGAAAACGTAATTAAAAAAATCAGGCAAAGGACAAATCAGCGTCTATGTCGTAGAGCCACGTCAAGAAGGCTTGCTGAACTTTGGCATCGGTTCTAAAATTCTGACCCCACCCCTTCCGAGGTTCTTGCGAATCTCTTTGCACGGGCTGTAGAGAGTATGCTCCAGTAACTCCCATCGGTGGTGAACGAGTTTGGCCGCCTTTATCTTTGCTCATTTCGCACGTCTTTTCTGTCTTCATCGAAATACGTGTACCGAAACCACTCCTGTTTACGTGACATTTCACTCGTTCTGTACACTTACCAGTTTCCGTTCAATTTCAGCTGGGGAAGATTCGTTCCAGAGGTTCTCAACCTGTGGTATGCATACCCCTGGGGGTACGTGAAGGACTAGTTGGGGGTACGCGAAATCAAAGTTGGTAATGGCGGAAACGGCAAAACATAAGAAATTAAAAGGGGTACAGAATTTAGTTTCCCAAGTGAATACTTGCTATTTAATAACTTTATCACTTGAAGAGTTGATTATTACGGAGTGTAATTTTTAGCTACTTTTATAAGTTACTGCGAAATTATTGCAACACTGATTTCAATTGTTTTGGAGTTGAACTAATACTATTGTAAAAATGCAATAAAAAATGAGTCAACCAAATGTTATTAATTCCAGTCATTTGACTCTTAAGCTAACCTAAGCCCTTGACATTATTGATAAAAACTTCTTTGGTTAGACGAATGTTTGTTGGTGATGCGAGATATAGGGGTACGCGAAAATATAAAGATTAATCTAGGGGTACGCGAAAGAATAAGGGTTGGGAACCCTTGCTTTAAACGGATAAACCTTATCATCTTACTTCATTTGAGGACCACGTTCCGAACTTCTAACTGAAACTTCGGCACACTACTGCATAATTATGCCATCTACTAGCTGTATTCGAATGCTGTGATTGTGTGAGGTGCCAAGACAGGGAACCCAATTACTGCTCGGGATTTTTGCTCCCTTCAGTTGTCGTTTTACCTTACTTTTAAAAACAACTTCGTGATAATGCTATATGTTGGGAACAAGCTGAATACAAAAGTAATAATTATTTCAAACTTTTCATTACATACTTCAGCACATTTTGCGACAAAATTTAGAAAATTTAAGAAATGTCGGTAATATAAGATTCTAGATTAAAGGAAATCATAATTTGAGGATGGATTCTTTGCTTCCATCAAATTCTTTAATTCAAATCTTTGCTTCCTTTGCAAATTCAAAAAGATTTATTTACGAGAATATAGGTATTTCGGTTATTTTTTATTACCTTTAATTTCAACTTAGAACAAGAATAAAGGCACTGTATCAGACAGATACTCACTCTTTTGTGATATTCGAAGTTTAATCTCATACAATAAAGGTTTGGATAGGAATATGAGCTCCGAGTAAATGCTTAATGATAATAATAATTTAAACTAATTTTAGCTCAAACATTGTTGGTCAATCATTGAAAATCAATCAAATGAATTTAATTTTAATCAAATTATTATATATTAAAATAATTGATGAAGACGTTTAAGAAAAGTTATAATTTTATACTAAAAGGCATTCCCAATTCTTTCTTTTTCTAAGTTCGAAGTCTAATTTTTCTACGTACATAGATATTAATTTTTTCTGCAAATGCAAATTAACAACAATTTGATGTTAAAATGATTAGGAAAAATATTTTTTACGATGCGATTGAATAACAAACTTTTGATTCAATTATGAACACCAGCAAGTATAAATGCATATATAATATTACGTGAATTTTTATTTATCCGAAGCATAAGTGGTCATAAAACAGCATATTAATGCTGCGACAAAATATACACATTCCTTTTACACTAACTCACAATGGTGTGTATTTATATATGAAGTGAGTACGCTAATCCATTGGATACTTATAAAACTTCCAGTTAGATTTAATGCAAACAAAAGCATTACCTGATCAATTTGAGCTTTTTTCCGTATATAATTCTTTCAAAAGACACATCAAATAACATATTAATAACTTTCATGAGACAAACGATTAAATATTACTTTCTTGAAATAGAAGTGGGTGGCGTAAGCTCTAGTACCTGCGAAAATATCTATAACCTCATCAGGGAAATGTAATCTCTATTTTCTTCTTCGTGTTTGGAGAACCTTTGTCTCACAGACATTTTGTTTTAATTAAAAGTAAGACAAATAGTCTTTTTGGTGCCGACAATTTCGAAAAATTATTGTCTCTCTTTGATAGGTGAATGGTTGAACTTTAATTAATGGTCGATCGTCTGTATATTGAGTATTATAGAATCTATGTATCATTGCAAAACCAAGAAGGTCTTTTTTCCATCTTATAAATTGATGCGAGAATGAAAGTTTAAAATGACCCTAAGTCGAAACTCTTATATGAAAATCTGAAGTCAGTTCCTTAGGTTCATAGACTTAGAATTCAAGTATTGGTAGGAAGTTAATATTATGTTCTTTGCTTATCACCATACGTTGAAGAGTATCATTAAGAAGCTTTAAACAATTAACAAGGCCGATTAATCCGAAAAGAAAACTAAAAATTTTTAAAAATTGTTTTCAATTCGGGATTGTTTTCTTTATCTAAATGTGCACGAGCACTGCGCCCTCAGTGATCATAAATAAATATTTTTTTCACAATCAATAAAAATAATGTCCAATCAATAAAAAAGCAATAAAAAATTATCACATTTTCACAAACTTCGCGCACATTAGACATGAACAATGCTGTTGAATTTTGCACTGTTGTTGTTACCGAAATTAGTGTAGTTCATAAAATAAATTTTTCAAGATATCATTCGTAAATATTAAGCAAGTTGATATGTTTATAACGTATAAAATGCTATTTGTGGCTTATTGGACGAAACTACTGCTGTAAACATTTAACAGTAATAAAGAAATTAAATAGCAATATATTGGGAAAACAAGCTGCATAAATTAGTTTTAATAATTCTTCTTATTAAAGTATTTGCTTTTATTAAAGTTTAATTCTTAAAAATAACTTATTTTCAAGACTGCATTATTCTAAAAGTGTGGTAAATCTGTGCTAACAAAAAATCTTTGTAGAATCTAGTAAGAAATTCATTTATTAGAAGTGTATCTACGAAAAGGTCCGTATTAAGAGCAATTTGAGTAATAAGGTAATGTGCATATATGACTTAAAAAAGTTTATTTATTCACAAATGAGCTATGAAATAGTTAGCGAGCATTCTATCTGAGAAATAAAGGAAATTTGCCAATAATAACGGAGGCTAAAAACTTATACATTAGTTTCTAAAAAGGTTAATTTCATAAATATGTCTTGCATCTATATATTTTCGAAACTGAAACGTACATAATTTTATTGGTCGATATTGACTCTTTTCTTAATTCTTTTATGAAAAATGAAAAATAAGGAAGCTCTTTTTAATGACACTCAATTTGCAAAGGATTTATAGGAACAAAATATACCTGAAAAAAAATTGAAACATGAAAAGTCAATTACCCTTAAGTAATTTTTAAATATTAGCTTAAGCAAAGAAAAAACCTCAACCGCTTTTTTGCAGTTTTGTTTGGATAAAAGAGGGGAAAATATTCTTAATTTTTCTTTAGGATTGGCCATTTCTGCATAATTAAAAACAAATATCATTTTTTCAAAACATTGTAAAAATTGTTCCAGACTTCAGTCTAAGCAGAATTTCACGTTTATTAAAATTCTTTTAATTTTATAAGAATTGCGTATTGAAAAATTTGCTTAAGTGTTACAAGATTTTACAGAAAAGCAATTTCATTAATTTGCAGAGAATTTCCTAAAAAAGTTTTATTTGCTTAAATAACAGAAAGCATATTTACAAAGCAATCACTAAGAATTAGAATAAAATGAAACAAATTTAATTTTGTTCATTTTAAATTAGATTATTCTAATTTTGTGTAAAATAATATTGTACAAATATAAATAAAATTGTATAGAAAATTAATCCAGACAGTTATAAACAAATTTTGAAGCAGAAATATGTACTAATACATTCTTTGTAGGTGAATTTTGTTCTTTTGTTACAAAAAATATAACACTAAATTGAAAAATTATCGAATGTTAAATGATTTTCTCAAAAACTCTTGATAAGCATCATATAATAGCAAATATTTAAAAATTAGCTTAAAATCAGCATCACATATCAATCTCAAGTATTTGCAGTACAATATAAATGGATTTAGGTTTAGTAAAAATTAAATTCTGCATTCTGTTTTCTCATACGCTAAGATTCAATTCGTCTGAAACAAATGTTATTTTTCGGATTTTTAACAAGGATTATTCTGTTCGGTTTTGCGTGCGTAATATCCTGGGTACGTGTACTCTGAAAGAAATTGCATGAGACGAATAAAAATGTTTATAAAATCTGCAAAAAATTGTGAAATTAAAATGTCTTGGGCAATAATTTTGTTACAAACTTAAATATTCTTATTTATGATTAAAAATATTCCTTTATGAGTAGATATTTTTTCTGATAGGTGGCATTTCAACTTATTTACAAAATATGTCAATTTTTCAGTGGATTGTCATTATTTTTTGCATTTATTCTTTATCGATAAAATATGATTGACATAATCATAAAATCAATCTAAGAAATGCGAATTTGTAATTAACTTAAGCTTTTTAAAGTATTATTTTCTTTTTATAGGTAAGAACAAATGCCATAATTTTATAATAATTCTCATCAAATGCAATAGGAATAATAGATAATTAATGCATTGTTTGCTTCAGAAACAAACCAGTAAGTTATCTATTATTAGGAAATATGCCTGCTGAAAAAGTCACTCCAAGCCCACCATTTTCAAACTGTGTGATTGATTTTTTGTGCCCTTCTTAATTAAATATAAAGCCGACGTAAAGTTTTATATAGCTGTTTTTATTTTTTGCCATACAAAGGCTATATATCTTGAAGTAATTACAGATTTAACATCTGATTCATTAATTGCAACTTTAAAACGATTTTTTTGCCCGACTAGGTAAATGTCTTCCATTTTTTCGGATAACTCAGGGAACAAATTCAGAATTAAGAAGATTGCAAAATATTAATGTGTAAACCTGATGATAAATTAATTGACTATTTGACTACAAAAAGTATTAACAGGAAATTTATTGCCCCAAGATCTCCAAATTTTGGAGGCTTGTGTGAGTCAGGAGTCAAATCCTTTAAATATCATTTTAAGAGAGATGTAGGTTCAATTAAACTCACATATGAAGATTTTATAACTTTAACAGCAGAAATAGTAGGTATTCTAAATACTAGTAGACCTATTGTACCCTTATCTACAGATCATGATTATACCGCCTTAAATCCAGGACATTTCTTAATTGGCAGTTCAATAACTTCAATTGCAGAGCCATAATTAATTGAACAATCAGATAATTATTTGTTAAGATGATAAAAAATAACAAAACTACTACAACAGGTTTGGGAAAATTGGAAACGCGACTATGTTAATAATTTACACCTCAGAAACAAATGGTAGTTTGCCAAGAATAATGTAAGCCCAAATGATATGGTTTTACTGAAAGACTCAGATTTACCTCCATATAAATAGAGATGGGGCAGAATCCAAGAAATAATTAAATGTTCAGATGGTTATGTAAGAGTTGTGATAGTCAAAGTTTGTAATGGTATTGTCAAAAGAGGTATTTACCAAATATGTTTACTGCCAATGAATTAATTGAAATTATATCCATGAGTGACATTGTAAATAGTATTTATAAATAGAATTGAAATTATTTTGAATATTAAATATATTGAAATATCTCATATATATTTATTTTCAGTATTAATTTGTGTATATGTTTATTCAAATTTTATAATTGTGTGATAATTTTTTTGTATTCTACTGTGATAAGTATTTTTTTAATTTTTATATTGTATAATTGTATTGAAATTTTTCAATTTCAAGGCGGGAGTATGATACGTAAGCGTAGCGTCCTCAAGTGTCCCAATGTAAAAAAAAAACCCATTCAGTATCAATGTAATACTCATGATGATAACAGTTTCACCCACGAACAGACAATATAACAAACTCCCCTTCAACGTAGAAAAATAAATATAATCTTAAAATTCAAAAAGAGGTCCGTCGCTATTTTACAATCCTTTCCAAAGACGGTATTTTAATAATGCGAAAACTTTAATAATAGTCTTATGTTCAAAATAATTGGCTCAATAAACAATAGAATAAAGTAAAGATTAAATGTATTTGACAGGAAAAAATGAAGATCAAAAAGAAATTGCATTTTTATCTTAATCTTGTATTTTTATATATTTCAAAGTTTATATTATTAAAATATTTTTAATTAAATAAATTAAAGTTATGTGACGAAATTTAATGCTGTTACATGTTATGAAACAACAAGAAATTGTATCAATTATCATGACTATTTTATTTTTCATGTTATGGGATGCAATTTTTATTGATATGTTAAATCTTCTATATTTTGTGTTACTTCTGTTTAACGATGGAAACAATGTCATTTTAACGTATCATTGTGCTATTAAAATTTAAGTGATTTAGCATCAAACTTTTCGGAAGTGAATACTTACTTCAAAATGACAAAATTCATAGGTTTCTTTCGCATATAAATAACTTAATAAACAATTCGCATATAGAGAAATTAATAGCTTAAAAACAATTTAGTAGTTCAATAGTTAGAAAATAAATCTTATAGTATTTACACAAATCCAAGTTATTAAAAAATGAATTTTTTATGAGATTCTTTTAATCACACTCTCCTTTATTTTATTTGAACAACATTTCAAGGAAATCAGCTAAAGGATTCTCAAATTTATATTTTCAGTGAAATATTATTACTTACAAAAATTTTATTCTAAATTCCCAAACCATTCTTTTTTATGAATAAAATGGCTCCAAAATGGTAGACAAGATACTAAAAATGTTATGAGTCATATCTAATACAGAAACATTTCTTAATGTTTTCATGAGCATTTTTAGATTCCGCTAGTAAGCCAGCTAGTTGTTTTGTTAGTTGAATTTTATTTTCATACATCTGTCAGAACAAAAATCAAGTTTTAGAAGAAATCACAGAACGCACAGATTGGTAATTAGGCATATGCATGAGCACAATGGACAGAACAGTCATAAGACACTTAAAAGCACACGAGTTGAATATCTAACGAATATCACTTTCCTAGAATATTCTTTGTGGAAATACGAATGAAAAAAGCTATTTAATTAGTCTGAAACACAACCCATATGCATGGCGGTTGACAAAACAAGTGTATCATAGCTAAAATTACACCAACAACAGCAGCAGCATTTCCTATTACATGGTTTCATGAATAAGACTGGTGTAGTTGATGAAATTTAAATCAACTTCATATCTCATTTCATTTTCCATCCAACTTTAAATTGTGGTTACTCATACAAAATTTTAAGACATTTCCTTTTTCAACCTTTTAAATAATTTTGTGAACTGTTACTGAGATGGAAAAATGAATAATACTAAACTTCAGCATATCCATTCACGCATATCCAATCTCAGATAATGTTGACTAATAACACAAAGCGGACAACAAAAGTGTTTTTTGATTAAATATGAAACAATAACTTCATTGTTGTCCACGTATCTTAAAGGAAGCGCTGGAGCAATAAATTATTATTCCTTTTATTCTGCGTCACAGAAGGAAGTAGGTGAAACTTCATACTTGGAAAATTAATTAAAGCTCTTTGAATGCTAATTGGAGCTGAAAAGAATGATGCTTGAAAAGAAAAGAAAGGAGAAAAGACATTTTAAAATTCTTTTGTTACGGAATAATTACGTAAAACATTAACATAACTTGTTTTCCGATTTCACTCCGAAACTCAAAATTTTACTTTAATATATAATAATAAGCTAATAGAAAAGTGAACAATATTGTTACGATCATGCAACGTCGATTCCCCACAATATTATTCTTATTGTTGGAAAGATACATTCACAGAAGTTTTAACTAACTATCGGGGCAGGTCAAGCCGATGCGCCCAACACTGTCGACAAACTTGGCAACTAGTTTGGCGATAAAATGAGATCATCGAAAATACTAGAATTTCTGTCCAATCTCTTTTGGTAACAGAGGTAAAGAGAATGTACTAGATGATTCTATGTGACGTGTAATCCTGTCGGAAAATCTATAAAAACACGAGGGTGCTGAGATGAATGAACGACTTTGAACGTCTTTGGAATGTGCTTCAAGGTCTTTGAACCTCTTTGAAATATTGTTCGCATTGCGAGTTAGTCAGCAGTTACACGTTGAACGCTATTGTTCGTGCTGTTACTGTTATTACTGGTGATTTGCTTCTGCTTGCGTTGTTAATTTGTAAAAGTGCTGTTCATTTCGATATACTTATGCTTCGAGTTTCTGGAATATTCCATAAATAATAGGCCCGGCTAATGCATTATCCATCTTTTTGAACTTCTTTCACTGCACAACCACTGGAAAAGTTTCGTAACAATATCCTTTGGAGCAAAAAAAAATAATAATTGCCTTTTATTAGCTCATTTTATTCGCTATTAAATTAAAGGCTAGAAGTTCGTAGAAGAATCTTGATGGGAATAAATAAATTATACATATACAAAATATAAAAGTCTTAGTGCGATTAAAAATAATGCTAAAAAAGATAGAAACTGTTAAAAAAATAATATTCCTTTTATTTCCCTTAAAGTAGAAAATTTTATGACAGCTGGTCTTCAGTGGTATAACAAGCTTTAAACTATATTCATTGCAGCTAATTTTCCGTTTTATAATAAATAGCTGAATGATATTTATAACATGAAATGAAATTTGAAGAAAAAATAATAATTTAAGACATTTTTTATATTATTTATAAGGGAATAATTATATTGGCATTTTGTCTATAAAGACATTTATCAGTCCGGTTATGGTTAAAAATATTGTATTTCCTCACTTTGTTTGCTCTGGAAGAAAAATATCAAACTCCAGATCTTTCAAATTTGTGAGCATAATTTTCATTCATTTTTCGAAGAGGCGCTCTTCACAGTTATTCATACAATAATAAAAATGATTTATATGTAATTACCAGTTGGTTTATTTTTTTGAAAATTAGCCAGAAAGAACGCCCCCCCCCCCAAATGCATCTAGTATATTGGAACTGCCGAAGCGCGGTATGAGATAATTCAGGAACTATGAACCATGCAAAATACACTCCATTAAAAACGTCTTATGCATCAAATTGCAATCACTGAGGTATGTCTCATCATCAGGGATTGAGTCCTGTACAATTAATAATACCTTATTTGGAACCGAGAACATGCTTACAGTGTCATAACTAGACAGTATATGGAAACCGGCAAATGTTTAAAAATTAAAACACATCACTGTTATTTATTATAAATGTACTTTATTTCTGAAATGCGAAATTCCTTCGTATAATATTTTTAAATGATTTTAATGGACCTTATAATTCAGATGGTGTAATTCGTTATTTATTTACAAATTTATTTGACACAACTTTTTTTCGGTTTGTAAATTTAATAATTCATTTAAAAACTGTTTATTTCGAGTTTTTACTTCAAAGAAAGTATCAATTACTTCCTCAAAATCCAACTTTTTTCCCCAAAGACGTCCAATTGACAGTGTTGTTAGATTTAGGCAACCTCTCCCGTTCGAAGGAATCACTGAATTTGTATTTTAATAATTTTAATTTCGAAAATGAACGCTGGAGACTATTCATGTTTAACTCTATCTATACGGGAACGTCCCAAACGTCCATTCAAGCAAGAGACGGCGACCGCCCGAAACGTCCGAATATCACTGCGAAATTTATACCTCCTTTCGTTAAGTATGGGGCAAGTAAGGGGAAAAGGAATTTTTGTTAAAATTCGGACAGTGCCAGCTGTCATTGTGGTTTTTCAGGGGGGGGGGATGTGAATTTCCCTTATCTTTGAAAGAACTCTGGCGTTCCCTTACTTTGAGGTTCCTCTATTCCAATGGTCTTAGGAATCAGAGGATTAAAAGAATGGGTAAAAATAACATGAAAGTAATACACGCTACAGGAAACCTTAATGGTACAAAACGCTATTTTTTTATAACTAGTAACTCTGCTGATTCCCTAATGGAAGAAGATTTTTCTATTTAGTGTCTTAAAGTTTTCTGTGTGCCTATACAATTGTAACACCTTCGATTTGTGCTCCCTATCATTGTTAATCTCTGGCACTTTGGCATTCCTTCCACCCCTTTATTGCTTGCATAATATTTCGAATTCTCCACCTCGCATTCGAGGTTGTTTAAAAGTTGAGTGAACCCATTTGAAAATTATTGAAACTACGCAGTGCTGCCTATTCTGAATCAATATATCTTGTCCAGATCATTCTATGTATTACAAGAAAATATGATTACTTAAAGCTTTTCAAAGTTTACAGCAATCTAATTAGGGGATTATGGAATCTAAAATTAACTGCCTATACAGATTTGTATGTGTGACTTATATTTAGCAAATACAGTGAAGGTAACTACTTTCTACCGTTACATTCTTTAATTATAAATCCTCAGAGAGTAAATTGCTGTTCAAATTTATAAAAAATATTCTGCTCAACAATCTATAGGTATTTCATATCTCTTATCCCTGCCAATTTAATGTTCATCTGATATCAGCAACTGTTACTAGCTATTTTACTTATTACCATTTTATAACCTTGTAAATAAACTTAATGATATTAAATAAATATGTGCACAGAATAATAATTAAAAACTTTTCAGAACAGCAAGGGAGAAGCAGAGAAAATAAAAGTCATTCCCATACCGTCTTTACCCATAAATTCTCAAAAGTCTGGTCTTAGAGAAGGAGAATGTAATTTCTCAGACTTTCCAACGATATCTCACACGCCTATGTTGAACAACAGTACATTCACAACAGAGATAGCAGCACTTAACTTCTAAGAGATGGCAGCTATCAAAAAACATTTATTACAAAATTTATCCGTTGTAATAAGCATTAATTCGCCTAATTTGTTTCATTTTACTACCTTCAATAATAATAGGTGTAAAATATTAAAGGGACTATGATTGAAGAAACTATGCAGAAATTTTTCCGAATTCATTTCATGTGAACCCATTGCAATTAATAGTTTTCCTATAAGGAATATGGGAATGATATTCTGGCTATAAATAGCATAAATAATTGCTATAATTTTATTTTGTCTCGTTTGACAAAACATTAATTCAAGTTTTATATTTGTTAGATATCATCAGTTTTAAAACACAATAACCCAATCTAGGGGTTAGTCGGCGTCTTTGTCGGCAATTTTGAGATTAAACCTTCCTACTTTATGCTTGGCGAGTGAAGATGGTCAATATTTCAGTTACGGTAAGCTTCCTCAAGGAAGCTTGACATGATTGACTTTATGCTCTATCTAAGCGCAGGAAGGGAAATCAAGTACATTTATTTCAAAGACTTTCTGGATAGTCTTCGCTTATAATCGATTCCCGATTATAACAGAATGCTTATCTCTTCAGAGAAGTGCATCAAGCTCCAACAAGGAATCGCTTTAGTTGCCGATTTCGTGCATGATATATTATTCAACGCATAAAGGAATCGATGGTTGGACCATCCATGCCTCTTAATGCAAAGTTACTGCTAATTACGAACCATCTGCAGCTGATATTAGTGATTCAAACCTGTTTGGTCATTGCGGTATATAGAGTTTATATTGATAAATAATCGGAAGTTCTAGATCTGTTTTAATGCCCATTCTCTGAAAGTGGTCTTCATAGATCTGGTGTGCTTCGTTCGTATTTCCGTCCTTCCACTCAATCGCTCATGGTCCACTTTTTGGATTGTTACTTGAAATTTAAAGTGGAACTTCGATGTTCTTTACTATGAACTGTTTTTTCATAAATAAAGAACAAAGCACAATAATTTGTAAAGATTTTTAAGATATAATTTATTTTAAATATTAATATTCTCTCGATAGAAAATCGCAGTATTGTGTTATTGAAAAAAAATTCATGATGCTAAAAAATCAATGCATGTTAGATTCATTAAATTCGAGCATATATAGCGGAAGTATAAGTACAAATTATGATGAATAAAGAGCATTATTATGATGAATAAAGTTGTTATGCCATGTTTTAATTTTTTTTTCTTTTGACGTTATATTCATTGGTGAATTATTTCGCGCTTTAATGAATAAAAAAACTGAAGAAGAATACGTTTATATACGTAGAATTTAAAATTTATACAATACAATTATTATAAATATAATTTTATTACTGTGCTCTACATAACAATAAACACAAAATAATGTTAAACTTTTTACAAATTTTTATAGTACAATCGGAAAGAATATGTTATAATAAATTTAATACATTTTTTTAAATGTAAAGTTTAAAAAAATTGCTAATACCTATTATTCTAAAGTGACATTAATGAAATGCTATAAAAAATAAAATATTTTTTATTGATAGCGATAATATTCACATGTATTGATGGATTCAATCCAACATTACAGTTCGCTCAGATATCTCCTACTTGTCCTGAATGTTAGGATTCAAGCAAATGAACAACTGCATTCATTTTCTGTGAAACAAGCATCAAGTAAGGCTATTAATAATATGAGTTAGGAAAGCTTATTCAGGTACCCTGATTCACTTCAAATTCTATCATCGATGTCTAGGAGTGCGAAGATTTGGCTTTGATTATAAATCTCAAGAGAAACTGTATTAAATCGAAATGCAATTGAATTATCCATTATTGAAACAGATATATAAGCAAACATTTATGTGGTTACGCTATACGTGGTTTTAATCAAATTTTATTTCTCATAACTATCATCTTATAGATAGAATTTCGATAGATATACACAGTGGTTTAAAAGAATATTGGGAAAAAGTGCATTTAGCTCAATAAAATTAACTTAATTTTACTGGATTATACACGAAACTTCAAACTAAATTCCATAGGTTCATTCTTTTACGAGCATGAATTTCATCTGAAAAGGTTATAATACGTGATATACAAATCATCTGACCACTTGAAACAATGTACATGTGATTTATCCGATGATCTTATTGTATTATATTCACACTGGAAGAATTCAAGCAAAAATAACACTTAAGTCAGACAAGTACAGCATAGGAAGATTGACGATAGTCTAAGTGTTGGCACTCACAGTTAAATTAACAAGAACAGGACTAAAAACGAGGTATCAAATCTTGTTGTCACATAGCTAGACGAAGTATTCTACGCTCTTCTTCAAAATATAGGGTAAGGTTGTTCCGTAAGTCGTATTTCCCAAGGAAAAAAGTCTAGAAATTGCAGGTTTAACTAAATGAAGGATTGAATTTTGTATTATGCAGAGCTGCTATAAATATTACAGCTATTTATTACAAAAAAGTTCCAAATACACGTGCTATGAATGAAATAAAAAAATATTTAAAATAAGCACGTCGGTACCACTAAGGAAACTTGTTCCTAAGTCGTACTACCTATGTCCTATGTCGCAACACCTATGTCCTAAGTCGTGCCACCTATGTCCTAAGTCGCACCTTGGAAGCAAAAGCACCTTGCATTACTATTCTTGGAGTAAACTATTCTGCCTTCATTTAATCCTCGTGCAACCCTTTCGGTTATCCAAATTCGTAATGTTTATTTAGTTCTAGAAGGTGACGTCGCAGTTTCTGTGTAGGAATATTATACTTTGATTGAAGCCCATATCGCACCATTGTGTAATTTTCATAACGCCTCGTGCATATCTTCTTGTCTGTAATTATTAACGGTAGGTTTGGCCACGATTAATAACCCTGCCCAAAAATTGGAAAGAGAACATTTCACGTTATATATTAAAAAGAGCAATATTTTCCTTCTCTAAATGATATGTATCTTTAAATGAGCAATAGATCTCTATGGCGTAATTGGTACGACTTAAAGCCTCGTTCGTAGTAAGAGTTAAGCAAAGGCAAGTGTAAAATTTTAAGTGAGCATCATAAACGAATGAAGA
>BGPR01000878.1:169868-200871 GCA_013235015.1 Araneus ventricosus
TCGTTCGTAGTAAGAGTTAAGCAAAGGCAAGTGTAAAATTTTAAGTGAGCATCATAAACGAATGAAGAACATCTTTACTGCATAAAAACAACTATTTAAATAACACAGAATAAAACCCTAAGAAATAATAACATTTTATTAATGATAATATTGTTCTACGTCTTACGAAATATGCGCGAAAACTAATGAAAACATATTTTTCTTCGAGGTTAGATTGTAACGCATCGAAGCTCCATTAGAAATAATGGAATTAACATCCCCGACGCTAGTAGTCATCGCACTGCCGTCAGCGTTGCTAATTCGGCGGAAACAAAGTCAGAATGGAATAGGTTCGGCTTAGGCTGTGGTGTGAATTCATCAACCTTACCCTAACACAAATTTAGGCCAGTCCCACTTAAAAATTTTTTATAGGGACGTTTTTTCACTTAAATATTATTTGTAACTATATGCGTAATTTATCCTTGTGATTCGAGATAAAAATAAAGCCTAGTATTTCTTATAAGTTGGACACGTTCAGCACAAAAGGATCTAGGAAAGAGGAGTCATTTATCCTCATTTTTTATATTTTTAATAGCTAAGTGAGTCTTTGATCTAGACGATGTGTCAAGTCCTATGTGCTTTATTAAAAGGTGCGCTTTTTTCAATTTAGTATCGATATCTGAAGTCTTATAATTAATTAAAAAATTAATATACTTCTCTAATTAGCTGGGAAAAGCAATGTCAAACATCTTCTTTGAATTACTGGTTCTTAGAATTACTATTTAATTTATCCAAATACATAAAACTCTAATAAATTATTGGAATGGGAGTTGAGGTAACACATATTGGAAATTGGTATTTGCTCTATGTAATTTGAAAACGTGAATATTTCATATTTTTTTGTGAAGAGTCATTTTTTGATAAAGCTTAGTCCAATTAGAAACCTGGTAATTGCCTTTGGGTAGGAAATGCAACTACTGTCGGGAACTGATGGAATCTCATTGAATTTAAAACTAAACGATTTTTTAATATTTATTTTCCAGAGGTTATTTTAAATTTAATTCTGAATTTTTTCTTTAATTAGTCGGTTGTTCGCAATCGCTTTAATTCATACCTATGCCCTCTCAAAATTTAAACAGCATTGCAACGAAATTATATATTTTTTTTCTAATAATACATGCAAGCGTCGCTTTTAATAAAAATAAGCAATTTTATGACGTCTTCAGTAGAGGAATAATTTTTAAAAAATAGCCATAATAAATTCGATGAACCATTTTGAAAAGCAACTTGTAGAGAGAAAAGCTTTTAATATTTATTTAAGTATCGAATATACAAATTAATTCCTCGTGATTGCAGCCTTTAATTTCAAATAAAAATCAGATTTTCCTAATTTAAAATAGATTTTCTAAATATTTTCTTTTAAATTTTTGTACAGTTAAAAACTACAAATTAATTTTTCGTGATTGAGTCATTTAATTTCATGTAAAATATCAGATTTTCTTAATTTAAAATTGATTTTCAAAATATTTTCTTTAAAATTTCTGTAACAGAATAAAAAATAACTTTTTTTGTAAATGCAGATAAGCTAATAATTTGTATTAAAATTTCTATGGGGAATTTTATAAGAAGCTATTGAAAGTACTTTATGCTACGCTTGTATATATGCTAAGAAAGCTTCTAATATAAAATAATATTAATAAGTGAAAGAATTTCGAAATAAATGTTTACTGCATTAATATAGCATTAATGTAAAGATATATGAGAGGAATTCGATATTTGATTCGATCAAACAGTTTGCTGTATGAAATCCTGATACATTTATAGAAATACATTTATATAGTTAGGAAACTGCAATTTCACAAAAGTATTAGTTTCGGATTGATTAAAAGATTAGGAATACATTTTTATCTTGATATGTTTGCGTAATGAAACAGAAATAAATCCTTTGGAGTGAAAATATGTTGTAAATATGATATAGTATTATTACATTTGATGATTTCAATTCATTGGTGTAAAGAAAATCCCATATGCATTGATTTCTCCGAAATATAAATTCGTCGTTTTTATTTAAACCTTCAGAAAACTCAAGAGAGAATTAGTTTTTGGTAATGAGGCACCAATTGAAAATCAGTTTTCTATTTAACATAACAAAAGAAAAGTTGCACTTTAATTTATGATATCATGAAGTTTCGTTTTTTTCATGCCTTTACAAGCATTGAGATCCTGTTTAAGCCAAAATTTCTGAGATAAGAGCATTACAATTTTGCAATTCAGCACCTTTATAAAATAGAACTTTGATAGCCAGCTTCCATAATGAAGGTAATTAATCTTTTTTAGAGATGATCTACTTGCTTATGCAATATTACAAAATCGATGACTGCAGTTACGAGTTCTAATAATATTTTTACGTTGAACATACTTAAAATTGTATTAAAATAAATTTTTAGTTCAGAATTAAAATAAAATTAGCTTACTAAATTTTTATTTGCCTTTGAATAAATGGCCCCCCTTGGGCTTCAGCCATATTAGCCCATTCAATAAGACGGCACTGCCGATTGTTGCTTCAAAACGGAACGTAAAGCTTTCTTTCTAAATTTCTAGATACCATTGCTGAAATGGAACAAAATTTAAAATGTTTGTGGTAACTAGTAGAAAAATATATGGCATAATATATTCTGATCAATCGAAGATTCAAATTCTATTGTATTACGAATTTATTGAATTTCTGTAGCATAAGTATTCGCAAAATGCGTCTTGTCCTACAAATTATGACACGCATTGAAGGAGGCAACAATCAGTCTTGAATTAAGCAGACAAAACATGCTGACGTACTCGGGCATGATCTCTTAAATTTAATGGAAATCATACAGCAAAAAGATTAACTCTAAACCTCCATCATTATATAATATTTTCAAAACGCGCATATCAAAGAGCGGTCATCAGGGAAACCATTGCCCATTATTTTTTTAAAAGTCCTGGTGGTTAACTTGCAGTGCCTACGAATGTTATCTCCATCCCATCAGAGAACTAGATTAAATCTCACTCATCTTGTTCGTGTTTGGAGAATCCCCTGTCTCCGAGGCATTCGGATTTAATTAAAAGTAAGACAGATAATCTTTTTAGTAACGAAGACTTGGAGAAATTAATGTCTCTCTTTGACAGGTGAATGGTGAAAGTTTAATTACTGGACGAGCCTCTGTATCGTGTTCACTACAGAACCCATGTGTCATGGTAAAAGCAAAATATTTTTTAACAGTCATCTAATAAATTGAAGGCAAAATGAAAGCTTGAGCCCTGAGTCTAAATTCGTGAATTAAAATATAAAAGGAATTATTTGGAGATTGTTGAATGCTCCTGAAGATATGATATAATTATCGTGGGTTACAAACCATAGGACATCCTAGAGTTTATTGCTTAGAGAAGCCAATTATTGATTCTGATCATAACAATTGGATTTAAAAATTTTAAGCTTTATAAGTAACATTTTATTCAGCATTAATCATATCAAAATTTTATAAAACATAATCCTTATCTTTAAGGATAGCACAAATACTTTACCTCAATAAGAATTTTCCCTTCATACTAGCTGGAAAAGATATGGTACTCTGAAAAGATAGTATTTCGCTCTTTCACTTCAACTATTCTGCTTGAAAACCTCTATATAAAGTTTCACTGCTCGGTCCTATCTTGTCGCCATTGAGGTGCGAGAAAAATTTGTAATGATAAGGGAAAATAAGAATATTTACAAATAAGATTTATCAGAAGGTATGACACAATTTAGAGCTTAACCGTTTGACTGCCGAAATATTTAAATCGATAAGATGCAACGTTAGCAAACATGTTCAAACACAGTTGAACGAAGCGTATTTGATTTATATGCAAGGCTTTATTAGTATAATTCAATTCAACTCTGTAATCGTTTTAAATAAGCGCAATAGCTTGCGAAAATCGCAGGATGCATCAAAAAATTGACTAACTTCCAACCTTCGGAAGTCGCAGGTTAAGCAGTCATAGTTAATGAATTCAAAAATTTCCTTTAGGTGGGAGATATGATTGGCAGGCCTTTCATTTCTCATCTCTCTCCTAAGTGTCCCTTTAATGACCACTCGCCCAACTGCCTTCTCCCCCCCCTTTCGGAACAGCAACCGGCCGAAATCCGCCCCACTAGTGTAGAAGTCGCATGTCCGGTTACAGCCGGCTTAGGAGACACAGTGTAAATATGGTCGAGGCTCGAAATCGCATGCTATGGCTGCTACTAACTATTATATAATTATTATTTTTTTAACTACTAACTATTATAGAATTATTATTACTATTTTATTATTAGAATGTAATTCTTTTATTAACAGGAAAACTGTCGTGGAGAAATTTCCTTTTAACCCCATGCAAACATATGTTAAGACAGCATCGTATATTTGACGTATTTCCCCTGTTAGACTCGTTTATTAAATGTCTTTAATTTCTTTGTATTACTTGCTGCAAACCCTCTAAAAGTGAAAACTTCCAACGGCTTGCAGCACTTCAAATCTATGACTGGAAAAAAATTCGGTTAACTTTAGTTCCACCAAAACTCTTTTTTGCGAGTAAATGTCTCCTGCACTGTAAAAAAAATCCCGTAAAATTTACGGTTTTAAACTGGCAGCTGGGTTGGTTGTGCAAAACCGTAAAAGTTACGAAGTAAATCCGTAGTCACAACGGTTTTTTACCGTATGAAATCAAGTTTTCTCCGTAAAAAGTAAGTCATCGAAGTAAGTGACGTCATCGACTGAGTTGAGCTGTTTTTGTCCTTCTGCTCGAGTTGAGTTGAAATGTGCATTATCAATCAGGAATATTAATTAATCAAGGCTTAACTATTATAAGTTCAATTAGTTTAATTTTTAATTGAACTTACTTGGACGATTTCGATGCAAGATGGTGACAAAACTCCTAACTCCTCCGAGCCGGGGATCGAAACCGCGTTCATAGAAATAAAAGGCAGTCGCTCTAACCTCTAGACCAGCTGAGACATCATAAAATAAAGTAAAAATAATCTATTTGAGTTTCAAAGTCACTATAGCTCTAGTGGCGCCACCTAGTGGTGTAAAAATCAACTATTGCCAGAACACGTGTTTTAAGGTTACGGAGATGGAACCCTATTAAAAACATGAAATGAATGCAATAAAATTGCATTTAAGAAAAGGGAAAGTTATCGTACGGAAAGCAATACGGTATGACGAAAAATAGAATTTGAACTGACGGTTTTAAACCGTTTATGGCTGGAGCGAAAAACGGTGAAAAACCGCTTTGTCAACAAAACAGCTTTAAACCGTCAAATATACGGAAAAAGTCCGGGGAAAAAACGGATATTTTTTACAGTGTGGCAGTAATAACTAAATATTTAGTTTTTTCAGCTATATAAACTAGAAATTCAAATTGAATTGCAATTAACACTAATGAGGATTTGCATGATTTTTCAAGAATCTAGCGCTGTATTTTCAAAGAGACAATACCAATTTCTGTGCCGAAATTCTCCTTCCTAAGAGTTGTCATTTCGACAAATAGTGCACTAATGTTAAAAAGAAAATATTGAATAGAGTATTGATGATAGAGATAAATTTAATGTGATTTAATTTTTTTAAATATTTGTTTACGATCTGCGAAAGTTTCGAACATTATCAAGTGTTTAAAAAACTGATGTTGCCTTCATGAGTTTTCCATAGCTTAATGGTTCTTAGAACAAAGAAAACAATAAAATTAATATATATTATAATGAGATATGGTGTGTGCTTGCGATATTTTAAATTTTGTTTGGTCTAGCATTTGATGAAAGCAGTAAATCGAATCGGAAGCCTTCAAATTGCTTAGCTTTCAAAAACCACAAAAACTATTTGTATACTTATTATATTACTATATTTTTTGAAAAACTATTGTTTGATTTTATTTATCAAGAAATGTAACAATATATTGAATTTTCTTAGTAAGAAATTGTTGCATAGGGAGACTAAATTATCGGTTTCCAAGTTAATAACACACTGCTATGATTTCATTAATTTTGTGATAAATTTGAGAGAATTAGAAATGGACCGAAGTAAAATAAATAATTTATTTTTTATATGTATAGAGACTTGACCGAATGTTTATCATCTAAAATAACGCTAGTCAATGTAATTTTCTAAGTATCCATATTGAAACTAAAAACACTGCTTCAAAGGTTTTTTTCAAAAAATGTTTTGTAGATGTAGAAAAAATGTTCTATAGATTAGGAATTGATTCGAACTGTTTTGGTTGAATATGAAATTTCTACTTCTCAGATATATAAAGTGAAGTATGAAACTCTTGACATTAGAATGTTTCATTTACGGATTATTTCAAATTTGAAATTGCCAATAAAATATATTCAATAAAGACAATACAGTATTTTAAGACAATTTAATTATAAGAGCTTGTTAAAGCTGTCCTAAGTATATTACTCACATTATGTTTAAAAAGATTTATTTTAAAATGAATTATTTTTAAATAGAAAATTTAGAGCGATTAATCGGTTAATTCAATTATAGGAAGCGTAACATAAAATATGTGCTCAGCGTTTGTATTCAGTAGAGCGAGTAGTTCTATAACTTAAATGACCTGCAATTTACTGAATAGAATTATAAATTTTTATCATTCATTTTTAAATCGTAATGATACGAAAATAACATTATTCGTTCTAAAACTAAATTGATTTTTTTAATAATAAAAATAGCAGTGCTTTAAAAATATATCAATCTCGCTTAAATTCAAATTTGTTTCGGAAGCCATTAATTTCACAAGCACTTCTGAAAGCTACAAAAAGTTTCAAAATAAAAAGAAAATATTTTTTATAGATCCGCCTTCACTTCTTCGTTTTTCTAAGAAAAAAATAAAGAAGCTCTTTTCAATGGTACTCAATTTGCGAAGAATTTATAGAAACAAAATATACCTGAAAGAAAATTGGAACATGAAAAGTCAATTACCGTTAGATAATTTTTAAATATTTGCCAAAGCCATTGAAGACTTTTTAGCAGCTTTTTACTGTTTCTGTCAGGACTTGAAAGAGCCAAAAAATTAATAGGAGTTACCTACTTTGTTTTAGTGTTAGATAGTTTTTGCCTGCTTTAAAGAAAGCGTCTTTTTACAAGATTTAAGGAATTTATTTCTATATATTCCCTAGTGTCTTTGAAAAGAATTTTTACCTTAAGCATTTAAAATAAACTTGTTTAGTCTAAATTTTACCTTTATTTTAAAATAATGGAATTACTCAGTTGATTTTAAAACTTTTCACATGACAGAATAAATATTTCAATAATTCATATTTATGGCGAAATAAATATTTGCCTTTCATTTCGAATTCATTTAATAACGAGGCTTTCTAATTCACTTGAAAAATTTTCTTATGTTACAATCTTCCAGTGGCCTTTTATTTTAAAATATTGTTTCCTTAAATATTCCGCTACTCTCAACACCTTTATTATAATTATAAAGTCAGGCAGTGAATGAAAATCTTAAAATTTTTGATATTTAAATGGTATCAGAAAGATCTTTAAAGAAATGTTAAATTAACGTACAACTTTTTTTACCATACTTTTATAATAATTTAAAGTTAATAAATATAAATCAAAGCTCGAAAAT
Source organism: Araneus ventricosus (assembly GCA_013235015.1). Classification (NCBI taxonomy): domain Eukaryota; kingdom Metazoa; phylum Arthropoda; class Arachnida; order Araneae; family Araneidae; genus Araneus; species Araneus ventricosus. The sequence goes on from BGPR01000878.1 coordinate 177,474, forward strand.
TCTGCCTACTGAAAATTTTTCTTTTTTAATAAAAAGATATTAGATAAAAGTGAACAATATTCTTTAGCAAAATTGCTTTTTTATATACTTTTCTGCCGAGTTATACATCTTTAACATCATTTTACTTTAATGCGCAATTTGCAAAGATTCAAATTCAACCCCCTTAAAGAAAACTACATAAAATTGAAGTATTTAAAATATATTGTTTTACCTTTCTAATAGTATGACATTTAACGAAGAAACTCCTTCCAAATTCTGTCTGGAAACATAAAACACTCTTAAATTCATTTTATGAATAAGGAAATGTTTTACTTAATTCTCCATATTCTATATACCAAATATAGAATATGGAGAATAATATATATAATAACTTAAAGTTAATAAATATAAATCAAAGCTCGAAAATTCTGCCTACTGAAAATTTTTCTTTTTTAATAAAAAGATATTAGATAAAAGTGTACAATATTCTTTAGCAAAATTGCTTTTTTATATACTTTTCTGCCGAGTTATACATCTTTAACATCATTTTACTTTAATGCGCAATTTGCAAAGATTCAAATTCAACCCTCTTAAAGAAAACTACATAAAATTGAAGTATTTAAAATATATTGTTTTACCTTTCTAATAGTATGACATTTAAAGAAGAAACTCCTTCCAAATTCTGTCTGGAAACATAAAACACTCTTAAATTCATTTTATGAATAAGGAAATGTTTTACTTAATTCTCCATATTCTATATATCAAATAGAGTGAAGAATGCAACGGGAATTTTTCCTTATATTTTTCATAAGCATGAGGCTTATAATAAGGCATATCATAAGGATTTAAGCATATAAACAGTATTTTAAAAAACTTTTCATTCTAATATTGCATTTTCCAGAGAAGAAAATAAAAAAGAGCAGATTCATTTCAAACTCTCTTAGGTTAAAATATTTGATAAAATACATACAATAATAATATTCTTCATGTGATGATGATATTTATATTTATTGTAAAGATAAGTAAAACAAAAAAGTCAAAAGAATTCTTCGTAAATGGTAAAATATATATGTAAGAAAAAAGCAGCTTTTAAAATAATATAACAATTGAGATTAAAAAGAATGCTTTTATATTACAGGATGTCCGAGAATTGTTGGACACATTTCAAAAATTAATGAAGAAAAACTTAATAATGTTGCAACTACGGTTTTTTTAAATGAAAGCGCTTTTTAAAAAGTTTCTTTTTCAGATAGGTAACGCGCAGTAACGGTGGTCAATGTGGTCGGAAATTACCAGAAATCTTCAATATGTGGAAGCCATTATCTGTAAAAATATTAAAGCTAGAAGAAAAATGAAAGCATGCGTTTGTAGGGAATTGCACGCTCTTGTCAATTGTAATTCAAAAACTGAAGAGTTTTCGAGATATTTGAGAAAAACTAAAAAAGAAAACCAGAAAACGTGCATCGGCTTCTGCAGATCGGTAGTCATTGCGAATGGAAATCTCTCGCTGTAGCAAATTTCGAATGTCGTAATGGTACGCAACGTATCTGAAAAAGAACACTTTTTAAAATGCGCTCTTATTTAAAAGAAAGCCGTAGTTGCAACATTATTAGTTTTTTAAATTAATTTTTAAAATGTGTCTAACATTTCTCGGATATCCTGTATTTAAGAAAATATAAGAGAAACAGCATTATGCTTAAATGAATTGCTTTAACTTTTTCAGAAGAAGGGTTTTTTTGTGTAAGTAAATTTGTAATGTGGAATCCTCCATTATTTTAATATTAACTTTGTTTTATAATGTATCTATGTTTTATACATATTCAAGGTTTTTATTTCTATATATAAAAGGCAATGTTTGTGTGTATGTGTGTGCATGCGATGTTTAGACGCATAATATTGCACTTACAACCTGAAATATCGGACACAGATGTACTGACGGTGACTCAATGCACCTCGAAGCTCAAATTTTAAAATTCAATCTAGAATGTTTTTTATTTGATACTTGTGTTATTTTGGGTGATTTTTCAAACTAATTTCTCCATTCCATATTTTTAATAATCATAGCAAGAAAATACACTATAAGAAAGATCAGACATTTTCCTTCCTAACGAAGTTTATTTTTAAACTTATAAAAGTTTGTTTTAAACGAAAAAGTTGCTGTACAATATTTTTCTAATTTTAATAAATTTTTAAATATATTTTTTGGTATAATTTACAACAATACTTTTCATTGTTTAAATGCAATTCAAGCACAATTCATTGTTTAAAGAAATATTTAATTGCGTGTTCTCTTTCATTGCTGAAAGCTGTGAGTTAATATTCCAATACATTTTTCTTTCATATGTTATTACACAAAATTTTTGTATAATCTGTAAACCAAGCTCTCTGAGATATTACGTATATTAATATATTCTTATAAAAGGCAATGTTTGTGTGTCTGTGTGCGATGTTTAGACGAAAAATATTGCAATTACAGCTTTGAAATTTGGCACACAGGTAATCGTAATTGTGAATCAATGCGTTTTGAAGCACGAATTTTAAAATTTAACCTAGGTTTTCTTTATTTAATGTTTAGTGTTAATTTGGGTGATTTTCGCACGTAATTGGCCGATCCATGAGAAACAATGATCATGAAAAAGGAATCGATGCACCATTAGATAGACCAAACAAATCGATTTAATGACGACTGTTTTGAAAGTCTAACGTGATATATTGAATTAGAAAGTAGTCACCTGTGGACGGAGATATAGCAAGAATTATTTGTTGGGCGAAAACCACAAGATAGTCATGATTTGTTGGCAAGAGTCTTTCATCAAAAGCAAAAAACACTCATGAAACTTATCACAAATGCAAAGTTTTCTGGAGAAGTTAAGTCTCATATTTATACGATAGAGCGGCAGAAGTGGGGTCTTCCTCATGCCCACATTCTAATTTGTCTCAAATACTCATTACACGTTCACAGAGTGGATGACTTTATTAGCGCAGAAATCTGTAATCCACAAGAAGACCCACATCTTTTTTGCATTGTAACAAAGTAGATGGTGCACGGCCCATGCGGAAGCATAAATCCATGTTCTCCATGTATGACGGCTAGAATTTGCTTAAAGCGATACCCGCGCCATTTTTTGAAAGAAATACGAACAGGACAGGACGGATATCCACTATATAGTCGGATGGGGTTTTACTGCAAACATCGTTTTCGAGTATTAGATGTGTCTGCGGACAGTGGATTGTACTGTACTGCCCTTTGTTAACAAAAATTTTCAATGCGCATATCAACGTTGAGTATTGCAAATCTGTGAAAACTATCAAGTACTCTGTAAGTATTTAAATGAAGAATCTGACATGGCTGTGTTTAAACTCACCAGTGGAGAAAATGACCAAAATAAAATCCACCAGTATCAAATGTGAAGATACATCAGCAGCAACGAAGCATTTTGGAGAAAACTCAACTTCCAGATTCATGCGCAACACCTCACCGTGATTCATTTAAGCGCCCACCAAGAAAATGGTCAGAGAGTTTACTTCCAAGACAGAAAATGCTGCTCAAGGTTCCCAAGCACCTAATAGTCCAGTCAACGAAGGAAAAATAGAAAAAGAAAATGGTGTAGTTTTGAAATTTGGCACAGTTGTTAGCGGTAGTGTCCTGAACGACATACTAAAACTCCTCGCCGGTGGGGATCGCGCGGGGGACTACATGGAATTTCCTATAAAAAATCCTACATTTTTTTGTAGCATTAATAGTTTAGAATATACAAGGGATTTAAAAGTTAACATTTCTAAAATTCCTTATTGTATTGGTAAAATCGATTAAAAGTGCTGAATCAAAAACCCTCATAATAACCTCAGGCCTATATAATAATTATACAAGAGTAATATTGTATGCTTCGGAGAGGGGGTAAAAAACCCATTTGTTGAAGAGTTATGCTCCCTTCCTTCCCTCACATTCGTTCCTCTTCACAAGTTTCCATCTACTCAAAGTCTAGTCAACGAATTGTAAATTTAAAAAAATGTGTAGTTTTGAAATTCAGAATTCAGCACAGTTGTTGGGGAGAGTGACCTAAACGACATACTAAGAGTCCCCTCTGGTGGAGGGTACTCAGGAGGTACAGGGGTTAAAAATGGGGGAGTTTTTCTTCAATATCTTGAAAACTATGGATCCTAGCGAAAAAAACTTAAGCATAAATTTAAACTAAATTGAATTTCCAACAAAAATAGTTCTAAATTTTTTTTGTAGAATGAAATTTTAGATGATGTAGGTGGTTTAAAAGTGAATATTTCAAAAATTCCTTATCGTAATGGTAAAATCAATTAAAAGTGCTGATGCAGCGGCCCTCATAAAGACCTCATGTCTATACAATAATTATACGAGGGTAGTACTGTATGTGTCGATAGTAGTGGCGGTATCAGGAAGGGGGGGGGGCGAGAAACCTATTTGATGAACAGCCGTGCTCCCTTCCTCCCTTCACTAGATCACTTCTACTCAGTCTATTGATTATTTTAACACTCCAAATGAGTGTATTTAGACAATATAATAATAGACAATTTTACAATCAACTAATATAATTATATATAAATAAAATAATAATTTTATTTCGTAATTAAAATAATAAGAAATAAAACATATACATCGTTTTCTATTGCTTCAAGAAATATTTATGCCAAATTTGAAGGAAATTGAACCACGCATTTGGTCATAATCGCGTAACAAACTAATTTTCAGGCAGACAAATGCCAAATGCTGGATTAAAACGTAGACCTAGTTTCGCTCAGTCAACTAGTTTTTATTTCAAAATTATTTCCTCTTTTATCAAAAATTTATTAGTCATATTTCATTAACTGATAAAATCTTTCACAAAACACAGAAAAATCTGAAAATTTTTGTAATTGTTGATTTCTTCAATAGTTTTATGTCATTTTTCTTTCGTTTTATTTGAGGAACAATTTTTAGTGTTCTTTTGATGAAGGAAGTTAGGATCAGAAACAAGGCCCCCACAAATATAAAAATGAATAATTAAACGAGGGTTGATGGAAAAAAGTTCACAAGAAGCATTGCTCCAAAAAAAAACATTCTAGGTCGAATTGATGTTACTTAGGGGGTAACAGTTCCTAGTTGTATTCCAGTGTATTGGCTGTTTAAGTTCATCTCACTTCAGACGAGTTATAGGCATTAGAATATTCATATTCATTTATTGGAGAGAAGTGTAAGCGCATCTTACGGGATGAAAATGTTTCTGCGTGTGAAATTCACCATCAAATAATTGGGGTTTATGGTGAGCATGAAAAGTGAAAGAACATTTTCATATGAAAGAATATCCCTATCCAACCCTCCTAACTCAGGATTTGGCTCAAAGCTTCAAGTGGGAAGTGTGGCTCTACCACCATATAGCCCTGATTTGACTCCTAGTGATTATTTCCTTTGCTATGAAATGAAAGAGAATTTGTCGGAGAAAGGTTCTGTGCAGACGATGCAGTCAGGACAGCTTCCAAGAAGTGGATAAAAGAGCAGGAAAATTATTTCTACCATGCAAAGGTGAACATTTACAAAGAGGCATTTATGAGACCCTGAGATCTCATAAATTCCTTATCGATTTGGCGCCCACATGGAAAAGCAAAGTGTTCGCAACCCATTTGCATTACATGCCAGCTGTTTAATTATAATTTTTTAATTAGAATTGTAACATTTTTTCTATTTATCTACGTAATATTACGCTTACAGATATAGGCAAACATTTTCCTAGAATGTACCTTGTCCCTTGCACTGATCAGAATTTTGAAACCCGGTACTTCGTGTTTGCTCTGCGCTTTCAAACTGCTATTAGATTGAATGATTAATAATCGATAATCGTAGGGGATAAGCAATACAGAAAGATGAATTTTGATTTAGCCTTCTGTACAGAATACATGAAAAGACCCGAACATCCATTTGTTGCTAAATGTTGTCCTAAGTACCAATTGGACATGAATCAGCTGGATAATTATACATTCGTTTCAATAATCAAATACGCCTGCTTTTAGATATGACACAATGAAGCTTTAAATTATTCACCTGTCTTCGCTATGCAGGTGCGGTAGATATGTATATGTTCTGAGTTCAGTTGGCATGCTAACTGCTTTTCGACACTCAATTAATAAAATAATCAATTAAACATTTAGGCATCACCATAATTGCGCAATAAAATAATTATCATTAATTAATAATTATTATTATTTAATTTTAATAATTATTATTAAATATTTGATTGTTCGAATAATTTAAGATTAAATTATATTTGGTGTTTTGCGAATATAATTATTATTTAAAAACTAGTAAATTTGATATGAAAGGCTTTAATTACGAAATCTATGTTAACGAATTTATTATTTATTATATATTTTTTATTATATATTTTATAATTATTTAAATTATTAATATTTACAATCTTTGCTTTTAAATAATCAATTAAATAACTAAATTTAAGATTTAATGTTTGTTTTTCCCTGGAAGTGTTAATGACTAATACGGAATACTTAATTGTAACTTTTAGCCTCGTAAATTTAATTTATTTAGATTAAATAATCATAATTCAATTGATAATTTATTATGATATCAATTTTGCTTAATTTAAGTGAATATTATTTGATCGTTCTCAAATAACAAATGATTTTCATTCAAGATGAGGAAGCTAAAGAAAAGGACTTCTGAATAAAAGGAAAGTTTAATGTTTTTTTACGTCTTTGAATTATTGCTTACCATGTACTGAAAATTAATAACTTTGTTGTAAGGTGTGTGGGATTTTAACTTGTACTCATGACATTTTGAATCTAACATTGCAAAGTATTCAATCGATAGAACAGTATGCTTAAATATTATTTCATTACACTAAATTTACTTTATTGTATCCTTTATTCTTTAATAAAACTGCAAATGATTTTTAACGAATGATTACACAAGAAGTTATCAATAAATTAATTTTTTTAGAGTTATCAGGATTAATAATTAATTTACCTTTACTATAAAGTATTTCTTATTACATTCAGATAAAACTTACAAAGAAAATTTTATGACTTTTAAATTTGCGATTAAGTTTTAATGTGGAAAATTCTTTGGTATTTGAATTTCATTATAACTTCGAAACCTCATGATAGCTTCTTGGTCAAAATCAATATTTTGAAATAATATTATATGTATTAAGTATTATTTCAGATTTATTGGCATGCAGGGCATATTTATAGTGTTGAATTATTGATTTTGAAAATTGCTTGCACGTAGTATTTTAAAAGCGATTTAAAGATATTTAATAACAAATTCTTAATTTAAATTTAATTATAATATTTATTGCCTATATATCCAAAATTCAAAAGTAAATTTTGAAGTGTCATTACTTCAGACATTGGAATGGGTTGTTACATCTAATGAAGCATAATACATAAGTAATATCAAATTATTTATAACCAATACGTTAATAATAATAGAACATACCATAGAACATAAGGAAGTTACTTCCTAATAGAATTATTATATGCTATGTTTCAGAAAAATATTATTCAAATACCTAACCAGGTTTCATAATCTTTGGAAAAGAGATGTCTTTCAATTTAAAAATTGTTTCATACAACAGCAAATTATAAAAATTTTTACAATTCTTTCAAAATCAATGTGTTCTTTCAAAAAATATGCATTAGTAACTCATTTACAGCCAAACTCATGGCAGATATGTTCATTAAAACTAACTACGTGACAATTATTCTAATTTTTAAAATAATTCGGTCTTTACTTAACCATTATTTTCCTACAGTACTTAAAAGTACAACATTATTCACACTTATATCTTCGTAATTTGACAGTTTTTCCTGACAGTATTCAGAAGAACACGAACAATATAGTTTCGACAGCTATCGGTAGATGCCAGCTGAAGGGGGGAATTAAATTTTTTTAACTATCAATTAAATTAATTGATAGTTAAAAAAATTTCCCCATTTTCCTTATTCTACACCAAAAGTTATCTAATGATGCCAAAATAAAATTAAAAATTTGCTGGTAAATTAATTCTGTAAATAAAGGATTAAAATTACTTTGCAACAGTTTTTCGTTAAATTCAAATATACTTTTGTTACTCGCACATCAAAAATCAAATGTTCCCTAGTGCTAGCGATATGTTTAAACAAGTCCTAATGGATTCAGAATTACAATTCTCTTGGAAATCCTCCATTCACTGCTTTAATTCTAAATGTTAGGATTTATGCAAACAAACCTGTACCTTTAGTCTCCGTGAAGCCAGCATCTCGCAGGACCATTAATAACATGGTTTAGGAAAGCTTAGCCAGGTACCCAGATTCACTTCAAATTCTATCACTGGTGTCTAGGAGGATAAGCATTTGGCTTCGATTATCAATCTCGAGGGCATCTGCATTGAATCAAAACGCAATAAAATTATCCATTAATGCAGTGCATTTCGACATTTATACAACTATATACAACTTTTAAATCCATTTCTATGGCTTACAACTCTTGTGTCTGTACTGAGAATTCGGTCTAGTCACGGTTTTTGAAAATAATTTTGGATACATGGTGATCAGGTGGGAATGTTACTATATTAAAAATATATAGTCCTTTGATTAAGTTTTATAATATTTCTGATGCATTCACAGAAACAAACGATTTTTTTCAATGTTGATTGGCTAAATTTTAAATTCGTTTCCCACAATTCCATACATGTGATCTCAAAAGTTATTGCTATATTGTATACAAATTATTTAGTCAATTGAAACGCTGTAAATTAGCTTCATAGACGGGTTCTAGTATCTCCAAATTAGGTAGAAAAAGAACGAGATACATTAGGAACTTGTACTTAATAAAGCAATCTCTTACAGCATAAAAAGACAAATTGTGATGATCTTGGAGGTGATGAAATTATTGGCATTGAGAAAGTAGAAAAATTCTTAAAAGAACGTGGAAGAATTATTTCACTAAAGTACATCTTGAAGCTAGTGATTTTATATTCATTAGCTAGTGACTGTACATTTAGATGTATCGCGATAATTTTTGATATGCCTTTATTTAGAAATAAATGATAAGACGAGTAAAATATAATATCAAGTAACTATTGAATTCACGAATTAATATCTTCTCTATTTATCCACATATTTCGAGTCAAATTAATGTCAACAGTTTCTAAAGGCACACTTTATTAGTGTGCTAAAAAGTAGAATTTTTTAGTTTAATTATTTTCCACTTGTACTCATAATTCGTTATTATTCACAAAATCATTGAAGCTAGGAAATAAGGTTTCACCAAATCACTACAGGAGGCATCACTTGTAGGGAACTGTTTTTAAAAAATCATTATTCGAGTGATTACCACGTTTGAAACTTGATTTCATAGAACTTATGGCCCTAGTGTATGCTAAATCTGAGGATGTTTCTAAATCATCTTCTAGCTAATGGGATTTTGAGAGTGAATTGCTGGCTCAGTTGTCGTCCTCCTCGTCTGAACAGAGCTAAAAACAAATTCAATACCAAAATAGTTATCTTGTAGGTTCAGAAAGGACCTTGAACATTTCTAACCAGCTATCTAGAAAAATTAAAATTTAATGCAACGGGTTATATTTTAACATTCCCAACATAGTCTGTGTAAATTTTAGCAAGTACTGTTTCATCTCAATGTAATGAAAGAATTTATCTAACTCTAAAAGGTGAATGAATTTATCTGACATATGACAACTGATGACAAGCCTTGAAATTATACAAGAAAGTTAGTTTCTTATTAAACGTGCATTTGAGCAGGAACTCTTAAAAATTTCATTGAATTCCAAAACCGAAACTATTCACTTAAAATCTCGATCCTTATCTGATTCTTTCAAAAAGCTCCTCCAATAGCATATCAATAGCATTAATCAGACGAACTTTTACCCTTTCTTTTCTTAAAAGTCTTGGTGGTTGAGCTGCAGTGCCTGCGAATATTATCTCTACCCCATCAGAGAACTAGATTAAATCTCACTCTTCTTGTTCGTGTTTGGAGAATCCCCTGTCTCCGAGGCATTCCGTTTTAATTAAAAGTAAGACAGATAATCTGTTTGGTAACGACGACTTGGAGAAATTAATGTCTCTCTTTGACAGGTGAATGGTGAAAGTTTAATTACTGGACGAGCATCTGTTTCGTGTAAACTCCGGTACCATGCGTCATGGTAAAAGCAAGAACGCGCTTTTTTACCGTCATGTAATGAATTGATGATATAATGAAGGCTTGAAACGGCCTTAAGTCTAGGGTCATGAATAGAATTTTAAAGTGAATTCCTTGGGGCATTTAGAATGTCGCATTAATAGCTAAGTAAAGAAATAACATCAATTGCCATGGGGAATAAAAATACGTAACTGATCCAAAAATTTAGTAAATTGTTAGGAAAACGGATGCTTCCAAGGAATGTTATGATAGTTGAGATATGCCTGTAATACTCTGAGCAATATTTGACACATTATTCATGGAAACTGATTTGATAGAGCTAATTCAGAGAAACATATTTGAAGATTTAATCTAAAAACATTTTGAATAATATATCTAAGTTAGCCGTTAGTATGAAATCCAACAAACTTTAAAAGAGTAACCACGTATTCCCCATCGCCTTTAATATGTGATTATCCATGCGTGCATGCATTTCAATAATTTCTTGATCCTCAAGGAAGCAGAAGTATCATTTAGAAAACTAATACTAAATATCCCTTATGCAAAAGAATAAATATTGCCCCTTTAGAAGCAATTATAAGAAAGATGAATTTTAATATGGAAATTGATGTCGTAAACAATTGTGTATCAGTCTGTCTTAAACAGTATGTGAAAAAATTGTTTATATAGAATTGAAGAAATTTATTTGGTTCAGAAATAAACATAGAAAATTTGGCACAATACTTACAATAGATTTGAACGACGTATATATTTTTTTTATTTTGTCTCTGTCTAAAAATTCGGTGTTTTTGCTTTTTCTCTTCGTCTCTGCCAAGCGCCACCATTTTTCGCGCTAAAAATACTGTTCCAACTCCATTTTAAGTTTCCTACTGTGATGATCACATTTCCGTGAAAAGCGTAGGTGTTACCATTTGAAAATTTCAAAATTTCGACACTGTAACCGTAACTGTGAGGGATGGACTATTGTTTTTCACATCATTCTTAAGCGGATACAATATAAAACCTGCATTAAAAATTGTATTCTGTTCCTTCAAACGGTATGCTGTTTAGGATGTCATATATCGGCAATTTTTTTATAATCACCTAGTAGATTAAAATAACATTTTAATATGGTCGGATGCATGTCTAAAAAATAATCATATCAGCATTAGGCCTCAACGTAATAAGTAATTCTATCATTTTCGATAAGAAATTTCTTTAATTTATGAAAATTTTTCTATCTAGGGATTCGTTCCTAATGTTCATAAACTAATTAGGTAATTTCTAAGAATTTAAAACAAAATAAATTAAATTTATGCATTAATAAAACACACTTAGAATTATTTCGTATTGTAATTATAGATTTATAATATATAAACCAAGGAAATCTAGTCTTAAGTACTCCTTGAAAGCCCATATAACGTTTGGTATTGTAGAAAGTTATCTAAGACAGCTGTAGAAATATGAGATTTCAAACGGCCTTCTATAGAATTCTAATACAGATCATTATATAACAATGAAGTTTGCAATAACGCTACAAATTAAGAAGAAATCGGCTTGTTACAAGTAAAAATACTCCTAAACTAAGATTTTATCCTACACCATATGTTTGGCGCAGCATAATAAAAAATTGTTTTTGCACCAGTAATTTCCATCAAAGCAAATCAAACCTTTACAAGTAAAAATTCTTCATTTTTCAACAAAATAATAAATATTCTGATTATTTTTTTCTATTATTTGCTTTTTTGTAACCTTACTGAAACTGTTTTCATCCGATAAACAATTTAATTGTTATATGTATTTTATTTTGTGCATTAGTTCTTATTTACACTTAGCTAATATAATTAAGATTAATTTTTTTGTTGAAAATATGATTTAAAGATGTGATTAATTCTTAAATTAATACAATTTCTCTAAGTTTACATTTGTTAGTCTCATCATGAAATAAAGCAGAAGCTGTGCACCCTGTTTTCAGAACTAATCAAGACTACAGACCAACCACAAAGGAGTTACTCCCGTCCTGCGAAGGCATCCGGGGTCAACTGAAGGACAGTCGCCAAGAGAGCAGTCAGAAATTAAGTTCAGAAGAATTCTAACAACCAGAACACACCACGGTCCAACCCTTCCCGAAGTAGGGCTGTCCCATCATCGGAGTGGAGGTAACTTAACACCACATCATTGCTGGAACCACATCATTACCAAGGAAGCGAGAACCCGCATATCCAGGGGCTTCTCATCCGCGTACTCATGGTGCCATCCGTTAGGGAAAGATTACCGGAAAAAATAAAAAAATATTGTCAAAAAATTTTGTCTTTTTATAAATATTAGAGAAAAATCAATTCACTTAAATAATAATTTAACTGTGCACCACTCACAATAATGTTCGGCCATCGATAGATATTTCTTTTGTGCATGTCGTTTTCATTATTAAACAAAATGATTTTCATTATGTTGCGTTTAGTTAATTTGAGCTTCTCATTCTTCAGTTTCTTTAAAATACTTTTATTGCTGTCTGAGAAATGTGCTGAGAAGGAGAGTCTGTCATAAAGTGACAATAAAATTTCTTAAACAGAAGTCAAGAAGAACTGTAAGATTTAACTGCACTTTATACAGTAGTTTTATGATAATTTAAGCAAATGAATGCAGTTTTGTTAAAGCAAAGCTATTATAACTTTTCCTTTTCATAGCCTTTTAAGCCTAAATTCGAAAATTATTTATATTAAGAATTACTTAAAATCTTTTGTTATGATTTCTGAGTACCTCTGCGTGTTTAAAAATATTTCGCCTTCATATGCAATATTAAATTAATGAAATTTAAATCATTTTGCTTGAGGCTTGAAAAATAAATTGAATTATTCACTTTGCATTACTTTTCCTTCGTAAAAGTCATCCAAACACTGCATTTAACAAAGAGCGATTCACTTAAATTCTATCCAGGAATATAATGAACTTTCAAATTGCTTTTATGAATATGGAAATTCTTTGCTTCATTCTCCATATTTTAAATTCCGAATAGACAGGTGGATATGACGGATATCTTTTCTAATATATTGCGATATCAATAGAGTTTTAAACTTCTAACTAAACCGTTAAACCTTATTTTTTTAAGAGAAGAAAATGTGAAAAATGACATTGTCATTGTAACGCTCTTAAAAGGATAAAATATTTAAACTAATGTATGAAATAATGAAGTACTTTGTATACCTCACTCAGGAAATATTTATATTTATTGTGAAGAGCTATATTAGAAAATTTTAAAGGATTTCTTTGCAAATGATAAGAAAATTATGATAAAAAGCAGCTTTAAAAATTAGTTCATAATGGCTTATGAAAAATAATTTGAGCATAACATTTGCGAAACTTTCAGTGAAATAGATTTATGCTGAAATTAATTCTTTTAACTTGTTCAAATTATCAGAATTAATTGAATACAAAAGGTGGCATTTTATATAACTTAAAAAATTTCAATTTGCCTTTTCAAATGCAATCGTTCAGTTTTGCTTAACCTTCTTGCAATATAGTTAATGCATTCAAATAATAATAAGATGATGTTAGCTTAAATCTGATTATATTTTATGAAAAGACAAGATATTTCATTAATTTGCTTGCACATTTTATTGCTTCTGCTAGTACATATCACGATTTTTATGGATTTAAGTATAAAGATTCCTTGTCTTGAGCTTTTAATAAGTAATAAAAGACACATTAATACGTACGAATAACAAAAAAATCTTATCTCAATGTAGCTTTATTCCCATCAAAGTAAATCTTCAACTCTTAACTGATGACTCGAAAAAAATCAACAAAATTCTTTAGCTCTTTTTCAATACACTTTAAAATTCTTTGCCAAAGAATTTAATGAATTTGTTCTATTCAGAATATTTGAGAAAAAACTTTTCGCTTTTGAAGACGTCATCATAGAGTAAAATTAAAATAATTATTTCGTTTAATTTTATTCATATACGTATATCGTTTCAAAGCAAATGTTGTAAATGAATTTATTAAATTCTGAAAGTTATTTAAGATAAATATTACTAATTTTCAAGCGTTTTCATAAATATTGGGTTCTAAAAGATATCATAAGTTGTATATCTTTTAGTTATAAAAATGCGAAAACTTAAGCAATAATTCGTATTTCTCAGCTGTTTTAAAGCCAATGCAGAATGTAATTGAAATCGGTTATCTATAATATATATATGTATAATACAATATAATATTATATATATTATTTCAAGCCAATAAGTATAAGGAATTGGGACAGATAATCCATACATAAAATGTTATTTAGGTTGAGAAGTCTCTGATTTCTAAATGATATTTGCAAGACTAAATTAGGAGAAAAATGTCGATCTGAATTTTAGAATAAGTTTCGACAATTGCCTTAAATTGTAATTTTTTAATAAAACACCAATACAAGATTTCATTTTTTAAAAAATTCAAAATGTTTAGAACTATGAGAATAAAAAATAGATGGAAGAGATTATTACAGAAGAAAACTTTCCAACGAAGTGTCATATGTATACTACAGTAGAGGTAAGAACATGGCTGCGGAGCTGGAGGATTCCAGGTTCGAAACCCAATTCCACTAAAGAATCGTCGTATTTGTAGGCCTGGTGCACATTGCATCTGATGTGGATCAAATATCCTACCGCTGGTGTGGTGCGGAAATTTGAAATAAGAGGTGCCAGCTCATGTGTCGTCCTCGTTATCTGACCAAGATTCAAAATTACGAGGTTTGTCCCAAGATATTCCGCATGTTGCTTCAAAAACGGGACGTTAAGATATAACTAACTAACTAGCTACATGTGTAGGTTAAAATGAAGTCGAAGTTAGGAGTTGAAAATCACATTTCACTCCCTAACTTCTAAGGGACTGCCACTATCGAAGAATCTTTTATTACAAAATTTTTTCGTTATGATAATATGATTGATCTCATAATTTGAATTACCTTTGTAAGAGAGTTATCGGGTAATGAAAGTTTAAACGTCCCGCCATGCCCTTTCCCTGTGAACTAAATGGCCCATTTACGAAGCCAGACGAGACATTTACCCTACCTGCAGCCTACCCTCGCCCGCTCAAATCTAATTAGAATTACTCTAGTTATTGTGTTCAAGACGCAACTTGGGCACATCTTTTTACAAGCACACGCTTATATAAATAAATACATATTTAAATAACAAGTGGTTCTGCGTTCTAGGGATCAGAGTACCTGTGCAGAAATTTTATGTGAAGGCACTTCAAGAGAGCGATTGCAATGCGTAGTGTTCGTATTAGGAATTTACTTGAAAAGGGCAACTCATTTTATGAATAGAATATCGGATATTCAAGTATTTCTTAGAATAGCTCTTACAACTCTCATGCTATCACACCATCAGCTGTGGCAAAACACTACTTTTAGTGATGAAATCAATTAATTGGAGAAGAAAATAACAATGAATTGCTTTTAAGTAATTTTCGTTTTATAGGACAATATTCTCATCAAATAATTCAATATCATAATAAATATTTGTGATTATCATATGTGTTCATATGATAATAAATATATATAACTTTCTTCCGTGACTATATTTTTATCATCTGATTCAATATACAATTGCTTTTTTTCTCTTGCTAATATTTACTTTCTCAATCTTTATTGAATGCATTTGTTAACGGGAAAATATCCTCAATCTTATTCTCATACTCGCAAATTAGAAATAAAAATAAAGTATCTATTAAAGGCAAAGTGTTTCGTACAGTATGTAAAAACTATAACTTAAAGAAGTAAAATTTGCAACATAAGGGTTAAATACGAACATATCTGTACTTTCTGATCTAAGTTTTAAGAAAATACCCTGAACGATATAAACATTTGTACGATAACACACTGAATTGAAACAAACACTCACACTCAGAAAAACATCAAATTAACAAAAATTATTATTTTCATGGAATAATTTTTGAATCAGAAGAGCTTATCAAAAATTTAATCTCTACTGCAGATCCTAAATTCTACACAAGAAGACACTAATAATAACCATAATTATAAAATAATAATAAAAATTATGCGCATATTTTACTATATAAAAATTAGTATTCAGTATATACATTCAACACGATAAAATTTTTATATATTTTGATGATATTCTAATCCACAAACAGTTCTTTACCCTCTATAATATGCCTTCAGAAAGATAGAAAAAGAATGATACAACGTAAAATTCTACCAAAGATATTCTAAATTTAGCCACGCCCTCTATTTTTTCGAAAAAAATACCATTTGGTACTGACTAATTCAGGGGTGGGGAACCAGCAGCCTTAAGGCCGCATGTGGCCTTTTTAATAATTACAGAACAATAGCCCTTAGGATTCTGCTCTTGAGGCCCTTTGCCCGACGGCCGAAATTTAATGAGGTTTTCAGTGCAAAAAGTTCCCCATCCCTGGTCTAATTCAATGTTTAGCCTTAACGCGTTCATGTAGACAATTCGATATTTCGCTTTTTTGTTGTTATTTTCTATTCAAGATAAAAATAACTATCCACACACAGACACAGAGAGAGAGAAGCTCACAAATGTTTTCATTTTCAAACTTTGTAAAATTGATATGAACATGCTTTGATTCGAAAATGCATAATAATTAAGTTTTTTGTATCCATTCAAGAAACCTCTATCTCAGTTCTGCTGCTGTGTTAACTATCAACATTAGCCGCACGATCCAAAAATGATTTTTTATTAAATATGAAACAATGGCTTCATTGTTGTCCACACAGCTTTAAAGAAGCGATGAAGAAATAAATTACTATCCCCTTTTACCCTTTTACTTCGCATACCAGAAGGAAGTTGATGAAAGTTCAGACCTGAAATAATTAATTAAAGCTTATAGAACGTTAATTTGTACTGAAATAAATGACGTCTGAAACGCAGAGAGCGAAGAAAACACATTTTACATTATCTTCTTGAACTGTATTTATGTAAATACATTTTTTTTCGTCTTTTTCATTAAACAACTGAGATTTTATCTGAATTTTCATCGTAGTGTTCATGGAAACGGAAACTGTATGGTGATACATTTTGACAAAAATTTTAGTTGCTATTAGTGGTACCTATTAAGAAAATAAGGATAATTGCATTTATTAATGATAAATTGCTTTTATAATGGAGCAGCATTTAACATTTAATTCAAACTTTTTCTTTCATATTAAAGAATGAACTTTTCTATTCACAATTTTGAAAATATTGAGAGCTATGAAGCCGTTTTATTTGCGTTGTTCTGTGCCGAAGTCACTTATTTTATTGAATAAATTCTCTTACTCTATAGAAAGTTCATTACATTAATTTTAGTAATTATCACGAAAATATGATGAAAACATTCATTAACTATCCTGTTTCATTTGCAGTAAAAATCAATAGCATTAAGTTTCATTATTCACAAGCAGATAAGCCAAACCCATTAATAAACTAATAATTGGTAACCACGAGATAACAATCACACTGTAAAAAATATCCGTTTTTTCCCCGGACTTTTTCCGTATATTTGACGGTTTAAAGCTGTTTTGTTGACAAAACGGTTTTTCACCGTTTTCCGCTCCAGCCATAAATGGTTTAAAACCATCAGTTCAAATTCTATTTTTCGTCATATGGTATTGCTTTCCATACGATAACATTCCCTTTTCTTAAATGTAATTTTATTGCATTCATTTCATGTTTTTAATAGGGTTCCATCTCCGCTATTGTTTATACATGTTGCAGTAACCTGTTGTCACTCATGAAAGCTAACCTTAAAACACGTGTTCTGGCAATAGTTGATTTTTACACCACTAGGTGGCGCCACTAGAGCTATAGTGACTTTAAAACTCAAATAGATTATTTTTACTTCACTTTATGAAGTCTCAGGTGGTCTAGTGGCTAGAGCGACTTTTTGCCTTTGTTTGCGACTAGAGCCTTTTGTTTCTATGAACGCGGTTTCGATTCCCGGCTCGGAGGAGTTAGAAGTTTCATCACTATCTTGCATCGAAATCGTCCAAGTAAGTTCAATTAAAAATTATATTGATTAAACTAACTGAAATTAATAATTAAGCCTTGATTAATTAATGTTCCTAATTGATAATACACATCAGCACATTTCAACTCAACTCAAACAGAAGGAGAAAAAAAACTCAACTCAGTCGATGACGTCACTTACTTCGATGACTTAATTTTTACGGAGAAAACTTGATTTCATACGGTAAAAAACCGTTGTGACTACGGATTTACTTCGTAACTTTTACGGGAAAAACTTGTTCCTATATGGTAAAAAACCGTTGTGCCTACGGATTTGCTTCGTAACTTTTACGGTTTTGCACGACTAACCCAGCTGCCAGTTTAAAACCGTAAATTTTACGGGATTTTTTTTACAGTGCACTTGACTATTTTTCCCAACATACCGACTATGACTTATCTCGAAGAAACTTTGCTTGCCATTATCGAATATTTAAGGTTAAGAATAACATAACTGAATCAAATTCGCTACTGGGACCGGAAATCTGCAATTTGCTATGACAGAAGCAAAACTTTCAAATGGAATAGAACAATTTATATATTCTGGAATAACAGTATAGCGTTTCAAGCTGGAATAAACCATTAGAATGTGCAGAAAGTGTCTAGTAAAGGGAAAAGAAAATAGTAAATAAATGGAAAATAGCAATATAATAATAATAATTTTTATTAATATTATTATTTATCTTGAGTGGAAACTGAATTATCTGAGAAAAAAATTTAAATATGATGGAAACAGTTCTTATGTTCCGTTTAATCAGATATTTTTTCTATCCAATAGACTAAAATTTCGTTGAAATCTGATAATCCAGTCTCTTCTGTATTCTTATTAAATTGATTTTTACCATGTTTCTAGATTTTAGATAAATTGGTCTAAAATTAAAAACATCTAGGAAGGACCACACTGGCCCCTTCGGCTTCCTAGCTATACGGCAATTTTCAGTCTTTCTAGTGTCAATACAATGGAGTAATTGACTATAATTTAAGGAAATTCTCCTTTATCTTTGTATATGACCCATGGCGCAGATTCTGCGTCTTTATTTTTATATTAAACAGATAGCGCTTTCTCATGCATTTCATTTTCATTCGTCTAATACTCAATATATATATATATATATATATATATATATATATATATATTGAGTATATATATATTTTAGGGTAAATTGCCCTGTCTGTTTTTTCAACAACAATAGTAACAGGGATGGTTTGTACAAGAAAATTAATTTAACCTGGCTAAAGCTTGTCCATAGCCAAGCTGCTATATTAATTGTTGAAAACTCCATTTACTTGGATTGCCTATTTCATTATCTTTAATAACAACAGTGTTCTTTCACTTGTTGACATATAATGTTTAAACTTGATTTTTGTTTATGGTATCATTAGTAATTCCAATTTATTAGATTTTATTTAAAAGTGATGTATTGTTCAAATAATGACTATTTGATATAGGATTTAATTCTTGTTTATTTCTGTATGTTTGTATACTGGTTTTATTTGGATTTAGATTATATATATATATATATATATATATATATATATATTTCCTTTATATATTATTTTAAACAATTGTCTTAGTATGCATATGCCTTGTAATTTTTCTGTTTTCATTCATTTAATGTTGCATATACAGGGGACCAGTAAAGTTATTTACATATCCCTTAATGTGAGAAAGACTGCATCTCTTGTCTATCCTATTAGCACTAGATATTCTACGATATCTCCACGATGTTGCTACGATATTCAGAATGCCGCACAACATCGTAAAAATACCATATGCATATTGTAGGGCATCTTGTGCTAATTGGGTAGATACAGAAAAGGGGCTATTAGCTACTTTATAAGACCACTTACTTCGTCACCTGGCTGCAAATTGCGGAACTATCGTAGTCATGATATATGGAAAAAATGTCAATAACAAAACTGTAGAACAATATGGATTTAGTACAGAAAGATGATAGACAGAAAGATTAAACATTTTCTTCTTAGCATTATCTATGATTTCTTCATAGATAATGCTAAGAAGAAAATGTTGAATCTTCGGCCAGGAGCAATACAGATGCTAACACATTCGGCCGCAACTCATCTGTGAAATTAAAAGTTAAATTTTCGCTTAGGCGTAAGGAAAAGCAAATCAAACGGAACTATTCGGTCATATAAAGGTGTATTGGTGTTTTTAAATAACTTTTTTGTATTTACTTGAAATTTTAATTGATGAAATGTCCTGGAATTCTGAAGGAATGGACGCTTGTTTTCCCGTAAGGTTCCTTATTAATGACAACCGTTGTCGTTGAGATACTAAAATAATTTAACAGATTTGAATCAATAAATTGAAAATAACGATCAATGTCATTGAATTAGGAGCAGAGATATACGACCTTTTTTCTCGCACAACTCATCTACCAGATGAAAGTACAACTCACGTACGTCAAAAGAACACTATAGAAAAAACCACGATACCTAGTGTGAGTGGTAGGGAGTCAGGAAGCTACTAGAGGTCCCACACCTTTCTCGGCAAAACCCGCACTTAGACACAAAAAAATATGGGCACTTCATCTCACAGATTACAGATAAAGGTGCTTCATGTCAGCGACGGAAGATTAAGAATTATTTATTTATTCGCGATTTCCTAAACTGTTACATGACGAAATGTGTTAGGTAGAGACAAAATACCTTATTTTCACAATATTCCTTTATTTTAGGTGTTGAAACTTATTTCTGCCAAGAATAATATACCTTTGTAACTTTGTTTGCGTTGTAAGTGGTCAATTCACGTTGCTCACATTTTGGCATATCAGCTAGCAAGCTGCCACAAGCATCAGTAATACCTTGTCGAATATTCTACAGTGGTGTTGAAAAGGTCGCTGTTGTTTGAGGTACCACTACAGTAAAAATTACACTGGGGTCACTTTTGTCCTAAAGATAATATTTTCTCCTTTCATCCAAGTTTTGTGATGTTGCAATTACAGAAATCGCAAACAAACAAATGTGGTTTAAAGTTTTCTATTCTTAGCATAAATGTCGATAAAGTGTTTTTTGTACGAAATCGATAATGTTCTACAACTTTGTATATTCGCTCCGAACTGGAGATAGGAATGCTATTTTCGAATTTTGCTGCCAGTCGGCGTTGTAAGTGGTCGCATAGCGTAGCGCATAGCCACTTTACTGTACCTACACACCTCTTTTATGAGTGTAGCTGGCAGTAGTTTCTAAATTAAGGGGGTATAAATTACTTAACTGGTCACCTTGCTTATATATTCTCTTTTTTATTAAAGTCATCTAGATCTACACCAAACTAGATAGGAGCTACGCGTCTCTAGATATGGTGTTGTGTTATGATCGTAAGATGCTCAACAGTGGTTTGAGTGTTTCTTGTGAAAGAAATAAAAAAAAACTGTTTACGATACATAAAATATGGTCTTAATAGTGACGGAAATTATTTAAACAATTATAAACGTTTAAGGTACTTTCATGCAATTATAAAGTTTTTCTGTTATATTTATTCTTTTTTTATGATAAGAAATCACTTAACTTTGAACTCGCCTCGTAATTTAAAAGTCTTTTCATAGAAATTTCACAACCGTAACTCTTTTCTATATTCCAGACCGTAGAAACAATTCCATTTTGCATTTAAATCTCTGTTATGAAATCTTCGAAAATTGATATCTAAGAACAAATTCGATTTTAATGGAAATAGTCATATAATTTTTCCGAAGACTTTGACAAAACGTTAATGAAGACGTGTTCATTAATTGATAAACCCATTCCTTCTTCCTGCGGGAAATTTTGAAACTCATAATCTTCCAAATACTTTACTTTTTTCTACAAATTAAATACCATTTTCTCCCGATTCAATTCTATTCCATCGGCGTAATTATACTTCTTCAACAATTAGGAGCAACTGACCGCTGAAAATCACATCAATTCCTATTACATGACAAACATTAACTGAAACAGCAGAAACAATTCTTGGTTTCGAATACGATTCTAATTAATTTTCAAAACTAATTATGAGCAAAAGCGAGTAGGCAGTAATTTAATCAGGATTACGTTTCATGCTGATCTTCGGTTCAGTCTAGAAGTTTATTTTCACAATAAAACGAAGCTTTTGCTTAATTAAGAAAAGCTTTGAAGTTTCTGAAGAATGTGCAGTGATTTATCGATAATTCACAATTGTTAAGTTTGTTATGTTAATTGCTTTTGAGATAACTTTAATTAATATCGATGAGAGGGTTTAGTGTTTCCTTCAATTGTTCTTCAAATTGTCTGTTTACTCAGCAGAAATAAAAGGCTCTTACTAAAATTATACATCTGATTCTTTCAGTTGAGGTCTTCAGACTGCAAGATTGAAAACTTCTAATGTTTTCTTTACAGTCTTCCTTTTTATTAATTACTGTATTATAATTGTTACTTAAAAGCAAATATTATTCTTGATTAATTACTGATTATCCATAATTAATTAAACTATTATAATTACTACATATAAGTAATGATTATTCATTCGACTCTAGAAAATTCAAATTTATTTGAACACATAGCAATGATCTAACAGGAAGAAAAATGTTTCCTTAATAAGATTTTGATTGTTAAGCCAATTTTATATCGATTATCTTAAGACGCAAGATCAAGAATTATTTTCTCACTTTCCTTAGATAAATAAAATTTTTAATTTTTAATTTTAGAGAGCAAATATAACTTCATTTTAACTAGTACATAAATTTTTCACTTTCTAGTATACAAACTACACAAATACTTTATTGGAATTGTCAAAAATTTCGACCTTTTGATGAATCTCTGCGAGTAATAAAGAAGAAAAAAACATTTGTTGAATTATGTCTGTTTGTTTGTGAACACCACAATTCGAACATGAAATGAATTAGACTATTGAAAATTCGCATTTGGTCTTTACACCGGATCTATAGATCTATACCAAACTTTGGAAAAGATGCATCTCAGAGAAATATGTTCTTCATTTCTCTCCGTGCGCATATGAGAATCCTTAAGAATGCTGAAAATATAAAATCCCATGTAAAAGTGGGATTTATTTACCACTAGGAAATGAAGTCTCATCTCGGGTACGTATATACCAATTAGGGCCAAAAGGGGTAAACCACATTCGTCAACGGGATAATAGTCTGTTTCTATTCATGTATATATAATCGTGGTAACTGACAACCGCAACAAGCGACGCAACTGGAATAATAACTAATAGTCTGTTTCTATTCATGTATATGTAATCGTGGTAACTGACAACCGCAACAAGCGA
>BGPR01000878.1:200881-227001 GCA_013235015.1 Araneus ventricosus
TAATCGTGGTAACTGACAACCGCAACAAGCGACGCAACTGGAATAATAACTAATAGTCTGTTTCTATTCATGTATATGTAATCGTGGTAACTGACAACCGCAACAAGCGATGCAACTGGAATTTAAAATGTGATCTTGGCAAAAAATGTTGATAAATATCAAACTTTGAATCCGATAAGCAAATATAAATAGGTACTGATTTCCATTTCTATATTGTGAAACTGAATACAAAATGTGGGATATACCATGAATATACGAGAAAGGCAAGGAAAAAACACTCCCGCTATTTTTAGCTATATTTCAAGATACTTCTTTTCTGAAATCTTTAATGTTTATACTCTACGACTAAAGCGTCTTATTATAGGTTAACAGAATAGTTATAAGACGTTAAATTTACTAGTGTCTTCCAATTTAACATTTGATTTAAGATTTCAATTCAGATTTGACCGAAGGTCTATTGTATGTATATTTACATCTGTTTCAAGTTACATCTGTCAACGTGGGTCCAAACATTTTACCTTGGTGTTGCATGAAAATATGGCGATCGGGAAGTCATATTTTCATGCCACACCAACCACTACTGCCGCCCTTGTCATCTCATCTTGGTGGAAAATTACTCGTTTCATGGACAAGAAAATCCTCCTATAGGTCATAAATGGGTCTCAAATATAGCAGCATTAACTCCCACGCATTTATCCATTAACTCTATGTAACCAGTAAATAATACTTATGCTACTAATCAGGTGCATTGATTCCTATATTGTTTACTGAAGTTACAGTGCAAGTAATACCGCCATCTTTTACGCTGTCTAATCATTTGTTCACCATCCACAATAAATCTATATATAGTTAAGAATATTTGTTTTATATACATATGTAGTGCTTCTATGACAAATATTTGTTTTGTCATAGGCACATTGTCCTTATCATCGTATACTATTTCTTGTCATATATCATAGAGACATTTCTAATGTCTGATATTTATCATTGGGTCTTCTGAGTATTTCTGTATATAGAAGATATTGCCAACGGCGTTTCACTAAGAAAAGTTTATATTGATAAAGCTTCCATTACTTACAAATATATTAAATCCTTCTTTCCTTAATGTTATATTTCATCTAGATTTTTTTATCAAGATGGATGAATTTTGTTTCGTTTAAAAAGCAAAGGCTTATTTTTTATGAACTTCTCTTTTCTGGAAAGAGAAAACTGTATATAAACTCAGCCATTCAGAAAGGTAACAATCTGTCACCTGATGCCAAGCATTCGACTTTAGGCTTCACAATTTCAGATGTGTTAACAAATAGAGGTATTAACACAGAACATATTTTTTATAAATTTCTCCCTTTTAGGACGAGAAATAAAATCATCCTTTCTTAAAGGAACACTAAACTAGTCTGGTGGCAGAATTTCGGCTTCGGGTTTTCACTTGTTCAGATTTGGAGACTGAGGGAAAGTCGGCGAGACACGAGAACTTTTTCTACGACTGTCAACGCAGGTCCAGTTCTCATTAAATCCATAGGAGTCAAATGTCTTTCCTCTGGCGGGCGTGGAATTTTTGATCAGAGAAATACTATCTCAGGTGTTCTCGGTGTCATCTCCCAACGGCCAAAAATGCAGAGACTCGTCTAAATAATCCCAGTGTTGCTTCAATCTAACTAAAACTAAAATTATCAGATATCATTACTGATTCGTGATAAAAAAATTATTTTTAATTTTTTGACAACGTGGAGGAACTGAAAAGACAACGTCAAGTCTAAATATTTTAACTAATATATAACTTAAATAAATTGAGTAAGCAAGAAGTTTGTTGATTTATTAATGCTTGAATATTCTCATCAATCTTTTGGTATTTAGATAATTGTTAACTTGATTCCGACAGATACTGTTTGATAAAATCCATTTTTCACCAGAAACAAAACAATGGAGTTTAGTTAGTTAAGATAGCTGAAGATCCCAATTTCAAAGTATAAAGACCACTGCTTCGGGAGGAGCCTCGTATTTTTTAAATATAATCAGACAACGAAGAAACACCTGATCCCGCACTCCAATCTCTAAATTTCTGTTCAACATTTAAAGGTGTTTAGCACAAAATGGCAAGTTTAAAATGCATGAGGCTCTTAAACGAATCATATATTTGGAGGAATCGGTCTTTAACCTCCGAGGCCACGGCCATTTCCGATATATCTTAGGCGATTCAATATCAGAAACAGCGATTCCTTTGGCTGCGGAAATCTAGGAACCCCTTACACTATGCTACAAGCTACCTGTTTACAACCTCATGCCACCTAACAAAATCGTTAGCTGACCTAGAACCACTTTGGTGGAAAAGATTTATGAACAACAACAATTCTAAGACGAAAATCAGAAAACTATCCACTTCATCGCGGAAAACGAACACTCTTTTTTCCAAAAGATGGTGACAACAACTAGCCACAGACTCAATTAACCCTAGGTAATCATCTTCTCTCTTCTCCCATATATAAAGCCTCTCAAATTCAATAATACAAAGTTTTGAAAGAACTAACAGTTAAATTGCTAAATTTTATATTCTTTAGTTCTAAATGTCCTCTTTTTGTATCCTTATATAGAATATGTATTCTTTTTTTTTGCTCTGGCTTTTTCAATAAAACGCATTGAAAAGCCAGAGCATAATTTAACGCATATCCAACCAACCGACAGGGAGCCGTCCTGACTCGGAGTTGAGGGGTATGCTGTGGTGTTAATGACCAGGAAGTTGAGATCCTATGACAGACCACTGCGAATTAATATACCACTAGAGGATGAGTGTATTAAAATAAAATATTAAATTATTTCTCCTTTTTAAAAATTATTTGTCACATGCTCGTAAAGGGTTTGAAATTTTGGGAAGACATCATTCCTGCTTTATATTAAATCTTTACTCTGCCTTAATAGGATAATAGCAGTTCCTATGAATTCACATCTATTTGTTTTGATATATAAGTTGTATTTTCTATTTTGAGAACGGTTCATAAAAATACAATGATCTAAGATCGACAAAATGGCACTATGTGCATGGAATTATTTTACGCATTTTATTTACCATGAACCTTGTTAAGAAGCTTTAAAAAGTGAAAACAGAAATACATTAAAAGAAATACACCAACTTTGTAATTGCTTCCTTTATTTTGTTTCAACAAAAGCAACTATTTTTTATCTTAACAAATCAACATTTTTTAAGTTTAAAATCTGTATCCATAATTAATTCACACGTAAACCTTTTATAATCAAATTAAAATTTAATGTGCTAGATTTTATTAACAGGAGAGTTGAAATAATTGACAATTAATCATTTTTTAAAAAATATTCTTTCCTTGCGATTAGAATGTCACAATAATTTAAATAAACCTGATATTTTTATACATCTTCTGTGATTAACTTTGTGTGAGATACCATAAGAATCTTCTATTAAAATTTATCAGTAATTAATGCATCTAAAATTAATCAAAGCAACTTCTTTTTAAGGAAGTAATTTGCTTCCCAAGAGACTGGGATTCCCAAAATCAGTATTAAATTAATATTTATGAGAGTGGTCGTTGTCACATCTTTAATTCACTTTAACTTTAGACTTGTTGCTATAATTCACTTTGACCAAAACCGTTATAAGATGATTTAATCCCAGAAGAGAGAAATGGGAAATATTAACGTGAATTCCAAAATTGATTTTTCTCGTTTTGGCAAACATGTGTTATTTATCCGAGATCGCCCCAAAGGAGTTACACATTTTGGTTCCCGTATTTAAATTCGAATTAAGAAGCGCGTCACAAGCTAATATCCATATTAAAAATACAATGGAAAAAATTTCTGATAGTCAGATTATTTTTCTTATCTTTCCCGCCATTGATCGACGCTTAGGTGCGTCAAAGCACGATCGAAAAATTTTTTTTTCATATCTCAACAGCAGCGAAAGCAAGTGAAGAGAAAAAAATAGAATAAAAATTCGATACGCATTTAAATTATCGATTATTTCTGTTCTTCCTCCCGAAAGTGACGACATATTTTTCGATTTATTTTTTCTCTTACCTTTGTCCCTATTCTTTGTAGACAGTTCGAAGGAATTATCGATGGTTTATTGCATAAAACTGTTGAAGGTGAATTGGTTTAAGTCGATCCTGGATGCTCACGTTAAAGCTTTATTTCATTAGCAACTTTGTTAATGAAAATCTGCTTAGTGATTTTGTTTTGCTCGATCGCGGAAAGTAGAGTTTGTTATCTTTTAGGGCTAAAGGATTTTTCCATTAGCGAAAGTACTTAGATTAGGCACCTTTCGTACCCTGCTCGTAAGTGAAAATAATGGAGAAATAATGACTAAAGCAATTGTTTCATAAAAACATTGTAATTTGAATTAGTAGCAAACTAACTATTAAATGTTTTAATGGAAGCTATTTTTGTAAGTTTGTTCTCATGGAACGCAAACTATTTGGTGAACTAACGAGACACATACATTAAATTATATATTGCTTCCGTATTGATTATCTGACCACTTATGGCATTTTCATTTATGCTGTTTAACAAACTTGGATGAGAAATTCTATTTTAAATTTACCATTACCCAATTAAGAAGATAATTGGTAATTTTGAGTTAGGAAAATAAGTTGTGTGAGTAGAATGAGGTAAAGTATTTTGAAAACATATCCTTTCCGTGACACATTAAAGATATTATATTTGTTAGCTAAAACTAGCAAAACCACTTATAGATGGTTTCAAGTCTTTTGGAAATAAGGACAGAAACCTTTTTGAAAATTAGAAAATTCAATCCTGTGCCTGTTTGCTTAATTCAACTCTTGAAAATCCAATGATTGACACATTTACGCGTGGGAATTTAAAATTCTATGTACAAACTGTTTGGGAAGTTAGAAATCTTTAAAAGGAAACCAAAATAAAACAAGAAAATATAACCGGAAACACATACAGAACGAGAGGGTGCTTTTCGATAGCAGTTTAGTTGAATAACAGCGCTAGTCATAAGTTCCTATTGCGTATGGAAAATACTCAGTAGCTTGAATACAGAGATCGTGGAGATGCAACAGTAGACCCGGAAGAAACGGGGCATGATTATACAAGGTACGGCAACGTAACAGACGTGAACCACATCACTAAATGTTTTAAAATCTACACCATAGCTTGTGTGAATACGAGACATTCTTGTGTGCACGTACTGTGCAATTGAAAAGTCTCCCAAAATATATATCGACGTGGAAACGTCTTTCCGCTCGTTACAGTGACAGTCGGTCGAAATTTCTTGTGTGACAAAATACCGTCAGATTCGAATCGCTAATAACTACGAGACTAATAATGCGAAAAGAATGGTTGACCGCGCAAAGGGTAGATCATATGTGTAAGAGTTTGCCGCATAGTATTTGTTTGGTCTGTAACGTTATCGTACCAGTGTAGGCCCATGCGCGTGATTGTTATGAATTAGCTTTATGTAAGGTTGTATATAAGTGTAGCGTGGAAACGCGTTTAGCTAGGAGCTTGATTGTGGTGTCATTTTAAAGAGCCTCAGGAGTATTACTAGGACCAAAAGTGAGACAATAAAAATATTTATCAGAATATAAGTAAAAATCGGTATTAAATTGAAAATTTAAAACTCCACATGCTTTTTTATTATAACATGCAGAGTTTTTTCGAATTATACGAAACTTACAGAATACTTGACAATACGTAAAAGAAACATTGTATTAAAAATTGAATTCAAAGTTTGAATATTACGGGAAATATGAGCATTTGTAGTAAATAATGTTTTACTGCGCATACGCGAAATGTAGTTCTGTATACTGTCAACAGATGGCGCCATCAAAAGTTACTCTAAATGAAACATAAGAAAGGAGCAGTTCGGGTTCGCAACGTAGATTTTTCGTAAAAGCGTCGGGATAAAATCAGAAATCAAGTATTTCGTATTAATATGTAATTTAATTATCAATCTCTGTAATACAACATTTACACAGAGTAGGATAATGGTTACAGAATAGATAAACGACAAGTTTAACGCATGTAGCCATGGTCTGTGGTAGCTTGTGATTTATCTATCCTGTAATCATTATACTTTTCTGTGTAAATATTGTATTATGGAGATTGATAATTAAATTACATATTAATACGAAACACTTGTTTTATGATTTTTTCCCGACGTTTTCCCAAAAAATCTACATCGCGGACCCGAACTGCGCCTTTCTTTTTTTTACCCTTCTGCCCTTTAGCTTATTCGAATGGCGTTACAAGTCATGAATTCCTGTATTGCTCTATCTTAATATTATGCTTCTTGTAATATATAACCTAAATTTTGAGCCGCCTTGCGTGAGGATAAACACAATCATAACGCTACATGCAAAAGAATGTAATTCCTATATATGTATACGCCAAATATGTCCGCGACACTGCTTAATTGACCTTAAGGTTACAGTTGCAGGGACATGGAGTGGTGTTATGTTATATGCCAAATGTGGACCTTTGTAGAGTATCTTTATAAATATTTAAGATTTTTTTTCATATTTTTTTGGTGAAACCTAAGAAAGTACATTTTCATATCCAGGAATGCTTTGTTGAAAAAAGCATTTGGACACATTACAACAAACGAATAAGAAATCAGCAGATGAATGTGAAAGTAGTTTTTAGATTACCTGGGCTGTTTTATGCAAATAAGTGAAAGAAATACTAGTATATAACCTTTTGAGTTTAATCACACATATCCTGATTGAATCTTTACTTAAACAAAATTTCAATGAATTTTATTTATCTAACATTTTTTTTTTGTATTTCGAAGATGCAACTTCATATAGAAATACTAAATCGCCTCCCAGAAAATCTATTTCAATTAGTCTAATGTAGTTGAAATTTGAAGCTATTATATTTATTCCATCGCTCACAAAGTTTAGATATTCATAATTTTCCGAATATTTTTGTAGATAAGTCCTTTTTCTATTATTTCTTTCATTCCTAAAATTAAAACAGACATCAAGACACAAGATAAAAGCATTCGCTCCTGAAATTAATTGAATCAGTACTAATTAATGACAATTTTATCTTCTTAAACTACTCGAGAAATAATTTAACTTTTTCCAACAGCATATAATTATAAGTTATTTGCACACTCTGAAATTTAATCGGCCGTTGAAATCAAAAACGATAAAGGTAAGTCTTAAAGTGGCAAATTAACTTGATGAAAAATTGTCACAAAAGTTGCAATAAAATACATTGCAATACATACAATGCAAATAAATTTGAATGCATACTTACGTCCTTTTGAAGTTCGTAATTCCTGCTCAGTGCATTCATAGTAACGAAAACAATGCTGCATTGTAAGGTTTTTGTTTCAACTATTGAAATTCGGTATTGATTGGGAAGTAGTCGAGAAAATTAACTATTTTTGAAAAAAGTTTACTCATTCATTACCTTCAAGAAAAATTTAATCGAAGGCATTCAAGTAACACAGTACAATTTAGAAAACTGAAATTAAGTAGATATGCACAGCCGGAATCAGATCACCTTCGCTTTAATATCCACTTAGGAAACTTAACTCGTGAACGAAAGTTTATTTTTATAATGGAGTTTGCAAAATGTCAAATAAAATAAAATAGGATCTATAGTAGTAAAAGCAGGCGCATCTAAAAATAATAATTGTTATAATAATCCATTAAATAGTATACCTTCTTTGGTTGATCTACTCTTTGCGAGGCTTTGTTTTTTTATAAAAGATATTGATTAAATAACTACATTCTCTTGATATTGATTTGGACAGACAAAACAACAAACAGCTTTGAGAATATTTTCCAAGCTATTGAAATGTTGTTTTTTTATTCCGAACTTAAGATTTTTAATACAGAATTTCCTACGAGCATATGTTGCATTCATTGTATCATACCAAGCATAGACAAATCACGAAATCTAATTTTCTTGAGCAGAAAGCCATTTCTGTTCGTAGCCAGAGGAAGATATTGACAGTTTTGTTACTATCTGATCGATGCTCTTTTCTCTCAGACGGCTTCTCTACTTTTGCTATTACTTAAAAAGTGACAGGAACGTTATCTTTTAAACGTTACGTCGGATTTTCTATCTTGAAGTACGAATAAATATGCTAAATAAGGCTTTTCCGAACGGTCGATGCCGAAAAGGCTTTTAAAAATAAGTTTCTTTCTTTGAAACAAGCTTCTTCTACTTGTTATATTTTTGAAACAATTTAACTTAACATTAGAGATTATTTTCACGAAGTCAAAGAAGATCGTTCGAATGTTTTTTTTCTTTTCTTTGACTAAATTAATGGAGCATAAAGAAAGCATTTTTAAAGAAAAATCTTCTAGATTATTCTTCCATCTGTTAAAGTAAGTTACAAACAACTAATGTTTCGAATCGTTGGGAAATGTTTCAGTGCATTAAAAGGTATTTTTTGAAGGGTTTGAGTCTCTTTTATAAGAGCAAAATAGATGCCTCCCGATTAAACTTAGGATTTTTCTATTTTATTCTCAATAAATATTCTTAATAAATATTCTTATTATTCTCCTGTTTTCTCTTATTATAAGTGCAACCAGAAATTTGATAAATGGCATTAATTTTAAAATATGTTTTTCGGTTTATTAAATACTATAATCATATTTTTGAAATTTTATATAGAATTTCAGAGAAAAAAAGATTTCACAGCAATCCAAATTTGCAGATCTTCTAGCAATTCTAGTGTTAAATATATTGCTCTTCTATCAATACATCCTAGTCATGTGCGCATTTTCGAAACACTAATATGAATATAATTGATACTTTCTTGAAAAATTACTTTTAAATACATTTGGAATACAAAATGGAAAAAAATATTATAAACATTTTTTCTTAATAATTTTATTCAATAAATCTTTTAAAAATGATTTACGATGGGAAATAACAGAAGTATATTCAGAATATATCCTCTCAAGAGGATTTAAATGTCTTTCTCCTTTATAAATTAAATTAAATTTTAATTTAGAACATTTCATACAACATCCCTACATTCATTTAGTAAACAATGCACCGAAACATTTTTTCCTCAGATTGTGTATTGCTAGAAGTACGAGAATTGTTATCTTAGTTTACGGTTGTTGGAACAGTTGCTGCATCAGTAGATGATTAGAATTCGATTCAACCAATCTCTGTCTCTACTCCAAACACTTAAGTGATCATTTTACTCTCCTGCCCTATTAAGTCACCACGATTGTGATGGATATTGTGATTGCTAATGAGGGAATATAAGAATAGTAACTCTGTGGGTAGTAGAGGGAAATCGAAGAAATTATCTTCTAAATATTTAAATAAAGCAGTAACGTTAGACAAAAGGTTCGTACGTGTTAACAACCAACAAATTTAATAAAAACTGTTTTTTCAGAAACACAATTTTATCAGTGTATTAAAAGAAACATTTTTTTTAATTTTTATTATTTTATTCCTTTTTTGGCTCCATTGTTATAAATAATGTAGAATCTGGAAATCAATAATTTATCGAATTCTTACAACCAGATGGCGCCACTCTTATGGAATCAAAATATAATTTAATTATTCCATTATTTCTTAATTAAATTCTGAAAGTATTAAAATAGTGTAATTTTATTGAGATCATATGTGAGTACTTAATTTTAGCTCCCGGAGCACATTAGGAAGTGAAAACTGATCAGAAATTTCGTCGCAATAAACGTGATAGAAGTCCAGTTAAATATATTTGTATAAAAAGCGGAGATGATGTTTTTCTCGTACATCGTCGAAATCGGCTTCGTAAGAGATTTGTTTCCATAGTATGCAACCAAGGTGTTACAAAGAAGCTGGTAACTTATTTTTAAGTACTCATATAGTTTAATCTTTTAGAAACAGAGTATTTGAATGCTTTCTTTTTAAATCTTCAGATGCATACTCAATCTTTTTCCAATGGCGGTACAGATATATTAGAAATTATTTTCCCTCTGATCACATAATGACCATACTTTATCTCTGTTAACCGATTTGGATTTTATGCTTCTGTATCCCCTCCTAATGTGCTGCGAAAATTTTATTGCTAATCAGGGAGAACAAGAATTGTAACCCTGCCAGTGATTGAAATCTACTAGATTTCATACCTTAGAGTAACTTAAATAGAAGTGAAATCTGTATCTCTAACAAAATGCTCTTTATTAGAGGACATTTTCAAATTCAAATCATCATCAGAGCAAAGACCTTGCCTAACATGATTGTAGATGCATAAGAACTGTTATGTCACTTCAAATTATCTTAACAGGAATATTCAATTGGAATTTAATTATAAAGCATTATCTGTCGTCACTTCGAAGATAATTACAAAATATTTTAACTCAAATTCACATGATATTTTTTCCCTTATTGGCCATTTATTTCTGCTATTTTCGTAAATTCTTACTATAGGATTTAAGATGAAAGAAAATACGATAAGAAGAAAGAAAAATTTAATTGTTGGTTAATAAAGATATTCAGATAATGTCTAATGTAGATATTCAAATAATATCTAAAGTTACACTCGTTTTGATCTAAAGGTTACTACTAATCTATTACCGATCCCAACCAAATTATCTTCCTAAGCACACAAATATTATTTTCTAATATAATGAAAATGGATGAGAAATTTACGATATACTTAAGATATAAATCAAAATGTGATTAAAAATTGTTGATGAAAGTGATTTTATGATGATTTAAATTTTAATATCTTCCAGGATTAAAAAGTTTCGTTCTGTTTCCAGAGTAAAAAATATTATATACTTAATAAACTTGGTGGTATCATTATTATGCTTTCAGAATCTTTTTAATTTCTGCTTAAGAATTCGCGCTCATTATTTGAATCATTATTTTTCTTGTAAATCGATTTATTATCCTGAATTAAACTGTTGAATATTACATATTTTTCTTAGAAATTCATTAATACCAAAAATTCTCTTTAAAGCTTGTACACAACCATTAATCAAAAAGAGACGAACTTTAACTTAAAGGATTTTAATTTAAAATTTTTGAAGAACGTCAGTGCTGACGTCCTTTATTTCAGTTCTCAACACTTAAAAAATATCTATGAAAAATATCAAATCATGAAAATTTATATATGATGCTGAAAGATTCCTGCAACACAGGAACAGCATCAGAAATCTCATACCTTGGCAAAAACCTATTGACAGCACTTCAAGCCAAAATCTAGGTAGATGCTATTTTATATTCCTTTCAGATACAAAATTACACGCTCTCTCCTTCAAAAGAAACAGTAAACGACGTATTCTTGGAGGGAAAGGAAAAACTGCTCGAAGGTGCAAGCAGCATACTTTCATTTCTTGCCTCATATATCCGTGATCCATGAAGAATTCTGTCAAATGGATATTTGAATATGCGAAAGCATGCAAAAACAAAATGGAGAACGGATGCCATAAAATATTGTTATGCGGTTTGAAGGCACCCAGGCGAGAAGAACCGTGTATGAATGTGTCATTCAGAATCTGTAAGAATTCGAAGGATTGATCCTCTTTTGCAACGCTTTCTCATCGACTGCAAAGAAAGAATATCGTGCGAATGTTGAGAAGTTACTCTACAATTTACAGTGAAAGGTTCATATAAATTTTACAAAAGTGTTTCTCCTATTTTTTGTGTTTTTTTTACTTACACGTGGCAACGATTTTGGAAAAGTGAAATCCTATAAGGCAGAAAGCGAATGTTTTGATATATGACCTCTCCAATTTTTAGAAACATGCATTTATTCCGACTCCATCATAAATATTTCAGCACATGTTTTGCAAGAATTTGAAACTTGATCCGACATCTTTTTCTTTCGAAAGAAAATACAGGAAATTTATACTTTAGTTCGGAAATTTACAATGAAATATGTTAATAATGCAAATTACTATTATTTGCTGAAAGAGATTTTTGATAAAACAATTATAAAGAAACTTAGGCATTTTTAAAGGCCTGACGCTGTAAATTTTGATTTGAATTATTGTAAATTTTATAGTGTTTTTAAGACTATGCATGATTCTCATGTTGGACAGTAAAAGTCTTAAGCATTAAGCAGCGAGCTTTATTTAAATCCATACAAAAAGACAGAAAAACACACCAATGAGAATGTAATCTCATCGACTTCCACAGCATTATCTGTATTCAGATTTGCATATTGAAGACAATCAAGTAAGAATTTGAAACAGTAATTATTGACTTTGGCTTGTCAAAAATTTAATATCCATCTGCTTGTCATTGCAGTAGAGCAAAGATCACGAAATAAATTCCATGCGTGTTGATTATTGTATTTTTAACTTATTCCGTTCGCATGCACATGAATAAATATACGTATAGAGAGTAAGCCTGATGATGGATTTGGTCTTTTTGATTACATTTGACAACATTAACATATATGTAGCGATTTAAAAATGTATGCAGTCAGATGATTAAAATGATTTTTCTAAATATATTATCCTTATTAAATGTCATATATATAAATCTGCCACGCGAATTGTTCGATGGAAATATAAACAATAAAAGATTTCACAACTCGATTACTCAAGAAGATATAATTGATATTATTTCAAACAATTATTTTCAACAATATTTGATACACAGTTTGCATTTCTTGCAAATCTGCCATCACAGAAATGCAACCTTATATATCGAGAATTGACTAAAACTAGCCATTTTATAATTATCGCATTGGAAATGCTAAGTTCAAGTAGGATTTATTAAATGATCATTTAACTTAAATTACATATAAACAATGCAGACTTTAAAAAATATCAACAATGATAATAATACAGGGCTTGTTTCGTATAATAATAAATAAAAACAAATCATGCATTTCTAAAGATACCGGGGAAACATTCTGGAACTTGAAGTCCATACTGAAAGTTGTTCTCAGAAATTTAGAATACGTGAATTCCAACGTTAACATTTCTAAACTACAAGAATGTTCTTAATCTGCAATCTTCATGTAATTAGTTCCGTAGCGAGCAATTTATTCTTCTGGTAATTCTGCTGCAGATCTAATTAAGCGCTGTGTTTTGAATAATATCCCAGACTCAACTGTATTAATGTACCGCAGAAGAATGCCAAGATAACACCTTAATTGCTATAGAGTGATAGTTATTAAAGGAAACTCATGATAGATTACATTTCTATAAATATCCATTGTCACAGTTTCCAAGTGGTGAACCTACACAGAAAAACGTCTTCCAACCAACCATTCGATTATTGATATTAATAATTGTACAACTATTCCTTCATATTGATAATAATTTTGTATTTCATACAACAACATAAATGATTTATTGTTATGTCGTTTATCTTGTTAAAATAGATTTACTCGAATCCCAATATTGAAAATTT
The DNA here is from genome assembly GCA_013235015.1 of Araneus ventricosus. Taxonomy (NCBI): domain Eukaryota; kingdom Metazoa; phylum Arthropoda; class Arachnida; order Araneae; family Araneidae; genus Araneus; species Araneus ventricosus. Next base: position 214,214 of record BGPR01000878.1, read on the forward strand.
GAACCTCATAATACTTTCGTATAAATCGAAAATAAATAAGACAAGAAAAATTTAATGAAAATTAGTTAAGATATTTGATATTTTTTTAGGCTCAGTTACCCCTCTGAGACAGGTTTCTGTGTGGGATATTAAATATATATAAGGTTACATTTCTAATTCTTTAGTTGATATGTTTTAATAGACTTAAAATCTAAACTTTCAAACTCTTAAAGTAAATTTTTCTTCTTTTATTTTGTTCAATGGGAATTTATAGTCTGGTATGTGTACGTTCTATACTTTTTTTATAAAATCTCTTGAGATTGAGTTGGTTAAAAAAATAATGAGAATAGAAGTAATAATTACAAACTGAAAAACTAACTGCCTCAGCTTCTTGACCCTATATAGCTACCAGTTCTGGAGAAACTATCTACAAATTTAAAACACCGTATATACATGCAGCTCCATTATTCGGGGCTGTTCGCATCGAATAATACTTGCAGCCCCGAAAAATGGAGTTGTAACTGTATGAAACAGTGTAACTAAAGAAGATTCTATCCTTTCACCGTATTCATCTGATTACTCCTCTTGTATTTATTTTATATTATATTCGGATTGTAACCCTCTATGTACTTTTCATTATATAAATGTGTTATGCATAGTTATGTTCCCTTACATGTGTTTTTATATCTCATGATAATTTTTTATTTTTGCTTTTGCTTTTCAATAAAGTTTCAGACTTACTCATCCAACCGACAGGGAGTTGGGCGGCACATTTACAAACCCTACCCTGATAGAACTGAGGCAGGAAATCGGACAATATGATTGGCTCGCTTCGCCGAGAGCCGATGACGTCGTCTCTTGCTCTCGTACGGAAATTATAGAAAAACAAGCCATTGAATGCGGACTTTGAATTAGTTTAGGTTTCCGTTGCTTGGACTTCGCGAATTTTGATCTACGATACGCACCAATTTTATTTAGTCTAGCGATTATCCTTTTTTCATTTTTATTCTTGAATAACATGGATTTGGCTGAGCAAATTCGCTTGAATATTACTGTGGATAGTTTATTCGACAAATACTATTTCGTTCAAATACCAAATGGAACGACAGAAAATCATGTCTAACAGCAGAAAGATTTTGTTTCGAATGTAATCTTAGTTATTCCCATTTAAATAGAATCTGCTTTTGCTGTATTAATATATATGTGGTATTCCCATAACTAACTCTTACTAAAGTACTTTTCAATTGTATAATTGCAGAAAAAAAATTCGTGTGTCATTATAGTTCTTTCAACGTAGAAAATGAGTTAAATAAATAAAATTAAAAAAATAATTATCCCTTTTAGTAAAATACTAAGTTTGTTTTTACAAAATATTTTTGTTAATGTTTTTTTATTGTATTATGTGGTTATGTATTATTCCCAGAATCCAAAGATGTACAATATTCAAAATGTTATTTTTTAAAAAATTAATTATGTAATTTATTAACTCTAAACAAAAATGACTAAAAAATGTAAAGAAATCAAAACAATGTGTATAAAATATAATATAAATATTTTGATTAAATCTAATTTATTTAGACAAGTATTGCTTAATTAAAATATTAGAATCTGTCTTCATTTTTCACATTGGTAAATGTGACAATTCTAACGACTAAAACAATTCTTGCATTCTAAGACAATTTTTCTGTGACTAAGACAATTCATTTGATATAAATTACAAATATTTGATTCTAAGATATTCATTTGACTTTTATTTTGATATAATCTGATCAACCCAAGGAAGGATATTTTCTGTGCTCAACTGTGGGAAAACGGAGAAAAGTAGGACGACTCTTGTTTTGTTATGATTGTCGTACGCTACGTGCGAGAACTGAAAACGACGTCACCGTCCCTCGTAGCCAATGATATTGGCTGATTTCCTGCCTCAATTCTATCAGGGTAGGGTTTGTAAATATGCAGTCGGGTGTATGCAGTGGTGTTATGTATGTTTGATATTTCATTGACTTTTTACATTTTATCCTGTATTATTTTATAAAACTTTGTTATCAATTGTTTTTACAGTATGCTAATAGATGACACCTCAGATATGAATTCCAAATTTAATTAAAATTAATCATTAAATTGACAATTAAGTTCTATAAATTTGGAAGTATTTTATCATCATTGGGAACGCACAAATGCACAAGATTCCATAATTTTAGTAATGATTTATAATATATAAAGCTGAGCAACCAATTTAATTGTTGGAAAGCCCAAATTTTAGGATTGACTTTTTCAATAATAATAATAGTAACTTAGATCATAGATATGTTCAAATTTCCCATGCTCTCTGTATATATTTAGTAGTATTTTTATCTATTCTATTATAATCTACTGTTAGTTTCATTAAAAATTTAATTTTGTTTTGAATATTCACTCATAACATTTTTTAGCATTTTATATATTGGATCATAATTTGGATTCTGTTTGATTAAAGATTTGAAATTTTTGCATTGCTTTATAGATATACCTGCTAATTTTGTTTCGAATATTCATCTGACATTTTTTTTTAAAAAATTAAATTTTTGCATTGCATTACAGATATATTTTGTTTTTGAATATTAAGCTTTGACGTTTTTATATATGGTTGATATTACCACACACACACACACGCACGCACTCACGCGCACGCACTCACGCACGCACACACACAAGCACGCACGCACATACACACACGCACGCACGCGCACACACACACATATAAAAGAGGCAAAACTTAATAGAAAAACAATAAAATAAATTACAAACATTCATATCAAATTCGAAAGGATATGATTACCACAGCGCTTTTGGATTTGCAGCTTTTAGCGCATTCATTGTGTATGTGATATATTTATATATTCTTCTTTTAGGATAATCTTTATTTGAACTTTGCGTTTTAATTTAATATAGAAATACTAATATACAAACAAACTATTAATAATTAAATATAGCAAATTCTATTTAAAAACTTCAAAACTAATTCTCAGTGTAATCCAGTGGCACATCGTCAACTAAGAAACAAGCTGTGCTTCAGAAGTTGTATTGACCTAAGTTGTAGGAAATTTTATGCTCATTATTTTGGTATGTAATGATGATATACTAAAAATTGATAATTTTTGAATTATAAGCAAAAAACTGGGAAAATGTTTTTTCATTTTTTTAGGCTATAACTAAAATTGGAACAAAAAGTTTTGATGGCAAAACTCAAATTCATAATCAGCACCAAAAAAGATAAATCGGCAAAAAATTACAAATCCTCCAGAATTCGATTTCATAAACTACTTAACGACTGGACTACTGTGACAAAGCGAAAAAGGGCCAAATGAGGAAGTCGCGCCAAGCGAGAGCTGCTCCGGGGTGCAGATCACGGCGTTCTAATTTCAATGGAAGAAAGGGTTACTTTTTTCTTCTGATTCTCCGTGTTGCTCAATGCGGAAAATTTCAATTCTAGGCGGGGAACAATTCTCTGCAGCTCTGATCTGTCTTCCTCTTATTTTCCATCTTCCTTTTACGTTTTTTATTACTTTTGCCATTTTTGATTATTATTGAACTCTTAAAGTGGAAAAGTAAGTCAATTAGAATAGAAACAAAAATAAAAGCTTTTAAAATAATTTCAGAGGGCTGCAGCTGTGCAGCCCTAATGGACGAGCCGCCATTGGTGTAAGCTTTTTCATCTTATATAAAATTTATATCTGATTCATGTACCAAACAATGCAATTAAGTTCCGCATTTAAGCTGAAAATGGGATTTTTAATTTAAGTGTTTTGTTACTAATATAAAAAACTAACAAAAATATTAAATTTAATCTACTTTTGAAATAAAATAATAAAATCTTATTGCCAATTACAACATATATGATCATAAAAAGGATAATTTAAGTGGAAATACTTAATTGGAGAATAAATAAAAAGACAGATGTTAATATATTGGTTTTAAATATTTCTTATTAATATAAGCACACACGAATTCTCTAGGATACCCATAAGTCGAAGCATATTCAAAAAATACATTTATCTGGGACTGCAGACTATTTGTTTGACCAGCATATTGCTTCTGTGAATATAATTTATTACAATATTTTATATATTAAACAACTTATGTTACTATTCCAAAATGGTAACCTATTCATAATAAACTGAAAAATGTTTCTTTTATCAAAATTCTTGGTGCATAATTTATTATCTACTATTTTTATTTCAAGATGAAGAAAATCTACAGAAGAAAAGTTGGCATCCGTTCTCAGTAATATATCTGGATAAAAATTAGTTTGTGGTATATATTCTTTATCTATCATAAAAAATAATAAATCGTCAATGTACCTATACATAATATGCAAATTGTTGTTAATTTAATTTTTTTTCTTTTTCGTAATAGCGTAAATATAAATTCGCTAATGCAATACTAGCAGGAACGCCTTGTGGAAGACCTTTATTTTGTTGGTACAATTTGTTGTCAAAGGTAATATAATTTTCTTTTAAAACATTATCTGTTAATATTTTATATTTTTTAATGTTAATCACTTTCTTCTGAATCTTCATGAATCTGTAATAAAATTTTCAACACATCTTTAGTAACTATACTATTGAATAAAAATGAAAATGAAATGTATGCACTGAAAAAAAATGTTTTTTCTTTAATACCGTTTATAATTTCAAAACTATTGTTAATAATAATCGTATTATTTTGTATTTTTAATTGTTCTATAATCTCTTGCAGATATTTTTGTAAAATTTTAAATGTCTTCTTTAGATATTTATAACTCCCATTAGTTACATTTCTAAATTTAATTGGATTTTTATGAAATTTGGTTGTTAGAAAAACATGGGAATAGTTCAGTTTCTCACAGTGTAAATTTAATTTTTTATGAAAAGCTTTAATTCTATTATCTATTTCTCTTGCACTGAAAATAAATTCAATATATGCTTCATTATTTTCAATATGTTTTTTAAGAACTCTACAATAGTCATACTTACAAATAATGACATAATTATTTATCATATTGCCTCTGTATATTTTCTATCTGTGTTTTTATATCTTTATTTCTAGTTTCCTCATGTGTTTTAAAGTTATGTTTATACAGATCACATAATACTTATGTGATGTGTATGAACATACTCCTCAAATGGTTTGTTTATACTCCTCCTCTGTTTATACTCCTCAAATGGCTGTATTGGAATACTATATTTTATTGCCATTTTCAGAATAAAATTCTCTCTATCTTTTTTCAGTTGTGTTTTAATACTTTCATTACTGTTAGCTATTATCATTGTATGTTTGGTTCCCTTATTTATTAATTCTCTTAATTCAGTGGTTCCCAACTTTTTTTGATTGAGCGGACCACCTGTTGTGTAAAAAAATATTTTTTGGCCCACTAACTAAATATACAAGTAAAAAAACACAAACACACACACACACACACACACACACACACATATATATATATATATATATATATATACAGGGTGTCCACACTTATCGTGGTCTAACAGCAAATTTCTAAACCGTTAGAGATAGACATATAGTTCCAAATGGAAAACTGCTTTAAAAGAAGGGAAGAATTATAAAATATATTTTTAGAGTGAATAAATATATTCCAGAAAAAGTTACGAAATCTAACTTTTAATGCAGTCCCCTGGTCCTATCAATCATATTTAGTAAAATATGTTTCACACTCTAACATTTTAAACAGAAAAGTCCCACTCTTTTGTGATTAAAACTGACGGAGTTATGGAACTTTGAATATCGCTGCCTTAGACCACTTTACACCAATTCAATAGCCGTCTTGCAGACGATTCACCAATAAATGCGCAGCAGTTGCTGCACGAGGCCGCTGATTGGTAAAAATCATGAAATTCAAAGCTCCATAACTCGTGCAGTCACTGAAGAGTGGGACTTTTTTTGGTTAAAATTTTAGAGTGTCAAGAATATTTTACTAAATATGGCTAATAGGACAGGGGGAAACGTATAAAAAGTTAGAATTCGCAATTTTGTCAGAAACATATTAAATGACTAACAAAAACATAAAATTTAATTTATCCCTTTATTTGAAGCATTTTTCTAATTGGAACTATATGTCTATCTCTAACGGTTTAGAAATTAGCTATTGGACCACGATAAGTGTGGGCTCCCTGTATATTAGATGCCCTTATGTGCTAGTAATTAGTGAAGCTTACTGTAAAAGGAATACAAATATATTGTTTTATAAAGCAAGAAAAAAGTAAAGATTCTTGAAGATCCCCTAACTTCGACTCTTGACTAACATTTCGCGGCCCATTAATACGCTATCCCAGGCCCATGGGTTGGGAACCACTGTCTTAATTTATTATCTTTTTCAATATTTATGTCTTCTGTAATTACTTGTCCGGGCTTCATATCAATAAAATTGTTATATTCATGTATATTGTTATATCATTAAAATTGTTATATTCGTTACATTGGCAAATATCTATATCACTACTTACTTTAATTTTATTGTAATTAAAAATCAATCTTTATATATCTTTATTTTTTTAAATGCACGTTTAATTTTAACATTCTCTACAGGAAAATATTTATTACATTTATCCAAAATTAACCCGGGAGGACGAGCGCTACGTAAAGTAACACGAAGACGCGCAAGGGGGGTGTTGGGACACCCCAATCGTTATTTCGCTATTTAAGTAAAACTAGCAACATTTTTATGCTATATCTGTTCAAAATGATTCGTGCAAACAGTTTTCCTTATATAAGAACAAATTTTTAGGCGAAAAATTAAATAACTAATGCATTATATCATTCAACGCTTTGCGAACACATAAGAAAAGTATATTTCTTACACACATGTTTTCAAATTTTTTTATATTAAAGTATCATCAATATTATAATCGTTATATAATTTGGATACTAAAATACTGCTTCTAATTTTCTTAGGTACAGAGGAAACCATATTTTTAGTAATCTAAATAAGAATTCTGACGGGCTTTGCATTTAGATCTAGTAAATGTAGGGCGTAATACGCTTTCATTTCTAGAATTGTTTCTACAATTTTAAGCAGTTCCTACAATAGTTTTTGTGCAAGTGTATAAAACATGTACCAGCTGAAAATAGTTACATTACGTACAGAATGTCAAAACTTTTGCATCAATCTCTTGAGATTTTTACTTACACTATTATCCAGTTTCCAAGACTATGCAATTTTCAATTTAATAAAATTTTTACAGTGTTAGTTTGCATTTTAAATTGCGTGAAAAAATATCCCGGAGAAAGCCCTTCAAAGGTTCCACACCGTTTTAGCCTTACATCTGCTGATTTAATTATCCCATCACATAAATGTTTATAGGGAAAATAATTTAAATAATAACTTCCGGAATCCGGGTATGTCTTATGACACACAACAATTACCGGACCTTATGAATAATTTAGGAATGCAATTTCACCGTTGTTGGCGAGCCCGAGTAATTAGGTAGAGGACTCAAATCCTTAATCTTTTACCAGTTTAGTACCGCAGGTTGTTGGAAAATGAGAAAACTTGTGCTTGAGGTCGATAGTCTTGTTGAATGCTGCATTTAATCGCTGCCTCGTCCGATTAAATAGCCCATGAAGAAAATAATAACACAACTTTGCTTCGTTCCGCGTCGAATCTTAAGCATCTAATCAGTTTGACGGAGTTAAATGAACATTTTTTTTGGTAACTTTGTTTCCGTGCCTCTTCTTCTTGTTCTCTGTTATCCTTTTCTTTTTTTCCCCTGAAAAATAACACAGCGGAATAACGTTTATGGCCACGTAGAAGGAGAATTACTTGAGTTCTTTATTTCTGGTTTCTGTTTGTTTATTTAGGTAGAAATTTCCTGTTAGAGCACTCGAAGGGCATTTTTTAATGCAGTTTTTTTATAATTATCTCTGCTCATAGCAGAGTGTAACCGACTACTTCACTTGTTACTAGACAACTTCTATTATTACATTCATCGTCATAATAAGTTTGAGTAAACCTTTTAACAAGTAACAATCATGGAGGCAATCTATATAAATGGAACTGAAATGTTATAAATAGTTTTTACGCTATAAAAATCAAAACTACAGAATAGATTTTCTTCAAATTGAGCTCGCAAGTACTATGGAGATAAAGGTTTTAATGAAATTTCCGTGACAATTAATTAAATGGTTAATTTTTTTATTAATTAAAAACTATGCTTCTTCTCGAATGCTCATTTCAAGCTCTTCTTCTAAAGCACGTAGAATAGTAAACAATTACTAATATAGTAGCCAAAATCCTCCGGTAACGCTCTGACGTCACCAACAATGAAACGCGCACCATAACACTGCGAGACATTAAACAGCATTATTTCATTGTTAGAGAACCTAAATTTCAGTAATTTTAAATTTAAAAGAGTAATTGCCGTTCGAATTTCAAATTTAATAGCTCTAAAATAGTGAAATAACATTTTCTATAGATTGATATAAAATTTATCTCACTATGATCAATAGTTCCCGAGAAATTTTAAATTATATTAATCCTATATTTCAAATTATTTTCCTTTTTTCAATAGAAAGTAGTAAATTACGTCAGTGGTATATCATGCGCGTAATATAGTTTGGACGCCAAATTGTATCTGAATGCAATCGTGGCGATGTTTCCTTGCCAAGAATTTAATTAGCCACCAGTGATGTGAATCTACCATTCGTTCTCAACCGCCGCCAGTTCCCGTTAATTCCAGCTTACACGATGACTATCAACAAATCGCAGGGGCAAACTTTCTATCATGTTTTGAATTTAACTCGATGACCTTATCTTTTCACATGAACAGCTCTATGTTGCATTTTCCCAATCACGTTAAAATTTACACAAAGACATCTGAAGTACAAGGAAAATTATTAAACAACGAGAAATACTTCACTCGAAATGTTGTTTACCAAGAGGATTTTTGAATAAAGAAATATTTAAATAATTTGTAAATAAAAAAATATTTGCTGTCATAAAACATATGTTTATTTTATTTGTTTTCAATCAATGTTAAACATTTCTCTAGCATATATATCTATTTAAACAAGTCAAATTTGAAGGGAAATCTCTCGAATGAAGAGGCAATTTGCACCCGTCAAACCATGACGGGTGATTTTCTAGTAATGTAATAAAATCGAAAGGCAAAAATAGTTAAACGCAACAGAAATCCTAATTACTGAATAGGTTTTCTTAAAGTTTTACTTGCAAGTGCTATGAAATATGAAGAAAAATTTAGTGAAGGCTCTTCGACAATTAACTAACTTTTTTTATTAATTTAAAACTACGTTTGCATGCATAGAAAAAAATAGTTTTATCATAAGTGTTACCATTCTTTTTGAAAATGCTACAATATTAAAATTTTTTTTATTCATTTATCTCCAAGTTACCGCTCTAATATGTAAAGAAATGTTGTATCATTCTTTAAACATTAATAAAAACACATGACGAAATTAACTTTCGGTCGATTTTCCAGAGGCTAGGATATTAAAAATAATATTTTCGACAGCTGTTATTGTCATTCTCATTATGAAAAAAGATACAGGTGTTAAGAGGATGTTGTTATCATAATACTCATAAACATGGAAACATAAAAAGATTTAAATAAGAATGTACTTTAAATATAAATTAATATAGAAAAGTGAATGCTTGTTTCTCCTCTATAGACTGTTAGATTGATATTCATATTCTATCAATTAATATGCATTTGTAATTATACTAAGACTAAAAACTTTTTCACTTAATTTTCTCATTTTTTGCGAATTGCATGCAGTCATAATAGTTTACTACCGAATGAATATCTCTGAATTTTTCTAGTAGCATATTATAAATTACCTTGCTTTTATATTTAATCATAGTAATATATTTCTATAGTACATTTTCTTTTTCATTTCTTTCTAATGTCAGTATGTTTGTAGGCGCAATATTTTTTATTTAACTGATGACTATGTGTAATTATGTGCTTATAGATAAGTAGAGAGAATCTATTTAATTTATAAGGTTTATATACAATATTTACTGATTTAATTTTTAATTTCTTTTGGTTACAATTAGTTATGATAAAGTGAGATTTTGTTTATTACTATATATATATATATATAATACCGCTAAAAATTAGTGAAATCATAATTTTTTTTTTGCGAACAGTGCTGGCATAAGGCTAAAAACACTGTCCTTTACCCCGAACATTATGATAAACCAGGAATATGAATGAAATACAATTAAAGAAATGATTTTACAAACCTAAAACTGAGAGATGCTACCAACGGGAGACTTGACAAAGGAATGAACTAAACGCGTCATGTAGGGTCCGGATGTTTACGAAAATATCAACTTACTTCTGAGGTTGGGGGAGTTTCGATGAAGATTAGGAAATCGATGGAAAACAAAGATGAAAGCGAACTACATTGAGGAAACGATGAAGATTAAAGAAATGATGGAAAAGGAAAAGAGTGCATTTAAAAATTAATGTGTAATATAAAAATTAAGGTGTATATAAAAATTAAGGAATGATGATAAAAAAGAAAAGGAGTGTAATTAAAAATTAAGGTGCATATAAAAATTAATGAAAGATGATAAAAAAGGAAAGGAGTGTATTTAAAAATGAAGGTATGATGATAAAAAAGTGTAACTAGTGTAATTAAAAATTAAGGTGGTTTAATTACACTAGTTGCACTTTTTTTATCATTATACCTTAATTTTTAAATACACTCCTTTCCTTTTTTATCATCATTCCTGAATTTTTTATATACACTTTAATGTTATATTACACATTAATTTTTAAATACACTCTTTTCCTTTTTCATCATTTCTTTAATCTTCATCGTTTCCTCAATGTAGTTCGCTTTCATCTTTGTTTCCCATCGATTTCCTAATCTTCATCGAAACTCCCCCAACCTCAGAAGTAACTTGATATTTTCGTAAACATCCGGACCCTACATGACGCGTTTAGTTCATTCCTTTGTCAAGTCTCCCGTTGGCAGCATCTCTCAGTTATAGGTTCCTAAAATCATTTCTTTTCTTTGTATTTCATTCAAATTCCTCGCTTATCATAATGTTCGGGGTAAAGGACAGTGTTTTTAGCCTTATGCCAGCACTGCTCGCAGAAAACATTATGATTTCACTAATTTTTTAACGGTTCGTATAGATTTTACTTACCCTAATGAGCATCTATACACTTTTACCGATTTACTACAGTCTCTCCATTTTATTTCAACATTTTTTGACTTTCATGACATTGATATATTTTCCACAAATCTTCTTGAATTGCAGCATTTTTGCGCATTCGTTGAGTTTGTGTTATATATTTCTATATTATTTTATCTTTACCTTTTATATATATTTCCCACTTTTGTTTATTTTCTCTCTTTAAGAACTCTCGGCTTTTTCTTACCGTAGATTTTTTTCTTGGCATTTTGTTTTATGAATGTTTTTGTTGTATATGTTGCTTCTACAATTCTGCTATGTTTGTTTCTTATTTGTTATATATATACTTTTGCAATGGAAGCTTAACGGCACAGCGTACGTCAGCAATGATGAAAAATCTAGAACTGTAGCACTTGTAGTTCAGTAAGAGGATGGTTAGCATTTATTTTCGAGCAATTTTATTTACTGACTTATTTCATGTTTGTAAATGAATAATTTTGTAATAAATTTTTTCACTTACTTGCTGATGTGCTGTAGTTTTAAAATTTTGGTATACATCTTGTGTTCGCGATAAGAAAATTATATTCAAAGTTGCCATAACTTATTTATCAACTAATAGATTAATTGTTTTATTAGAAACGAATAGCGCCACCTGGTAGTTAATTTGCGAACATCTTGATTTGATGATTTCATGATATTTATAATAATGAGTCATAAACTAAAGTCAAAGAGTAGAAAATAATTTAATTAAAATATTCTCCTTTTTCGTATACAAAAAAAAGTGTATTTTTAAAGACTTTTCTTATTAAATTTATTTATTAGTTATAAGAAAAAAAAATCACTATCTTCTTATAGTCCCCTTTCTTTGCTCACTAATGCCACGGCCTTGATTTTATAAGTGCTTGTTCAATTATTTTATTGCAATTTAACTAGCACAGCAACGTAACTATTAGATGTACAGTAATCAGCGGAAACTTTGCACCTATTTTCATGACCTCAAAATTAATTTCGAGATTAGTTGCACGTATTTCTCAAAAAATGGGTAATTACTAGAGAAGCGTTTTGAAGCAAAATTTGAATCAAAAAGTAATTTATCAATCAATTATCTTTTTTTTGAAATATGGTGCAAAGTTTCCTCATAGATGGAGATTCTTTACACTGGTTTTTTTTAGTACATTTCAATAACAAACTCCCTGTTGCAGTGTCAGACATATTTTTTGACATCCTTCGGGAAAATATACAAAAAATCTCAATCCCATACCCTAATCGGTTGTCTTCTATTTCAATATTCAGCATACATTTTATCATAATGAAAAGTTACCTCCACTTGCCCAAAGTATAACCGGATTAAAATACCAAATCAATTTGTTTCACGCAGTCTTCTGATGAATATTGTACTGAGTAGCATTCTTTTCCCAATTATACGTATTCGCTGAATAGAAGTATCATCTTCAGATCTATTCTTTGCGTATACAGAATTAGTGTGTTATCAGAAAAGAAAAAGTTATGCGACTAGTACTGAAAGTGATTCTGTTAAAGAAATGCGTAAGAGTTTTAGGAATTCAAAACTTGCATGAAAATATTTTCATGTTTGATTTGGTAAGCGTTTGTTTGATTATTATATTAAAATTAACTAATACAGCAACGAAACTATTACGTGTACTGA
>BGPR01000878.1:227011-298319 GCA_013235015.1 Araneus ventricosus
AAAACTTGCATGAAAATATTTTCATGTTTGATTTGGTAAGCGTTTGTTTGATTATTATATTAAAATTAACTAATACAGCAACGAAACTATTACGCGTACTGACTCAATTAACGCAGTTTTCTGGTGAATATTGTCTTAAACACAGCCGCTTTGTCTTAATACTTATCTCAATTAATCTTATTAACCGTAAAGAAGTATCATCTTCAGATCTATTTTTTAAGTATGGAGAAATCGTGTGTTAACAGAGAAGGAAAAATTATGTGGCTATCACTGAAAGTGATTCTGTTAAAGAGATGCACAGGAGTTTTGGGAATTCAAAAATTTTACGCACCTTCCTGTTTGACGAGCAGACCACGAAGCGCTAGGAGAAGGAAAAAAAGAGCAAAAATATGAAGAAAAATTGAACTTTCTATATTGGATCATAAAATAGTTCGCATTCGATGAATATTTTTGGCTGCCAGAAAAGCATAAATCTCCCTTTTCGTAGAAGATTTGTAAAAAAAATTTCAGAACTTTTTCAATCTTAAGATAAGGAATGAGAGGGAAAAAACTCGGAAAAATAAAATTGAAGATAAAAAGTATCATGTCTCGGAGAAAACTAAAACATTTCTTTTACCAAAGAGTTACGAAAAGATTCATCGAAATCTTTATAGAGTTAAATATTTTTATTCTGTTTTTTTGAGGCAAAACTTTTCTGGAAATTTTCTTTTCAGTTGAACAAGGTAAGAAAAATATAAACTTTTGAGCACATTCATTAAAAGTTTCGACGAAAGAAAATTTCTTTCTTTGAAAAAAAGCAGCCTTCATTTTTTTGTCTCTTTAGGTATATGTGTGTAACTTATATCCTTAATAAACATGGAAACGTATCTAGTTTAATAAAGTCACACAAGTTTGTATATTTAAATGAGATACCCACTTTGAATTATCTACCATTCTGTGAAGTTTTTAACATTAATAAGATATCGTTGGGATAAATAATAATGTGGGGAATAAAAAATAAAAATATTTTGATATCTTATGAGCGCGTGTCTGGTATATTAACCTTTATATTGCTGAGGGAACACTAGTTAAATACTTTATGCGATTCTAGAGATCATTTAAACTTTCTTGGAAGTGGAAACAGGAATGAATAGTTTTCAGTTTGAATAAAGATTCAGCATCGTTGAGATATACAGAAGTTCGGTTTAAACACAACGCAGCTCAGAGCTTTGCAAGATTTTTTTAAAAAGAAAAAAAAATGTTTTTCCAGCTCTATCCAGTTCTATAGGTGAAATTTCCATTTTTAATAATAATTCTGAACAAAAAATTGCTTCATTGATATATTTAGAATCTTTTTTACAAGATGCTAGCAAAAAAAATCGACGGGAGACAGTCTCTGCTAAACGGCCGCTGGGTTTTCAGAGGCGTAGACTTACTTACCTTACTCGGCTGTGACTAAAGTAGCTGTATGCGAATAATAATTCCATAGTATATAGTAACTATTAGTCTAGAGTGACTATGCGACTCTATCTGTTTAAAATTCTTCGTGATTTTCTCCAACTTTGCAACTCGAGTGGTACTAAACCGTAATTACAAATTCTAAGCTAATTTTTGCAATCTTCAATGTCTACTTTTCTTCTGTGAAATGAAACTAAAACCAACTAACTCTTTATGTTATTTGGTTGCGGAGATATAAGCGTTTAACTTTAGTGCGAAAAGCGTCACATTTTTTCCTTTCACGACTCACCATTAGAGCACTAAGTATAGACGTAAGTCTACGTCGAAAAATAATTAAACATATTAAAAATTTAATCAAATATCCATACTTTCAGGACTCACAACCTCTCACCCTTAAAATATTATGTATGTAAACATTATGACCTATACGCTCTGAATTTGGTAACAATGAAAATCTGTATATTTGAAATTGAAACAATGTCTCCCTACAAAATTCGAAAGATTTCTTTTAGAGAGGCTTGCATAATCCAAAACAAAGCTCTGCAAATTTTGACATGGGTAATAGATTGTTGTAATTTTTTTAAAGTAACTAGAATCTTTAAGGACCAAATCAAAAGCTGATTACTTTAAGATACAATAACTTCGTCGTAATGCTGCTTTGGGTGGCATCATTTCGATTAACTTTCCTTCAATATAAAAGAAAGTACTTTAAATTATTGAAAACCTTCGAAAAGAGAAGCATTAGCTCCAAGAGATGCCTTTTGTAATCGCTTACAATTTAAAGAGCGCCATGACGAAAAGTTATTTTGGAAAATGTGATCTCAAAGAATGAACAATAAACATACAAACAAAATAGTAGCCTCTCAACATTGTATCTAATAATAAGGTAAATATTTTGATTTCTCGGATACGAAGGTTACAAGTAATATAGAGAAAGTATAGTTATAAATAAATAAAAAAATTATTCTCATTATTTTCATCTTTATTCACATTACAAATATCCCAGAATTCGAAAAAAAAATTGATGGTGTCTGTCTGTCTGGGAATACGATAACACGAAAACGCAAGAGTCAGACTGATGAAATTTTGCATGCGGTCTTTCCACCAAAATTTAAGAAATTCGTCGTATTTTAGGCTAATTTCGTCAACTAAAATTCTGTTCATCTGAATAAATCATAGCCTGGGATTATAATAATTCTAATCAAAAACACCAGAACATAGATATATGAAATTTTGTATGTGGTGTTATCACCGAAATTGTTGAAATTTATTATTTTGGACAAGTCCGTTGAAAGGCTAATAGTCCCGTTGAAAGGCTAATAGTCTATCGGTCCTGCGTGTATAAACACAATAATTCGGAAACTCAACTATTTAGACAACACGTATAAGAATTGCTTCCACTGGCCTTAGCACGCGGATCAGACATGAATGGCCAGGCCGCCACGATAAAAATCGGGCACTGTGACCTCTCATAAGAGTAACAATTACGAGCAGCTCATGCGATGACTCCTCGACCCCACAACTTAAATTATCCCACCGGGAAGAGAGACTCTGCTTACTTATACGGTAGGTTCTCATCCCCATATCTGAGGTGCCCCCTTAAGTGGGAACAACTACTGAGATAACTGAAATTTCTTATTAGTTCTTGTTCCTAAAATCGAGCATCTGTATTCAATTTTGGACTCAGCAACGCAAGCAGAAGACGTCCTCATTATATAATTGCTTTTTCCTCACTACACCTCACTGCACAGAACGATACCTATTGTGTAAGTATAAAACTGGACATTGGATCGAGCCATTTGGATCGAGTCGCTCCAAAACCAGTCGTCAATAGCTAAAATCGGAGGAGAACAGGCACAGTGTGGTCGAAATGTTTGAATTTTCAACCGGTCCGGGTTTCACATGCGTCGTTCTTGTCATAAATTTGAAATACGATCGTGGGTAAGAGGGATCAAGCCTGTCTCGCAAAAGCGAAAACCACAAAATGGGAAAGGAGGAGTGAAGCTCTCTCAGGAAAGCGGGAGGTAGGGTAGGCACAGTAACCCTAGGGGATCGAATTGACTAGTTGCGTAGTTTGCGTTAGAGCCACCGTGAATGATCCACCTAAATGGCTGGGCTTGAAACTGATACTGTGTGGAGCTACGCTCTCCAAACGGTGTAGAAACTCTCCGAACGGTGTACAATGTCTCTTCCGACAGTTGGGCTGTTTGGAGCTATGCTCTCCAAGAAAGAGTACAGGAGAGAGCAGGTTTATTTTGTTTCCATAAGTTGAGTGTAATAAACTAGATATTATTCAAAAAATAAACTTGTATTTTGTCTATCGTTCCCTTTTGTTTGTATAATATTGAATTTTCATAATGATAACATTCATAATTTAATTTGAAGGGTTCATATATCATTTAAAAAACATTACTTTAAGTAAATTAAGCCACAATGTATTATTAAAAGGAGGAAATTCTCAACCATTCTTAAAAACTAAGAATATATCAAAATATTACTCAAATATTTTAATTTACTTACAGTAATTTATTAGCAGCCCCTATTGCTTTTACCTCTTAGATTAAACTTCTATGTTTTTGATAAAAAACTATTCTCGACTTCTCACAACATTACTAAAAACATGATTTTATGTTTATTTTTTTTATCAAATTATATTCATGTTTTCTTTAAGTTCTACGTGAGCACTTTCCTCATTTAGGAAATGAAATTATTTGAAAAATTAATAGATGTTTTAAAGGGTTCCGGGCTCTTTTTATCATTCCGTTATCTTTATGAATGATAATTTAAACCTCTATCTGAAGAAATAAAATGATTTATTAATAACTAATTATATAATAATTGATTAAAGCGAGAACAATTAATTTACTACTGGTTGATTTTCTTCTTTGTTTTGAAAAGAAAATAAATATTTGCATCTTTTGGTGGTTCTCATCATGTATTAAATAATTAAAGAAGTTTTATTTTATCACCCCATTTCTTACATGATTAAATATAGTAAATTTCATCTATATTATGAAATTCGTAGTAAACGAGTTTCATTTATAGACAGAGAATGATACAGTTATAGTTGAAAAAAATTATTCGTGTATATTTCTTTCAAGTGAATTTTAAAATAAATTTTTCTTTATGCTATTCCTAAGCTGTGAAACTCTTATAATAATTTAAAAATAATGTTTCTTTTTATTTTCCACAATTTTACTGCAAGTTCATAAATTATCCTAATTAATAGCTTTGTAATGAACTTAATGATAGTGAAATTCCCATTTGATATCGACAACTATTATTCATCGGAACGATTAACTATTCCAGACAATTGATTCTTCTTATCAACTCTAATTAAATAAAATCATCCATAAATTTCTGGGTGAATAAAAATAGATCATCGAGGAAAGCTATAATGTTAATAGTATGCTACATTGGAAAATAACTTATTAAATCAACCAATAGGGTGAATTAAACTTTGGTAGATAAATCAGTGAGATTCAGTACCATCAAACTGATGTCTGTGTCCCAGTATACTGTTTATTTGATGCACTAAACTGCATTTCTCAACTCCATTTCATTAAATGTATTAAATTTCTTATGTAAATATTTGATTTATAATCTTATTTAATAATATTTACTAGAAAAGCTCTCTAATTTTATGATCTAAAATGCTGCCAGATGTTTATATCAAAATGTCTATAAAAATTAATTTTATATACCATCATAATTCATTCTGTTTTATTGATACTATATCAAACGTTTTATTGGCAAGTTACAAGACAATTACTCAAATTTAATAGTTTTATATTAAAACTCTGATGTGAATGTTTGGACTATTACTGTTATTCACAACGTTAAGAGCCATTTCTCGTGTTAACACATTTGCAAATTTTATTTTCTAAATTCGGTGATCTTATGATTTGCAATCTCTGTTTGGATAACGGTTGACGATCTGTATCTTATGAAAATAAATCGCCTTTTCATAATGCTGGTTGAATTGTATTTTTTTTGTCACGGTTCCAACTTTTAGCTAAATTTATTTAAGCAAAATCAGTAAAATTTTTAATTATTGTCATACACGAGAAATTAATCATCATTTGCAGAGGCAGAAACTTATTCTAAATTTTTTTAAATATAAAACATGAATCATCTTAAATTATTCAAAATGCTGCCCATAAACGCAATATATGGTAAATTACTTCAATAAAATTAGCTTCTTATTATTTTACTTCTGATCGTTTCATTTGATGAATTTCTGACTAATTTTTGAAAGTCAGAATAGAGTTATATTCACAAATTCTGTGATTTTTCTGACATATAAAGGATTTCAAATCTTCCCATTTCGAAATTCATTTTAGTGGCGCTTGGCGTTTTTAATTTAAAATATTAGAGAATAACAGACTTGTCTTTCTGTCTCAGTTTTCTTATACTATTTCCAGAAGATTATGAAGTGTACTGTAAATTAAATACTTGATCGATATCGTAATTGTATTATTACAATTGCATTATCACATGAAATAGGATTGGACTTTCTTAAAAATAGGCCTGACCATTAAGCATGGCGGTATTTTGGAAATACTGAATCGATTTGAACGGCTATTATCTAAAATATCTTAACAATGTCATTTATTTGAGAGTGATAAAACAGAAAAAAAAGAAAAGAAAAAAAAATTGAAGCAGAATCGCGCTTTTATATAATACCTTAAAAAAAGTGAAATCCTAATGTTTCAAATTGAATGCATCCGTAGATGAAAATCGTTCATCACTGAAATATACTAAAGAAAAATTCACAAACAAAATATCTTAATTCTCTGCCAAATAAAATATCTTATTTAAAAGTATTTCAAGTAAACCTTGTAACCCCAAGTAAAGTAAAACTTGCATATAGGAAAACGCAAAAAAATTGATAATCAGAACAATCAATATTATCATTTGACAAAATTCCAATCATTCTGACTTATAAAATAACATATTAAATGCAAGAAACATACCATGAAAAGACTTTCTAAACCTATATTTTTATCAAAGGATTCAATAAATTTTGAACGTTTTTTTCACGAACGAATATTTTCATCGTTATCTTCGTTTTTCTTTTAAAATAGCTGCTGAATTTTTATCTACCGTTTTGAAAGTTAACTATACATTTTAGTTTATTCAAAGGTACTATAAAGAGTTACTGAGCAGTAACTTTTCATAATACCTATTGTTAAACATTCACTATATTATTATCTTGCTTTGTTCTATTTATATATTAACATGTTATGCTGCGATTTTGCTTCTCAGCAGTGCCTTTAGTTACAGCGTCACCATCAGGAGATGATATTATATATTTTCTTTTTACATTTTTATTATGTAATCATTCTGCTTTCAACACCCCTGCTGTTACTTGCCCACACCCTATCGGGACATTTTTACACGCACTCCTGCAACATAAACTCATTTATCACTGCTGCTTATTTTATGTATATCTAGTAAACGGAGAATATTAGGATTTTTTTAACTCTTTCTTTATTTACAATTATTTCACGCACCAACCTTATGAGTTTTCCAATATTAAAAACACAATATACTTAAATAAATCTTGATATTGCAATAGCATCATATTAGTTACAAATTCCAGTCAATCTTCGAAACACTTAATATCCATGTTATTAATATAAACTTTGTAGTCTAAAAAATATTTTTAATTTTAAAGGTAATAAAAGAAAAATTCATGAAGAATTACACGAGCAAACTAAATGTCTGTGTTTGTGACCAAAAGAGGGTCATAGCGTGAAACAGTATAAGTCTCTCAATATTATGTTGTCATTTACTTTCTTTATTATTTAGGATGCAGTTTAAGTTTTAATTTAGAAGAAAGATGATTTTTTTTCTGCTCGCATAAAGAAAGAAGGAATAAGAACTAGAATTTCTTCATTGAAATTATTTTTAACGAATAATTTAATGAGAAATAATTTTCTAATCATAAGGAAGCTTTACATGATAATGTAAACATTGAAATGAATTCATATAAAAATAGTTGAAAGTTTAATGCATGCTGTTCTTTGAATTAGTCTTAGTTGTTCAGTTAATGATCTATATTGAAACAATAACATGCTCTAAACCGTGAGCAGGAATTTTGAATTTCCTTCTAAATACACTGTACTATATTAACCCTTCAACACACTCACCCATTTTTGGAACATCAGCACATGCGAGGGTCATTTTGACCCCAAATTGTTAGACACTTACTCCTTATTTTATTGGCTATTTGTACAAAAATAAAATATGGTCATAGTATATGAAAATTTTTTCGTACAAATAACTTGCATTTAAGACAAAAATACGATTTTTAATAAAAAAAAAAAGGAAAGTTGAATTTATCTCCGTTATTCCATACCTTTTTTGTATTTTTTTCTTCTGAGCTGAACATGTTCGTACGCTGTCATAGCCATAAAGTTAAATGAATCCGAAACGCTGGCACACGCACGGGTCATTTTGACTCCAAGCCCCCCGGTAAAAAGAGAGAAACCCAATTTCACCTATTACTGCTGCTGTTATCTTCTTCTAGCTCCTTCATGAAGGTACAGGAAGTAACAGGGGCAAGTTTTTAGAAATTCTCAGAATTTCTTAAAAAAAGAGAAAAGGTGGGGTCAAAAAGACCCCATGCGTGTGCTTATGGGTTTTAAATGAAATTTATATGTTACAGATTTAACTGCATTTGACTTAGTAGCATTTAATCGAACGATAGCATTTAGTTATTTTGAATTACTACTAATGTTCAAATGTCAAACGATGCTTGCAAATGCAAGCACCATGGCTCGAATATCAACTCATGTTGTCACAAATTGACATTTCCTATATTTCCGTAAATGTTAGGATGATTGGAACAAAATAACTTTACACAAAATTAATAATAAACAGAAATTAGACGGTGTTATTAATTAGAAACCCGCTGTTACAGAACCACATCATGAATTTATTCATAACGTTAGTTTGACATATAAAGTCTCTTATTAGTAAGCCTCATAAGTTAAAAGATTCAATAGATTTTAAGGTAAACTTATTTTAATCGTGCCATGAAAAGAGTCTGGCCTATTTTTACACACTACCAGAAGTTTACATAAGTTACGAAAATTTATTCCAATTATAAATAATTTGTTCAGTCTTAAGAAATATAATTGAAAGTAACTAATTCTAACTTTTATTTAAAAATATATATATATTTATTTTTACTTCATTTTTTATGAAAACTTTAGTATCATTATTATTATTTCTTCGTGTATATTTTATATTAAAAAATAGAAATACAATTTTTTTTATCGATTCGTTCCGAGCAATAACTTTCGATTATTTTAATGTTGATTATAATTCAGCAAAATAAAATAGCTGCAGTGGAACTTGGTTTATTAGAAGTTGGCGGGACCTCAATAAAATTGATTTATACAAAAATTTGAATTCAGAAATTTAAAACAAATGATAAAAAAGGAGGGTACACGATAATTTTAAAATTAAAAATGGTAGTAAAAGCTAATTTTAATTTTTAATAGATTTATTAAATAATACGTAACAAATAAATAAACATTAAGTAATTTTAATAAATTACACAAAAATAATAATTTTTTAAAACTATAATAATTTTAATAAATAATTAATTTTGTTAAATAAATTTATGTATTTTGAGTGCAATAAATACGCACTGATATTTCGTTATAAGCAGTTTAATTCATATCAAAAAGTTCTTTTTTAAAAAATGCGAGAAATTTTTATAGATTTTTTGATTCAATACAATATACAATAGCAAAGTCTCAAAATGAATTAATTAAGTAAGTAATGAATTATTGCTCTACCCTGTGCTCTTTGTGATAATAAGGTCATTAAAAATGACTTGCTTAGAAATAAATAGGACACACATGAGCGCAAATTTCAATAGCAAAAACAATTAAAAAAGTTTTTTAATTGTTTTTCATTTTTAGAATTTTTAGTTATGATTTCTAGTTATCAAAAGCAATTAAAATTACTGACTTTATTATAACAACATGCTAATAGGAAATTTACGATATCAGAAAAAAAATCGAATTATAAAAGCTAGAATAAACTAAATCCTTTATAATTAAAAATCTATGCTTTATATAAAATTTCATATGTAGAATTCTTTAAGATTTCTTAACGAAAATATATGTTTTACTAAAAAAATTCAATCAAATTTGGAAATATTCACAAAAATGTTAGAGAAAATACAACATAAATTTGCTTTCAATTTATTCAACAGTTCATCTAAAAGTATATTGCAATTGCCAGAATTAATCAAAATTTTTAATTTATAAAATGATACTGAATTCGTATCAAGTTTAATTGATACCTTAATACCATAAAGTAATTAGCGTCTCACAGCTCTTTATTGTATCTCATTTCATCCTATTCGTATAAATTCTTTCTCTCGAAATCGAAATCAGGATTCACTTTTTCTGCGCACTCCCGATAAGATAACTCCTGTTGAAAATGACTTTTCTCGTCCCCCTGGTGCCTATTTGTCACTTCCGCAGTTAATAACGTCCCATGATAAGGCCTCAAGAGGGAAACAAAGTAAAGAGCCACCAATCAGCAACTGAGATGGCAAGATTGACGCCTTCCTGGACGAATGTACAGTCTCCTTACCAAGATCAACAATCTCCGATCCATTCAATGCTCTTAAGACGATGTAAACAAAGGGTTAGGCAAGTAAAGCCCTACCCCTGCAACGAAGGACCCTTATCGCCGTCCAAATGGATGAATAAACAGCACTGATCAAAGGTTCCTTGATAATGTCACTTAATATTGTCGTTCTTTCTTTTGCCGCTGCTGTTGTTTCCGTTTGATAAGAGAGTGCGAGGTGTCCCAGCTTTTGGTTGCAATGCAGGAGATGATCTTAAAATTAGAAGATTATCTCAAATTTTAATTCTGTCACTGTGTTACAGAAGATAAATATGATGCATAAAGAAGATTGATAAATACATATTCTAAAGTTGTGTATGCTCAGGTATCGGAAAATGCGGGAGATTAAAACATAGTGCAAGTATCTCTGAACTAATAATTCATGACTAACATTTGAGCTTTATGGTTTGTTGGACATAAGGTTCTTGCATAACCACTTAGAAATTAAACTAACTTGGGGTCAAATAGCAAACTTACCAGCTGAATGTTTTGACAAACTTTCTCAGATTCCTTAGTTCTCCATGAACTTCATGCTTACGATACCTTAATCAATCTCCAAGAAAAGTCTTCATGGATACCACATGAGGTAGAAATCTGACTCTGCTTTAAAGTATAAAGAAAGATCGAAAGGGAAACTCACCCACATTTGTGTTTGACTTAGCTCAAAGCCAGGCAAGATTTGAATATCCATGCCGAAACACAGGAGGAATTAATTACAAAAGTGCTCATTAATGTATCAGTTCTTGAATAATAATGAGGAATAACACATCCTCAGGAGAGAGCACAATAACCCTCTTCCTCCAATTCGTGTTCCTCAACCATGTCATATCTTAACCCACTAGGCACCTGGTGCGGTATATAATATTTAAAGTATCCATTTGCAGGAAAGTTAAATATTCATTTAATTATTATTGTTTTTTATTTTATCATTTTTGAAAGTTATTTAATGAACTAAAAAGATCATAATCTAGCGCGGTTTTGGAAATGGCAAAATTTCAAACCGGAATAATATAAACATTTGAAAATATCTTAAAATATTTGGCATAGAGGGAGAATATATAAAATAATTTTCATCTTTTGTAGACTATTCTGCTCAAAGGTTTAAAACATAGTAAAATTATTCTAGTTATAATATGCTTTCACCTTTTATTTATCTATTATTATTTTATTATTTATATGCAATTTTTTATTATTATAACGATTTAATGAAAAGATCTTAAAATTAGATAAGTCTAACGCATTTTGAGAAACAACAAAATCTTAAACCTGAACATTCATAACCTTTGAGAATATCTCAAAATGCTTTGCCGTTTAGAGTACATAAAATGCATCATATATTCTGAGGACTATCTTGTCCAGAGATTAAAAACGTTGTAAAATTATTCCATTTATAATGTACTTTCTCCCTTGAAATAATCTTCTTTATTTGAAATATTATGATGATTCGAAAAAGGACGCTCTATTCAGGTAAACAGTTTAATCCTCATGGAAGATAATTATTACTTCGACTGCTTTCATTTTTCAGTGATACATTTGGAAGGTTTACTTAAGAGAATTTATAAATACTTATTCAGAGAAGAAACTTCTCTACTAATATGTCTAAGACATAAATCATGTTTTCAGGGGATAAATATGTTATGAAACACAAAATATGTCTCCATATTCTTCATTTATCTCTTATTCAAATATATTTGAGAAATCACATTCTGAAGACAGCACCATATAATTTTCTTTGAAGTAATATGAAATATTATTTTGCATAACATTTTTGTTTGATTATATTTCAAATATTAATATTTTTTAGTTTGTGGAAGATTTTAAGTTCATAACATTATTTTAAAGCTATAAAGAAGCATTCTCTATTCTGGTAAGTTAATATATTTATTTTTATAGAAACATACCTGAATTTCTGTACCATGTTTATGAATAAATTGTTATTAACTTGAATTTTCAACTTCAGTATAAATTGAGTCATCTCAGCGTAGAATATTTTAATACGACGCTCAAAAACCACTTCAACTTCAAATGACTTTAACTTTGCGATTTTGTTTGTTCTTGCACTTATAGAAATACTGCATTTTTTGGATATTACAGTATAAACTCAATTTTAGTACATATAAAATGAGTAATGATGTGCTGAGATGTAGTAATAGAGAAAAGTAAATGATGCATGCATTTTCAGTTGTTTGTAATGCTGGAAAGGATATTTAAATTATCTCAACTAAAATAAAGTTTGTTACAATACTTATTGTATTAATAGTTCTTGATAGAATTTCGAACACTCATTTTTAATGGATATAATTTAATGACGCTGATAAACTAATTATCAATAACATTCGATTTTAGTCTTTACTTAGTCTTTTTTCTATTTTGAAATGTATAAAAACTGCCGTATTATTTTTAATATTTTATCGTTTCACGAGCAAACCTCTCTGAAACGCTATATCAGTCGGTTGTGTAGGCATACGTGAACTTTTATTGAAAGAAAGGCTGAAAAAAATTACAAACTTATGTGTAAATACGAAACTTCAGTTTACAAAAACAGTTTGAGCAGATCCGGTCTCTGACAATTTGAGGCCGTTGATGACTTTATAGACAATGGTGATTCTTGATGTAATTATTTAGTTTAATAATTAAATAAAAAACTAATATTTTTACCAATTATGATTGAACAAATGCGACCTCGAACTAATGATGAATGGCAACATCTACAAAGAAAGGTCTTACAGGCTCTACATAAAAGTAAACCCCTCCAAAAAATTAATATAATGATATAAAACAAAATGCATTTACTTTCAGATATTTGAATGTGTTTCTAATTCCCACAACAATGCTCTTTGAGTGGATATCGTAATTCATGTACTAAACAGTAATTTTACTCTTTTTTAACGAATTTTAAGGAACATTGCATCTAGATTACATTAAAACACAGGGAAACTGCGTAAAAAATATAACCTTCTACTGGAGAAAGAAAATCAAGGGGACAGTCTGAACTCCGGCTTACTTAAAAAACGTGTCTCGTATCCCATATACCTGTAACGATGAGATACTAGAAACCGTTTAAATTATCATCTCTGATTGCTAAACAGAGCAAAATATTCATAATATTTATCATTGTTTTTTCATTTACAGTTAGGAGAAACTCAATTAGACAACACAGAAAAACCTACTGCGCGTGGTTAAATAAACCTTAATACGAGCTTAATGTACTTATAAGTAGCTGATAGAATTGGTAACAATTTAGTTTTAAACAACAGTAATTTCTATTTTGCTTGATGGAACTACATTTAAAATGAAACTTCTTTAAGAGCCCTAGTATAGTACTGAGATGCATCGATTCACATTGTGACGTCATTCGTCGGTGAAGAGGATGCGTGTAGCTTTCTTTCTATCAACTGTGAATTTGAATTGTATCTGACTATAGATCTGTTTCACTGCAAAGTTTTAAATTTAGAAATATCAATATTTTATTTTTTTACCATTTCAGTGAGAAACGTATTAGTGAATGTGATCAGTTGTTGTCAGAAGAAATTTGCATATACATACTAAGTTATAAAAAGACAATCAACAATTTAAACAACTAAATAACAGTTCCATTTCATCTGAGATTTGAGGTCTATTTATGTTAGCTCCGAAAAATTGTTAAAATTGTGACAAAATAAAAAATAAATATTGCGTGAAAATAATTAATAAATTACATATACATGTAATCCATCATGTAGCGCCAACTTTCGCTCTTTTCATGTATCTAGAAATTAATAAAACCGTATACAAATTTTTTTTATTAAAACAGAGTTAATAAAATCATTTAATTTTTGAGAAGGACATTAATTCCCTTTACTTAATTAATAATGAAATAGGATCGGGATGAAAAGACAAAAAGCCGAGAAATCAGTATTTTAGCAACGTTACTTTTACAAGCAAAAAGTATATTTGATTCATTTCTCCATTTTATTAGGATTGTGGTAATAACATTATCTACTTAATTTAACATTTTACCCTCATCGTATGCCAATCTATTTTTTGAAGACACTAATTATTCACATAAATCGCATTCATTATTTAATCTAACAGAAAGAATTAGATCGCAGAAATGTAATAAACTTTCTGATTAATATTAATGAAATTCTTTTACACACACACGTAATGAATTCCAAATGAATATATCACCATTAATGGGATTCATATTTTGGATGTTTCTGGTGTTTATTAGGAACGAGATGACCTGTACTCGACTGTCGTATGTAAATCAGAAACATTACTTTTAACGCTGCTGATCAGATATAATTAACTTAGTTTTTTTTTATTTATAGGACACATATCCGCAGTTTCGCAATAGCAGAAGCGTCAGCTGCATTTTAATCTAACATGAGATTACTAAGAGAGGATTGGTAGAATGGGGTTTGTAAAATTTTTGAATATGTTATTCTATTTCTGATGAATTCAAGAATGAATTCATCAGAAAATTCAAGAATGAATGTGATGTGTCCAATTAAAAATGTGTTACCAAGAGTGTTAAAAGAGGACTGAAGTGCTGCTGTTTTTAAAACCAACTGAAACAGTTTCATTTTTAATGCACATAAGAAGCACATTTTACATTCATATAAATTTTACAATTGCAAATGCATAATAATATTACATTTCTGCGTTAGTGGATGTATAATCAATCGCAGGAAGCTTTATTCTCATTTTCTGAGTAGAAATGCGCATATCCCACACCAGCTCCGAAAAGTTATAGGATAGGTGTAAGGGAAAAGAAAATTACGTAATGAATAATAACTGAACGGAATTAAAAGCAAGGTGGAAAGCTGGTAAGATGAAGCAGGATTCACTTGATTACCTTAAACTCTCGTTTTTTACATTGCACCCAAAATCAATTGGAAAATCAGAAATCCTAAAAAAATGAACGATTTAATAAAAGTCTTTTCTGTCGCATTCGTTTTACCATATCCCCTTACATTCCATTAACCTTTTCCGGCACAGTGGTCGCAAAAGAGGACACCAACTTTAAAATTTTCTGAACAAATCCGTTTCCACTTTGAACCCGGAAAATTGCAGGAAACGGCAGCTGATAGTTCTCCTTTTAGAATGTAGATGGCAGCACTATGAAATTTCGCTTTCATTTCGGAAAAATTATAGATTTAAAATGCCCAAATTTCTTAACTCAGAGATAGGAATATTTTGAGTTCTTGATCTTAACAATTTTAGAAAATCTACTCGAAAATTTTCCTCCAATATTTTTGAAAGTTTTAATTTATGATTTTGTGTAAGATTTAACATTAATTTTTGAGCATATCAAGATGGCTGTGTCCAAAAGGGTCCTCATGTGAGGGAGTGTTCCCAAAGAGGGACAACGACCTCTCCTCAGAAAGAAGTGTTTTTTTTTGTAATTTCTATGTCTAAACAATAAACTGAGCCCATTCATAATGTTTTTTCATCATATTTAAAAAAAATTAATGCCTTGTGCCAGATAGGGTTAATACAATAAGTTGGTTTGTCTGTAGCGACAAAGGAAACGAAATCGAGCTTCATCTGAAAAATTTCGAGAGAGAAGAAATTGGAACGCACAGTTATACTGGTTCTGAGAAAACCAACTACTTACTGAATCTCTGTTTCATTAACTTCAGTTGAATACAAACCACTGCAGAATATAATATTCAGTGAAAGGAATTTTCTCTCTTTCACATCATTGCAGTCAATAACTGTTCAAAAAGATGTTCAAATAACATTTCAAAAGAAACCGTATTTCTAGAATGCTAATATTGTTCTTTATTCCAGAATATAATTTCGTATTAATTTGTTTAATAAGCAAAAAATGTTAATATTTGAAAATTAAATGTAACTAATTTATAGTAACTTTTTTCCGAGTAAACAAATTGAATATTTTATCTTCGTTCTCAGAAATAATACATAAGATTTACATTAAATAACCTCTGTGGATTTCGAAACACCAATATCCTATAGTTTGTTAAATGATTTAAATGGTTTCAATATTTTCAATACTAGCCGCCTTCGGCGACCAGCTTGTTCGTCGGGAATCTGATTTTAATTGAATTTTTCATCATTTTATATTCATGGTTCTCTTAACGACGTAATTTTAAACTTAAGATTGTGGTAGATATTTAAACATGTTCTATTAGTGATATTGTACCTGCTTTGTTCATTGTCTATATAAACGTCCCTAATGAGGTCAAATAACTGGCCATGTCCTGTAGCCTCTAATTCCACGTTGTCGGCACTATCTTCACTTTCTTATTCCTCTTGTAAAATATGCATTTGATTTCAATGATGCAGCACATTTTACGGCCAGCGGTATGTTGGCTGGATTCAAACATGTTGAAAAAAGAATAAAAACGCAGCAAACATAACCTTTCAACTTATCTTTCTTAATATAAGCAAAGTAGTAACTCGAAGAGCTTTGTTTACAGATTTAACAAAAATTTTAATAAATTAAAATTTGGAAGCAAAATGTATTAGGATATTATCTCAGATTACAACAATGAAAGAGAAATACGCAATTAAATATTTGCTTAAAAAATGAAAACGGTTTTAGTTGCGATGCAACAATGAAAAGTATTGTTTTAAATTATGCAAAAAATATTTTTAAAAAATTATTAAAATTCAAGAAAACATTATACTGCAACTTAATTTATAGCATTGAAAAGGTAATATTTTGCACTTTCAGATGGTGTAAAAGTAATTTTTGTGCTGTAATATTTTCAGAAGTTAATAAGGAAAAGCGTGAAAATTTCGCTTAATTTTTAATTAATTAAAATTCTAATTAAAACTTCAAAAATAAGGGCTCCGAGATGCACCTTCCCATACCCAAAAGTATGTTTGTGGCAAATTTCCTAGCTCTAGGTCCAGCGGTCTGAACTGTATAGCGCCAACACACACACACATTCTCGTTTAATTTTAGTAGAGATAAATGAGTTTAGTTTAGTGTAGTTATATTAATGTCAAGTTTCGAAGCTTAACGGTGCCTATTTTAAGACGGACTTCACAATTTTGAACTGTGGTCAGATGACGAGGACGAAACCCGAGAAGTCACCTCCCCACCAGGCAACAATGCCTCATCAACAGGAGGACGTTTTATCCATGTTATAAGCTCTAGCTAGTAGCAGGTTACATACACAATCCATCTTCGGTTGAATAGTGTTTGGAACCTAGAATCCTCCGATTCCGAAGTGCAATACAGAGGAATACTAAAATTTATTATAACCACAGTACTTTGTTGAAATGAAGCTAAAATGCACAACAGTTACGCTCTTTTATTATTATTTCATTACAGAGGTGCGCAAAAAAACAGCATCGTCCTCTATTTTCTATGTAAGAATTCGCAAAACCGTTTCAAACACGCATCGCATGTGATTGCATCAGACATGCAATGTTAAAAATTTAAAATATAAAATATGATTTGTTTGAAATATATTTGCTTGCTTATATTCTTTCATGCCAAAAACACTGATTGCAGCATGTGATATAATTTGTTTACACACTAATGTGTATTGATTGCTAAATGCTAGTGTTCTGTTATGAGGTAGTGCAAGATGCGTGCTGTTTAAAAGATATGCATTTTGGCATCATCTGTATATTTTATATTTTCTACTATTATTACTCTAGTGATATTATAATTATTTTTATAAAGAATTACATAATTTCTTCTGCATTCATTTGGGAATTTTTGATAACCTTTTGAGAAAAGACATGCTTTTTTAAATTAGCTTGACCCTTAGTATATAATGAAAAAATTATGTTTGCTTATGAAAGCGTACATTATATTTTTGTAATATCTACTACACAACATATCATATAGAAAAAATTCTACCAAGAGGAATTTCTCAATAGCTGAAGAAAATAAAATTTTTTCAGAAATTATCTCTTATTAAAGAGTGGTGCTAAGTGATAGTAAAAATAATTTGTTATCATGTTACATATGTTACTATTTAATTATACACATTTCCTAATTTATTACACGTAATTATAATTATTAATTAACATAATTACCAATCTTAAAAAAATATGTTTTTCGTAAGACAACTGATGACAAAATAAGTTTACCCTACAATATAAATTCTTAAGTGTTGTTAATTACATTTACAAAAATACGTGTAAAGAACGCAGAACAATTTATTTAAAAAATAATTTTTGAGACTTTTATTATAATTAATTAATTAAAACCAGAATTGGTTAATTAAAATTTCTTTCGATAATACATTTTGTCAAATATGAATTAAGTTAGTTATTTTTAATTAATATTTATTTTAAATTAATTAACATATTTGATTAGTTAATAATTTATTAAAAATGAATTTTAAGAAAGGAAAAGTATAAATGTAAAAATATGCATCATTTTGCAATGTAGATTTAATTTAATATTTTTTATCAGAATCATTTTCCAAGATGAATGATTGTCTAATTAAAATTTTTTTGTCCGTTAGAATCCAATATCCTATTGCGAAATAATGAAATACAGGGAAAATTTATTCTAAAATGTGTTTTTATGTAATTCTATAAATGCACTATAATGCTATTTAATGAGTGCAATTTTCTGTAATTCTCGTAACAAATTTAGTTCAAACAAAAGTTCAGATTAGGTGGTTTTATTAAAATTCATTCAGAAAAGGAAAAATGTCGTGTACAAAACATTTTTTTAAGAATGAGATTAAATTCTATTTAAAGAGAAATGAAAGAATTATTAAAATTCCCTCCTGCAGAAAGCAGAGACATCATTTATCTCAGCACTTCGTTAATCAAATGAACATTTTTGTTTCATTTTTTGCAATGAGATTTGCACTGAACTGGAGAGAAAAACAGATTACTAGTATACAGACTGAAAAAAACAATTAAATTAATTATTTAAACTTTTCCCCTAGAGTTCCAGAAACCAGTGTAATATATTATTTATTTCTATACAATTAATTTTAGTTTTGAAGTACTTTAACATTTTCCTTTCTGTTCTGTCTTAAGAAACAATACAATGAATTTAAAAAACAACGGTCTTACATTGATTAATGCCTCAAGAGAACGAAATATCTTTTTCTGTTGGGTAAAACCAATTCCTTTTGGAATGATTTTTAAGCTTTCTCCTGAAAAAAAGCAAAAGATTAATTATCATAAATTGCCTTTTTTTCCCTGCATCTAATAAATTTGTAATGAAAAAGTTGCTTGAATGTTCTTTTGATTTATATAAACTATTATAATAATAATAAAAAAATTGCCTAATTGCGCTTATTACGCAATACTTCTTAAATATCTGAAATTAGTTAATTTGCCTAGCTAAACTACATTCTTTAAACACACACACACACACACATATATATATATATATGAATAAGAAATTTTCGTACCCATCTCACAAATTTTTCAAACCATAATTTTTATATTTTTATACTTTAGTTATCCCCAAATTGTACAGATTTATTAGTGCTTAAAGAGATAAAAAATATCGAAATAATAATAATAGTAGAAAATGAATTAAGAAAACATATGTTGCTGTCATTCAAATTGCCTGTATATATATATATATATATATATATATATTCATATTGGTTCTTATCTAGCGCCTGAACATATTCTGTTACGTGAACGCCTGTAATGCTATAATGCTAGGTAGATAATGCTCGAAATAAATTTAATTTCATTCTCCCTTTTCCAGAAATACAGATCTTTTCTCATTTCAAATATTCTTTTAGGATTCACTCTTTTAGGTCGCAGCACATCAAGACACCAATGATATTTTTACTTCCACCTTTTTATTTCTTTTATAAATAGATAAAATCAAAGGCATTTAATAGGAATTATTTGATATTCCAAATTTCAATGGAAAGGGAGGTAACAAAGCAAAAGACTTCTGATTGAGGGTGATAATAAAACTGAAATGGAAAGCTGTCTCAAACCATGAAAAATTAAGAACCATTGTAATTTATCTTTATTCGTGTTTATTTCCTCTGTACAAGAGAGAGATTCCAAGCTCTAGCCCGAAACATAATGATGATTCAGGCTTGATTAGACTGTTTTGTCTTCGACTGACATGGGGGAATGAGCCAATGTGATTCGTGCGTAATGAGTTTTACATCACTCAAATTACTGAAAGAATTCTAGCCTAAAACATTATCATGTGTGAAAAAGCAAAAGTGAAAATTTTGCTTTGAAATTAAAATCCAAGTTTTTTTTTTAAATCATAACTTCAACGTTGGCAAAAACGCGAGAGTGAAAGATATGATGAAATAATAAAATTGGTTTGAATTTCATTACAACAATAATAGAAACATTGTTACAAATGTGTTATTTGTTTTGAGAATTTTTTTAAAAATTAAGAAAAATTATAACGAAAATAAAATTCGCATCGCCAAGCATCTAAATATTTAAATTCTAAAGTGGTGTAAAAATGGTTTTATACGATAATAGGTTCCGAATTTATTCGGTAGAAACATTAAAATTTTGTTTTATTTGTAATTAATTAATATGCTAATTAAAATTGATTGATCTGCCCTTCAGAATGTTTTGAACGATTTTTGCATCATGCATTACGTAATTTAACGAACGTATGCCTGCCTAAAATCCAAAATTTGATCATGTTAAATTTCTAATTCTTTCAAAAGTTATATATATATATCTCAATCTTTCAAGAATGAATGAACTTTCTTTTTCGACGAATTATTTAACCTTATAATTCAATAATATATTTTATCTTTTCCCAATTGGAATTCAGAACATTCTATTCCATTTCGCAATCTATGCAGTGGCGTAGCGTAGGCAAGTGGTGCCCGGGTTATAATCGGGTTTTTCACCCCCTTTAGTATGAGAGGCATATCTAGGGAAAACTTTGGCCGGGGAATTTTTCTACCCTCTCTTCGTATTTAATTTTAAAAAGAGACTTAAACGGATTAAAGTTTTGTCAGCATGGTTCGTGGTGTAGCTAAGGTAAATAGTGACCGGAAAATAATAAGATTCTTTTTACATCGTCATCAGTGGCTTAGCAACCATAAATAGCACTTTGAGCATGGTATTATTTTTACGCCCATTATCATATTTTGCTTTAAAAAATGGCATAAATGTTGTAAGTATTGTTTTGACGACATGGGACCTCCTAAAACTGGCGCCCTGGACATCTATGTCCCCGGTCGCTACGCCACTGAATCTATGATTTTAAAAAAATACAACGACCATTCATTTGTTTCCCATTTGCATATAAAGTTATAATATTGTCTTCAAATTTGGTCAAGCTGATGGTTCTTACCACCAAAAAATGATGAATTTGTTTAATTTTTGGATCTCTGCTTCTAGTAATTCAGCATCTATTTAACACATTTTTCTTAGACCAGAAATAGAATACATATTATTTAACAGAATTCACACTTGAGTAATATTCTTTAACTTGTTATGTTCTTCATTTATTAATCTGAAATTTAAAATATTGACATATGAAACATCAAAGAACACAAATATTGTCTTTATCCCGCAGGACAATTACGCCGAGATGTGCTGTCCAAAATTAATATCTGAATTAGTGGTAATTTTTGGACACTGATCTACATGTAACTCTCAGATAAAAGTTTCAATTCAATAGTTTTAATGGTTACTGCTCAAGAAATGATTTCATATGATGTTGAATTTTAAAAACTATCAAGTTATTTTATAAATTTTTCAAAACTCAACAAACAGATCCAAATTTCCCACTGAATTAGTTTTGTTTTCGGCTACCAATATCCATCCTCAATATACTTTTGTATCGCTTTCTCACATAACAGTTTTCTTTTTCTACTGTATAATTACATGGCATCTTATCATTGGGAGATTTGTTGTCGTTTAGATTCAAGGAAGAAACCATGGAACATTTGAAATATTTATGAATTTTATGCAATTTTTTTCGGATTAGAACGTTTAAGATTGAATTGACTTTAGTATCTGAATTCGAAAATATTCTATGCAAGCACAGCGCATGGGCAAAACAGTTAAGTGGTTAAACGATAAGTTACTTGTTTGATATATTCAACAAAAATACAACAAACTAACCGAACAAAACGACAAAAAACTAATGCAAAATAAAATAAGAATTCGGCATGGGGACGTTGTCAAGGGTCATCCTCCGACAAGGGTTCAAAAATGGGATATATTTCCTGTAAGGGATCTGACAAATGTCCAAAAATTAAATCCCTCTTTACCCGAAAAATCCTTGATTGAAAGTGAAGAAAGAGCCCTTTTCAAGATACCGAAATTTGCTTTTCATACAACAAAATAGCAGAAGAAAGAAAAGGAAAAAAAACTTACTCTTTACAAATGTAATGTGTCTATATTAATTTTCATTTGTATTTCTAACAATGTAAATCCTTGGAGCTGTTATAGTTCTCTTTTTTGAATTGTTTGATTTATTTCACCCAGCATTAGAAATATTCAGTGTTTTCGCATTTACAAGAAACATAGTAGAAAGTTAAAAATTTCTTACAATTTCTTCATTATCAGTTTCTTCAAATTGCCAGTGCCGCTTAAAAGCTAATAAAACACGATATATAACTGAAGCTAAAATTAATCCCCAAACGTCTAAAATAAATGTGAGCATTTATCAATCCTAAACACTGGTAAGGGATTCTAGAATGTCATTGAAACTGGTTTGATAGTAGTTTCAGGAAATAGCCCTCCTGTGGCATATAAATTCTCCATCAGTGTCGGCTACCGTTAAATGTTTCGTTGAAAAAAATTCACATCACGTATTTCCCAAGAGTTTCATGAAATTACTCAAGAAAAATAAAGTGGAATGATTTTTGGGAGGATGATTTCTAATAAGTTTAGAAGAGAAAAGCAATAATGTTAACGATTAATTCCCGTTTCAATAGCCTGTCCATTTTGACAGTTCATGAAAATAAGTATATTAAACCACAAGTTTTTTTTATATATGTAGATCTGAGCATTCAGCATCTTAAAAAATATATACGAGTACCAAAAGTGGGATTTAAAGGTATACTATATATTTTTCACACTTCATTAATAGTATATGCTGTAGAGATTTTTTCCATCATTTAGATTTGATATGCATTTGTTGGCAATAGTCGCTGAAAATCGGACGAAAGATGACTCAAAATATATCATGAATAATCAATGAATCGTCACCCTTATTGTATTTCTGCCAAAAGGTTTTAATACATACATGACGAGTGACAATATCTTATCAAAATGATTTCACTGCTGCAATAAAGGAATATAAAACGGCGAATAATTATCCCTCTCATAATCACAAAAATCACTGAATTAAAATTACAGATAAAAGTAATAATATTCTATGCCGAGAGTTAGTTTGTTATCCTATGTGTTATCATAATTTTACTGTGTTATACAGTTTAACATTACAAAATGAAGCATAATGTTCTAAGCAAAAATTGACAGTGGCGTAGTGAGAATAAATGGCGCCCGGATCATGATATGATTTTTTCGCCACCCCACGTCATCATCAGTAACTTAGATAGCCCAGACAATGGTAGTTTTCGCCTCCTCATTGTATTTTAGGTAAACAAGTGGCATAAACGCATTAAAAATTTGTCGCCCGGCCGCATATTTACAAACCCTACCCTGATAGAACTGAGGCAGGAAATCAGCCAATATCATTAGATACGAGGGGCAGTGACGTCAGTTTCAGCTCTCGCACGTAGCGTACGGCAATCATTACGAAACAGGAGTCGACTAAATAAAATTGCGACGTAGGTGCTTACTGTAGATCAAAATTCGCGAAGCCCAAGCAACGGAAACATAAACTAATTCAAAGTCCGCATTCAGTGGCTTGTTTTGTTATGATTTCCGTACGCGAGCAAAGAACGACGTCATCGACTCTGGGAGAAGCGAGCCAATCATATTGCCCGATTTCTTGCCTCAGTTCTATCAGGGTAGGGTTTGTAAATATGCCGCCCGGCCAGTGGCGTAGTGAGGGTAAATAAGGCTCAGAAAAATAATATAATTTTTTTGTATTCCAGTCGTCATCAGTGACCTAAGCGTAAATAACGGAAGGCGTATGAAATTGTTTTTAAGCCCTATCGTCATATCTTGCTTTATAAATGACATAAACCCATTAATGTTTTGACTCCATGGCGCAAATTATACGGGGGCCCCTGTGAATCTATAACCCCCTTGATCCCGGTAACTACGCCACTGATAAATATACAGCTTCTAATATACAATTAACTACATGAATGTCTATCGCAGACTCTAAATACATTCAAAGGGCCTATTGAATGTATTTACAGGCTGACAAATTACATCTGACCTTCATACATCACTTGTTCAGTTAATTAAATGCTCCATAAAGCAACTTTACAAAACTCTTAATGTTAATTTTTAATTTACTCTCTAAACTGATATCAGATGGATAGTCTTTGTTAAAAATTATGTGTTTAGCTTGTATTTTATTTTGTTAAAAAATCTACTCTCTGAAAATAGGAATTAAGACCTGATCACATAAACTATTTCATTCATCTATGTAGAATATTTGTAATTGTTTGAAGTCAACGTCGAAAATGAAAGAAAAAGTTGAGTCTAACTTTTCCAATTATGTTTGCACAGTAATTTCATGGCATGTCGTTTGAATGAAAAAAGAAACTCTTACAAAAGCAAAATGAAATTTCATGAAATAAAATGGTAAACCAATAGAATGAAAGCACAGTGATCTTCGAAAATGTTCCCAACCTAACAGATTAAGTTAATAGCAAAACAATGTTTAAAATTTTTCGAATAATAGGTGTGCCGTATTCTAATCCTCATGTAAACACGAAAGTTATTTTCTAAATTGTGCTTTATATAAAGGATCACAGATTAAATTACAATAATGAGGCGCAATTTCTGAAAACTCTTGTTGAGACAACAATGGTTTGGGGCAAACAAACTGTAGATTAAATTCTTTGTGGATATAAAATAAATATTTGCTTAGGTGAAAAAATAAACAAGAATTGAAATGCGAAGTTATGTAGTGAAAGGTCTACTTGTTATTGGACAAAATGCCTAATTCTCTGCTCATATATTTGTTTGAATTAAAATAACTATTTTTTACAAGTTAAACAGAGTCAGATGAATTTGCATTTTCTTTAGTTTTAATTAATAAATATTTGTATTTTGATTATTAGTTGTATACACAAATGCTTCGCTGGTTCTTCAGGAAAAGCTATATTTACTCTGCAGTTATTTTTAAGAAACGCTTTAGAGATGTTTCACATTGTTTTCTTGATCAAAGTTATGAAATGATTGCGTTGCAATTTCAGGAGAAAAATTTGCACCAAATATTTGATTTTGAAAAGAACTTCCACGTTTAAAAATTTCACCTTTAAGAGGGAGGTTATTGGTTATTGATATTTCACAAGACTTTGAAGGTTCTATTATATAATAATCGAAAATTATTATCTGTTACTAGATTGCTCTGATGAAATGTAATTTTATTATGCTGAACCTTTTAACCCTTCAACCGGCTGGAACGTAGAAAGTCGCTCTCTGATGACTATTCTAAAACCGGTTCCGTCGCAGAAAGTCGTTCTTCGATTATTACTCTTAAACCGGCTCCGGCGTAGAAAGTTGCTCTCTGTTTATTGCCCGATAACCGGCTCCGAAACATTTGCGTTCACCATTTAGCTACAGAGAGGCCGATTTCAAAGCATTCAGCTGAAATATTTTTGCCGGTCAAAGGGTTAAACTCAAACTTTCAGTTGTACATTCCGGTCTCTGTCGCCAAGAATAATAAGTGTCCATATCGAATCCAGCGTATTAAATAGCCCTTGAACATATTTTTCTTTGTAATTCTCTAAGTATATTTAGATTTTACAACATTTTTATATTTTATTATATTATATATAATGTATTGTATTACTTATATTATATTGTATTACTTGTATTGTATTGCATTGCTTAAATTGTATTTTATTGTATTACTTGTATTGTATTGCATTGCTTAAATTGTATTTTATTGTATTACGCAATTATTTGTAACTTATTTTGTATTATGCACCTCCTGGAGGCATCACGAGTACGATGATGAGAAGCCACGAGATAAACAAGATGGTTCCCGCTCATGGACATGGATACAATAATAGTGGTGTGCCTTGTTGGACCAATCTCCTATAACCGCTCTTATCCCCGTAAAAGGGGGAGGGGGTCATCACTTGAGATGCACGTAATGGGGTTATTTTGCGTTCGGCCACAGCACTTGTGTCTGCTGTCGCAGGGGCCGGTCTTTCATGCTTTGCCCGGGTGCTACGAAAGGGCGTCCACGGGGGCACCGCTAGTACACGGATATAACTTGCTGCCAGATAAGTAAGTAGGAAGTCGCTTCTCCTGTGGGTATAGTAATGGTGGCTCTGGGGCCCTCTACAAGTGATAACTCGTACCTCTTTCGGGAGGGGTCGGGCCGTCGCCGGTGATGTGCTACTAGGACTCCGACATCAGTACTCGAAGCTATTGCAGCGGCTGTCATTCCGAATCCCGGATGTTAAGGCAGGGCGGGGTGATTCAAATCTTTCTGGTTATGATAACACTAGCCACCTTTGGCGACCAGCTTATTCGCCCGGAATATAATTTGAATTCAATGAAAGTATACTTTGATATTCATGGCTCACATAACAATTTTAAATTTCAAATTTTGATAGCCATTTAACCCATGTTCATTCAGTATCTTTGAACCTGTTCTGTTCGTTGTCTGCATGAACGTCCCTAATAGAGTCAAGTAATTCTCTGTGTCATGCAACATCAAATTGCATATAATATGTATTTTATTTTAACTTTAAAATGGTGCGGCACATTTTACTTCCAGCCGCATGTTAGATGGATGAAAATATCCTGATTAAAACATAACATTAAACATTAAAATATTACCTTAGCTTTCAACAATCACGGAGAAGCAAGCATATAAATGTTTTTTAAATAATGAAAACGGTTTGAATTGCATTGCAACAATAAAATATATTGTTGTAAATTATGCCAAAAATATTTTTTTAATTTATTAAAATCAGAGAAAAATCGTACGGCAATTTAACAGAAAAGGTGATTTTTTGCACTTTCAGATGGAGTAAAAATGAATTTTCTGCTGTAATATTTTCGAAAGCTATTAAGGAAAAACGACAAATTTCGGTTAAGTTTTAATTAATTAAAATTCTAATTAAAATTTCAAAAAAGGGATCCTAGTTGCACATTAGCACCTTCCAAAGTATGTTTGTGCCAAATTTCGTAGCTCTATGTCCAGTGATCTGCCCTGTAGATCGCCAACACACACACGGATACACACTCCTTTATTAGTAGTAAAGATTATATTATATTGTATTACACAATTATTTGTAATGTATTTTATTACTTATATTGTATTGTATTGTAATACACGGTTATTTACATTGTATTGCATTACACAATTATTTTTGATGTATTTTATTACTTATATTGTATTGTATTGTAATACACGGTTATTTACATTGTATTGTATTACGCGGTTATTTACATGGTATTGTATTGTATTACACGGTTATTTACATTGTATTGTATTACACAATTATTTGTATTGAAATTTCTCCTCTCGCCGACTCGTGACAATTTTTACTCTCTTTGGGTAAACTGGGTTGCCATGGGGAATAAAAAAATAAAAATATATTTAGGTTTGTCGTGCTGCAGTCTCGTGAGAAACGGGAAATATTTGTATATGGAAACATCTTTTCGTTCTGTTGCTTTTGTTTATGTTCAAAATGTTCTCACTTTAAACTGTGAATGATCCTCCAACACATTTAATCAAATATACGTCTGCATCTTATTTGATGCAATGTATAAATGCCATCTTCGAATATGATAAATCTTTGAAAATAAAGTACTGTTGAAACAAGTATTCAATAAAAGCCCAATACTGGGAAGAAAAACATTGCTTGGTGAATTTTATTTAAACATTCTTTTGTTTGAATCAAATAATGCAGGGCCCATTTTATGAGTAAGTAAGTCAACTGCATTACGGTTCCATCCGACATATATGCAGATATTTATCTCACAAAGCTGGGGAAAACGTTATTGCGTTTTGTATTGAGAAAGATAATTTGAAAATGCATCTTGTCATAAATTCATGTAAGCTTTACAACCAAGAAAGCTGAAATGGAATGTGCCGTGGAAATTTCAAATACACACACAGACCCATTTTCTAAACCAATCGTTATTCGCTGCTGTTGAAAGTAAACCAACCGGGGACATGTGCCTTTAAATAAAGAGCGAGAAGAAAAACTGTTTCCGTTATTGCGTCGACAATAAAATGGATCCTGATAATTGAAATGGGTTCCAAGCATTGGAAATAAAGGAAAGAAAGTCTTTGTATAGCGGGAATAGAAACTTTAGAACTTTGCTCCAGTTATTTTGTACTTTAATGCAATACAAATATTTGTGATCTAGGATTTTAGTTTTAAAATTTGTTTTTGTACCTATTCAATATCTTCAACTAGGAGATCGATGATATTCATCGGTTAATTAATGTTAAATTAAACACTACGAAATGTAATGGATATTGGGTTTTCATCTCAGTAAAATACGCAAAGTCCCAGGGATATTTTAATTATTTTGTATCAAAAATAATTAAATAAAATTTTACTTTTTCATTTATTCATTAATTTTTAACATTGAAGTGTGCTTACATTGTTGAAATTTATAGCATAGATTTCAGTAAAAAAATTTTATATTAAGTATAAACAACAAGATTAAGATAACTGTGAAGGAAAAGTCCATACTTATTATTTATTTTTTTCGGTAGGCAATCATTTATATTAAAGAAAACCTCTTGTGGATTATATTAAAAGTTTTTTTAAAATAGAGTAACGTATACAAAAAATTAAAATTTCTTTCGTATCCCTTGCATTACCACGAAAATAAACCAAAGCGAAATATGCTTATCAATGGCGGCAACTTCGTGGCAACAAATTTATACACACCTAAAAGTACACAATAGTATAAGGGGTAAACAGCAAAATTCAAAAATTTAGTCACAAAATTAATTAGCTTTTGCAGGCACTATTTTTTTATAATTCCTAGTTTAAGGAAGCTAAAAGGGTTTTGTTTTTTTTTGCAAAACGTGGGGTGGACGGCCGCCTTGTCCCCGGAGTCGACGCAAATGAAGGAAATCCTCTTCCGTTACCTTTATATTACATAGTTTTGGGATTTATTGCGTTACATCTTAATAGTATAATAACAAATTTACGATTAAATAATTTAGATAATAAGTTTCAAATTCCCTTTTTCAAAATACGATAGATTGAATAAGCACTACCAAGTTGCGAAAAGTTGCCATCGTTATCATGAAATATGTCGTGGGGAATAAAATACAAAGAAATAATCACATTTTCATTTGTTTATTTTCTCGTTTAAGAAATATACGTGGACAAAATGTTTTACTGGATAAAAAAAATTACCCAGATATTCTGATTAATTTTTAAGTTTCAGCCTCTTGGAGTTTAATAAAACCGCTTCTGGAATTCCGCCTGAGAGTCTCTCTGGCTATGTGAATGTGAACATAGTAAGTAGAAAGCGCAACAAATTAGTTGTTAAAATTTGGGATGAGGTTATAACACCGAAATCCTAGAACTGCACCAAATTTTGGATTCAATACATCAAGAGGAAAATTTGTTTTATGAATTGTTACATTTAAAGTGTATAATTCAGCTATTTCATAGAATAACTAGGTATCTAACTTTGTAATTCATGAAATATCTAACTATTCTATGAATAAAGAATTGAAAATAACTATGTAATTCATGAAATACATAGTTATTCGATGAAATAACGGATTCCCCGCTTTAACTGTA
This sequence comes from Araneus ventricosus, assembly GCA_013235015.1. Classification (NCBI taxonomy): domain Eukaryota; kingdom Metazoa; phylum Arthropoda; class Arachnida; order Araneae; family Araneidae; genus Araneus; species Araneus ventricosus. The sequence goes on from BGPR01000878.1 coordinate 256,894, forward strand.
ACACATATATGAAACTTCCGATAGCTAATAAGATCCTACTTTTGTATTTATTAATTTTAGTTATGAAGCTTTAATCTGTGTTTGAGTGAGTGTTTTTGTTTATACAGTAATTACTGAACGAGTGAATACATTTTTCTAGAACACTCTTCATATGGTAAACAGCGAACTACTGAAATTACAAAGTTTATTTCGTGGAGAAAATATTTAGAAGATTTTTCTTCATTTAAATCGATAACATTTGGATGCATGACATATAGCGCAACAATTTTTGACTGAATGATAAAAAGGTATCATTATTTGGAAATGCATGAGAAAGCCAAAGAGGAGAACAACATAAATACTTTTGAATTTAAAATTTATAGAATACAACAGTATATAATCTTCAAAACTTTTAAAAGATACAATAATAAACACATTAAGCACTTAGACGGTTTTGCCAACCTTTCCGTTTAGTTGGAGGTGAGTGTGTTACAGCATGTGCTTGAAATGAAATAAAGAATTTCAAGTATATTAAACGATAAGAGTACTGTTTAGCAACGGATTCCGAGACTACCACTTTTGGACGATTTTACACCGGAAAGGGGTGCCAGGCAATGAGTCATATGAGAGCATTTCCGGAGTTCTTTCTTAGATCACGCTCAGTAAAATGTAAACATCACCCTTCCATTCTTCACTAACCCTCTATTTTGATGAAAATGCTCTTCCCGGCGCAGGCGCAAAAGCGCAGAGGGTTTCTGAATCCGTTGCTAAACAATAATTTGTATATATTGGATTCCAGGGTTGAGTTCACAAAGCGAGAAGTAGGGGTGAAAAGCACTTGAGAACAGGAAATTGTAGTCTGTTGTCTCTTCTTCCTATTCGAAGATGATTTCATAAAGTTGGGAAACTTAGTTAATGATTATTTCTGAAAACATTTGTTACCGGATATACTGAAAATGATTTTATATTCCCCAAGTTCATTGATTGGCGAATACTCTTTCAAAGATCCTGAAAAAATATTTTCCTATGGTTTTTCCTGTTTTCCTATTAACTTTTATTTTGCTTACTTCGTATGTTTTTATTTATTTTGTTAACTTACGTGTTAATTTGTTTTTTTTCTGTTTTCACTCTATTTGTATAGTACGTTCTGTACGTTTACTGTATTGCTTTTAATTTTTTTTCTTTCCAGTAAAAGTCAAAAGAGCCGACAGAGAGGTTGCCGAACTTCCAGTCACTTCCGCTTCCCTTCTCAATTCATTATTATTCCTTTCATTTCTTAAAAAAAATTACCGTAATTTTTTCTTTATTTTTGCTCTTATTTGGCTTTTTGCTTATTTGGTTTTTTGTTTTAAAATTCAATTTCACTTGCTCATTCTAATCGTATTTTTTTTTCTTTATCAGAATTCTTCCTTTGTCAGTCCTTTATTTTTCATTGAAAATTTTTTTCTAGCCAAGTTTTTCTTGGATTTTCTTATTTTCGACCTTGGCTATTTTTTAGCACATCTTTAATTCTTTTTTTCTCTCGATACTGACTGTTTTTCAGTTTCAATGATTATAACATCATCTTGTATTCAGCGTTTGTGGATGATTCGTTGGTTCGACCGTCCCGAGAGTGGTAGTTCCTCGAAGTGTTTGGATTGTCGGCTGGAAGGTGGGTTCTGGGTTCCTGTTCACGTCTCCGCACGATTCTTGTTCACGTGTCCGCACGATTCCTGTTCACGTTTCCGCACGATTTGGTCTTAAATTTTTCCGCCCGCGAGGAAGACAGGTAATCCGTCCTGGACACTGAAAATGATGAGATAAGATAGACATTCTATGTTTCGAGCGATTATTCTTTATCTCCAAAGTCGATGAAACATAATAAATTGCCCTCGATAAACGGCGATAATTCGTCAGATATGTTAATTGTACCTGATAAACATAATTATGAGTTAAGTAATAATAAGACTAATCCATAAAATGAATGCATATGCCGATATTTTAAAAATACATATTGGCAAATGGCATGTTCATCAACTGAGAAAAGATAGATTTGTATGCGCATAACGTAATGTAATTATATTTTCAATTTTATAAGAGAAATGCAGACATTTTCGGGATTAAACATCAAGATATTCGACAAAAATGTTCTTTCTGAAAATCTAAAACCTATATTTTATAAACTGTGTTAGTAATGATGAAAAAACTGACTATTTCGCAACCATTAACAAATATTTCTGAATTTTGTTTTCACATATGATAGAAAATTGAGGTTTCATGTTCATATCAGATGTTAAAAATATTCAGAAATGTTTGCTATTGTTTACGAAAAACTCAGTTTCTCTTCCTCTGAAATTTAAAAATATATATATATAAGTATGTTGCTTGTTAAGCGACGATTTTAAGAGGAATATCAAGAAAAACATTTAAAAATTTGATAATCTTTCACGTCTTATGTCTATTTTTCAAGCATATTACAGAAAAAATGACAAAAATATGGACGTATATATGCAAATGGAAATCAACCACCATTTATCAGTGTCGAGTTCAATATTGCAAAATGTACCAAGTAGGCCTAAGTTGTCATGCATAATTTAACAAAGTCCAATACCTTAGACAGCAGACAATTTTTTCATAATATATCTGAGCAAATGTAACATTTTCTACAAATTTGTAATTTCATGATGTTTATTTTTGACAGTAAGTAATTGAAATAATTCATTGAACTCAAAGACACCGATAGTTAACTACCAAAGATACTAAATTCAGCATAGTTTCACGGTTCTAATTTTCAAACAACCAGTGGAGCATTTTCTGTTCAATCGATAGGGCTTTTCATCAGTGCCGTGAGGACAATGTCAGGTAAACTGATTATGGACCCGTCATCAGGCAGCCAAAAGCCCTTTTTTTACGACTCGCCTTCCGTCTTTTAACTTTCGCCAGCAGGTTATTAAAGTTTTTACAGCTTCGGTCGAGATTCATTTTATTACGCACTGGGATTCGAAACCTGATTTTATTTTTATAACTTTCGCCATTATTATTATTATTGCTTTACTTTTTCTTCTTTTTTTAGTTTAGAGATCGATGGAAATTTGTTTCACCTCCGACGCTTATTATCCTGCCCCGGCCATAAATTATGAAATCTTTTTTAGGGACTATAAAACTCGTGTTTTTACTTTATATGTATGTTCTAGTGTCGTTAAGTGAGCGGATTTGTTCTCATTCAAAACTTTTAGCTCAGTTCGTTTTGGCAAGTGAATGTGAAATTCAGAGCTCTTAACGGGTTTCAAGAAGGGATACGGGCGTATTAAAAGGAATGTGAGCTTTCCCGCAAAATTCGAAAACGGTGAATGTAATTTGAGGATCAATGTCCCCCATTCATTTTTCATATGCTTCTCTTAAAAGTCTTAAGATAAATAGAAGTGTTGCGAAAACAGGAACACCATCAGAATTTATAGTTATCATTAAGTAGAATTTAAGGATCTTATATGCTCTATACATTTTCCAGATGCTTTTCTTAAGAGTGTTAAGATAAGCAGGAGCTTTCCATAAACGAAAACTTCAATAACATTTTTGTATTTCCTACATGAATGCCATTATAATACATGTTCATTTGGATACTGATATCTTCCACACAATGCTTTATTATATATATATATATATATAGAAACAAAAGACAAAAATGTAATAATTTGAAAAATATCCTGACAAGGCACTGCACAGTGGAGTATTTGTACCAAAATCCTGGCCAAAAGTCCAAAATTTGAAATGTACTCAACAATTATAAAAATGGTATTTTATAATAGCTGACTATTTGGTGCGTCCACCGACGTTCATTTCAGGAACATGAGTCATATCCTTTAGCTCCTAGCCTCAGTTGAAAAACAGATTTCTTCTGTAGTGAACGTAGTTTTTATCACATTTCAGCTTTACTGTAACGTTTAAATATTTTTTTTGTGGCTATATAAACTGATGTTAAATAATTTTTACATGTTAAATAAAGGTAAGACCTTTGTTTTAAATTATATATTCATTCGAATATATTTATTTTTCACATAATAAAAAATTTCAAAAGTTAAAAAAAAGTTAATTTGTATGCCTTTTTAGCTCTGATTTATACATTGTGAAAGCTTTTCAAAGGTGTGCCGGGCTTTGCCGGGCCTAATTTAAAGTATAGACATAAATTTTATAATACTAAGGACCAATTTCAAAGATAAAATCGTACGCATGTTTGCGCCATTTTTTTATATAATTTTTTTTATAAAATACCTTTTTTTTATTTTCATGACTTTATTATGATATTTTTTGACATAAAGTGAGTTTACTACTTCTTAGGGTCCATCTCCGATGTTGGCTGGTTGTAATCCTGTAATGGGGTTGTCGGCGTATCAAAGGGGAGTTCGTCCACAGTGCCAGTGTTAATTGTCTTGGAGGCCAGTCCTGCAGTGCACTCCGCGTGCCTAACCTGGTCGGTGTTTCCGTTTATGATTACCGTACTGTTAAATTACTAGACCAAACTACGTGCACTTTAAACATGAAATATCAGAAATTGTAAACGAAGAAATTCAGTACATTACAGAAGTACCAACGGAAAATAGAGCGTGAAAGATTAAATACTCTGTGCTACTTACAATGGGCGATGGAAGAGCCTGCAATACTGCAACACGGACAACATCTACAATTAGGTGCTACATCTGTGGACTTTCATCATAAGACTAATAAATTACATAAGAGATTTCTAGAAAACCAAGTTACCTCGAAATTTTGTCAGTCAACTTTACATACACGCATACAATTCTTTAAGTCAGAACTTCACTTATCACACAGAATGGAAAAGCATAAGTGACAGGCGAGAATGAAGAAGAGAAAAGAATTGTAGGATGCATTAAAAAGAACATCCAGAGAAAGTTCAAAGGGGAACTGGGACTGCTTCTTGACAATCCGAAGCAATGCTTTCGAACATCAAATGATGAGATTTTTTCAGATCTAGAATTCTTCTTAGATTGCTTCACGAATCACTGCAGTAAATGTAGAATTGATTAAAAGGTTGATAGTGATATTGGAAGCTATAATAAAGGGGTATCACATTGATGAAAAAGTTCTAAGTTTATGCTGATGAACAAGATCTACATGGACCTATGACTCCAGCAATGTACAAAGTTTTAATAATTAGGGTCACTGAAATACAAAAAGTGAAGAAATACATATTAGCCAGCTGTCACAAGAAACTATCAAGGACAAAAACAAATACTTTAGGTTGTACAGTTCGAATTACTCTAGAAAGTTCAATAGAGAAGTATTCAACATAGATTTTCTGAATATGTTTATTTTAAGTAATGATTCATTTATGATCTGGGTTTGACAAAGACGAAGTGAGATACTTTGTATTAGCGAAACAACAACTTCTTCAAGAAACGTCTGAGGGCGGTCCTTCTAATAAACATCAAAATGAGAATGATGAAAACGAAGATCAGAGCTCTAAGGAATAACATTAAAACCGTTATTTTATCCTTGGAACTACAACTCTAAATGCAAATATGCATTATATACATCTATAAAATATATTTATATCAATAACTAAAATGTTATAGATAATATAACATTAACCTATTTAATTAAAAATTACAAAAAAGTAAAACAAATCTATCAACATTTACTTTCCTCTTATAAGCAGTAAAGAGTTAAGTAAACTTTGTATTTTATATTTATTTAAAAAACATTCTTTTCTTTGTTTATGAGTTTATTTAAGTGTATTTATTAATATAATGTAAATCAAAAGTCAGCAGCAATGATTTTAACCTTTAAAAGGATGAGCAGTATTTTTGGCCAGGATTTTGCGGCAAATACTCCACTGAGAGCGCTCGTCAGGAAAGAAAGCCCACCTATGCTATTAATAAGTGCTTTTTTCTGCTAGCGACATACGAAAAAATGTAAAACTGTTTGCCGATATGTCTATGTTGGGAATCAATATATCGCAGGCGGTGTTTTTCAATTGCCCCCACAAAAATAAATGTAAACATGACAAATATGGTAATCGTGGTGGCCAACGAACATGTCCACATCGACCTACACTCTGTCCCAAAAGTTTATAGACTCTACTAAAATATATTTTTTAACAAAACGGAAATGCGTACAAACACCAATTACAAATATGTTTATTCAAACCATATGCGACTTGCATCCAACTAAATATTTAGAAAAAATAACGTTTTGTATTTCAATTATATAACAAAATGGAAATATTAGGTGTCCCAAAAGTTTATAGAATATATGACATTTCAACAAAAGGTGCTCAATAGTTTAAAGTCTTTCCATTTCTCAGAAATGACATTGTATACACGTTTTTCCATCGACATAATTAAGGTTTGTAATATCTCTGGTCCCAAGTTGTACCATACACTTTCAATGGCTGTCTTCAAGGCATTCATTAAATAAAATTGCCTTCCATTCTCATATACCTTCCGAGACATAATGTCCCACACATTTTCAATTGGGTTTAGATCAGGGCTCATCGGTGGGCACTCAAGAACAGTAACATTTTTCGAGTTTAAATAATTTTTCGTAGCATTAGAGGTATGGATGGGAGCATCATCTTGCTGATATTACCAATTTCGTCCACTATGTTTTTTGCAAATGGCATAAGATTATTTTCTAGTGTTTCTATGTATTTAGGAGAATTCTGTCGGCCATCTAAAAAGGCCAAACCCACTTAACCGTTGAAACTGAAAGCCGCCCACACCATCACAGATCCACCGCCACTTTGCCTACTGAAGAAGCTCCTGGGCTCTTTTCATAAATCAAGCGAATATTTTATATTCCCGTCAGGTCCATCGAGGTTCCATTTTTTTCCTCACCAAAAAGGACAGTCATCCATTTATTACCATATGACATATGACAACGAGCCCATTGTAATATCTTACTAATGTGAAGCTTTGAGAGTGGTAATCGGCGAGCCATTTTTGCGTGGATCATATAACCAGATTCTATAATTCATCTATGAACAGTGTTCTTGGAGATTTGCAACCGGGAAGCCCCAGTAATTTCGAGAACCGACATTTTCTGACTTGAAAGCCATTCTTTGTATCCGTCTATCACTGCGTATATCTGTCACACGTGGTCTTCCCGAACGAGGTTTTGGCTCATATGGCGTCTTACGAGTTAATACACGATAAATCATGCTTTTAGAACGATTTAAAAGTTTCAATATTTCCTTAACAGTCTTACAGAGCAATTTCAAATGCAGAATTTTACTCACTTCTTCATTAGAGAGCTGCTACTCTTTAGGCATCTTGAAACGTAGAACAAACGAACGCTTTCCTTTTCTTACAACGTATTTATTAGGCTCCAGGTCGACGTCATGATTACCGATACCATATTTGCATGAAATTGCATGTTTCTATGAACTTTTGGGACAGGTTATTTCTGTTTATTCTACGATTTAAAAATTGGCATCAAATATACGGGGTAGAACTCCTGTTTTTTCAATTTAATAGCCATAACACATCTATACAGTAAGTTACATCGAAATATATCATATGCAACAAAAAATATAGGCAAAATACAAGATTCTATTAACTTTTGGGACAGAGTGTATCCAGTGGTTTGCATACGTCGCGTCCAGGTAATTCCGGACATCAGTGCTAAAATGTACTACGGCACTTAAACGAATCATTTCCGGACACACATTCTTTGACAAAAAAAAAAATGCTTATTTTGGTCCCCTCTAAGCTCCTCCCTTTAAGATTTTGCCAGATATTTTTTGAGCACTCTATATAATGCTCAATAAATAAATATCATAATCCTTCACATTTAAAAATAATAATTCATATGAATTGTTGGTTGCAGAAACAATATTAGTTAATTTTTTTTCAAAATTGCGTTCATGCTGTTATAACATTGTAAACGGGTATTTACATAATGATTGAAGAAATGACACTTGTCAAGTAAAGTCACATTAAGTGTACATAAAATCTACGAGGTAAAAAGGAAACCATTTTTTAAAAAATTCTCCCAGCATTTTGATATTATTAACTCATTTGGTTTCTAAACTCAATGTTTCATATACAGATATTATATTGCTCTTTATCTGTTTCATTAGTCGATTCAAAAGTTGAAATGTAGGAACGATGTATCAATGTGGTTTGTTTTATTGTATTCAGTATACATAAAAACAGTTAAACTGCTTAATATGATATGCAGGGTAGTTACAAATTAATTACTATTATTTACAAGGCCCTAGAGCAGATTCTATGGCACCAAACGAAACAAACATTCACTGGAATTTAATACAACTGAAGCTCTCTAGAAAAAACGAATAAAAGAGAAAAAAAGAAGTCAAAAATAGAAAACAATAGTTAAAAGTCACGTCAATAGGTGTAGCTGCACCAATTTCGTAAGTGATTTTTGCAGATCTTTCTCTTACTGAAGCACAACGGAGTAGCACATTTGATTTTTTAAACTCTTTAATCCCGATGCTACTTTTTTCTTCCTGCCCTTTTAAAACCTTTTGGGAGGATACCACATGAATTGAACTCTCTCAACCTGGGTGGTCATTTAACCCCACCCCCTGCTGTAACCTTCCATTAAGGCACATGGAAATGGGCTGTGGTGTGTAAGAATAATTGAACCCCCTACCGCGCTTATCTCCTAAGCAAACTTTGAATCTCCCCTCCGGTCAAAAGAAACCGCCTCAGACCGGCCTCCGTCTCTGCTAAGGGAACATTTCCAGACCGCCCCGGACGCCCCGCTAGATGTGAGAGGGTTAAAGTTTAACTAAATACGATGGCGAAATTCAGGTTTTTCGTTCAAATGCCGCTTTTATGCAGAAATTGGGCCACATCACTATATCTTTTTCTTGAAAATCCAATCTCTTCTGACTTTTCTTCTCTTTGTATGAAAACAAGAAAAAAATGTTAGTTGGTGCACTTTCTTGCCTAGAAACTGTATTCTGAAACAAAGGAAGAAAATATAAATCCACTGAAAAATTATAAATATAATTTTGGCAGCGTTTTCAGTTAAATAAAAAAAAACTAAAATGAACTATTCACAATTTTGCATCAGTAAAGAAAATGCAAAAAATCTCATCAGATAATGAGTCAGCGCTACCTATTTACGAAAATGTTATTATTTTTTCTTCTACTTTTTTCTATTTCTTCCTTATTATTATTTTTCTGTCTTTTTCTCATTACTTGTACTACATGCTGATGAAATTATGTTCATTTGGATACGTAGAACCTGCTCTAGGGCCTTCTCAATAGATGAACTCTAATTTTAACAACTCCGTAATTTAACCTGCAGCAAAAAAGTTAGATCAAGCCCTAATTTGCACCAAGGCGTTTTTTAAAGTTAGTTCTAGGCTTTTAAGACTACTTTTGTCGTAAAGTATTTGTCTATGTACAAAATTTCGATTTTATGTGTTTTCTGGTTTTTCTTATAATCGCATAGGCACATGTGAAAATTTTTAACGTGCTGTAGAAAAACTAATAAAATAAAAAGTTAATAATTTTATATGGGTAGAAAGACAATACAGTAGACTTTCGATTAACCGGGATGGTCGGGAAATGCTTCGTCCCGGATAAACCAATTTACTCAAATTTTGATGAAAAATTTTGAAAAAAAAAATGATAGAAAATGTAAAATTATGATACAATAAGACATTCATAGTTTAGTTAATACAAAAAAAAAGAATTATCAAGACATTTTAATGTTATTTAGATTTACAATCCGTACAATTAAAAAGAAAAACAGAGATGTAGTTTACCTCACTGTTTTGTGAAGAATGAAATTATAGAAGTCTGTTTTGGTTTTTCATTTACTCTTCGACGAATTATACTACGCAGATTTCTCAATATCAATACAAGAAGGTTGAGAAGAATGCAGTATGCCCGCACGTTCTAACGGTAGTAATCTGCGCTTCCATTTTTGATCGGGGGGGGGGTCGTCCCGAATATTCCGCAACACGGATAATCCGATCCCGGTTAATCGAGAGTCTACTGTAATCATATTTGATCCTTCCTTTTCTTGGCTCCTTCTGCTATCAAAATCAATTATTCCATTTTTTTGGAAATAGGAGAATAACTATATGAGAGAATTATTAAAGCTTTTATAAAAGAATTTTATTAAAGTTGATGAAATTTTTGTGGTAACAGCTTCATCCTGCTTGCGCTGCCTACCTTGCTCCTGCGAGTGGAGAGTTGAGTACTATAAAGGTTCAAGAATTATCTGTCGTCTCTCTATTCTTGCACTTGCTATGATTTATGTTCCTGTTAACGACATGTTAATTTAATTATCATTTACCTTACTTTTACTTTTATCTTGTTAAGTTTATTAAAGTTATAATTGTTATTTTGAGTTAGCTTCTTCAGCGTTGCGTAATGTTTCCTCACACCTGCACGAGCCAGTATATACATGCATACCTGTAAACGGTGGTTTGTACCTTCCAAGTTACCGTGCCTAAATAGATGCAGTAGCTACTATTTGTCACGGTAACTTAAAGTTAATTCTGGCCCTGGTGCTAGAGACATAGTGATAGCCATGTTGACCGTCGCATGAATTCAAAGTAGCAACCTTACATTTGGTTTGCTAAATTTTTAAAAATTGCATTACTACGAAGCCTGGCATTATAAATTTGATTTCAATTTTGTCAAACGAATTAGAAACGTAAAAGAGTTTTTTCGATAATCTTTCGGTGATCTTTTTCACTTAAGGTATTTGCAATATAAATCAGCTTGACAATTAATTTACTAATTAAAATTGGTTTAAGAAAATGCGATGAATGCTTATTTACATATCCAGCCAATTTCAAATATGGTTTGACGAAACATGTACCGCATAAGCTCCATAAACAAATAACATCAATAATAACTCAAATACTTGTATGTTTATTTTAAAAATTGAGTGAAGATAATAAGCCCTTTGTGAGCATTCTAATCTGCAATTTAAATGCAATTATTATTATTTTCATCTTGATAATCATTAAGTTGCCACTAAATAAAATAATTATACACTTATACAAGAAAATAAGCTAATAAAAGGATTAAAAAATATTTGCTCATCATAAATTCCAGTCTTACAAAGAACGAAAAAATTCATGTTCTGTAATAATAATAAGCAATTAAAATGTAATTGAAAACATCTAGAATTTTATCAACGTTATGTTAGATAAGCTATCCTTCAACAAAATAATTACATTCCCTGTCAAAAAAAATACTGGTAAGCAAACTGCGAAGTACTTATCAAAATTTCACTCTTACAAAGAACTGACTCTTAAGAAAACGAAAATTAATTAAAGTTCAAAAGAAAAATTGTATTTACAGTAAACCTGACAGGTAATAGATAATGTCAATTATTATAAAAATGCGCAGAATAACTTATTATGAAGTAAGCACCATAAACCAACGTTTTCTTTCCTGCAGTAAGTAGGAAAGAAAAATTTTAAATAGATACGAAGCTTCGAAGTGTAAAAAATCAGTGGCTAGCCTTAACGAAAGATTAATCTCAATCATTTTTATGTTACGCTCGTAAAGCTATCGCTCTATCTTCAAGTCATACACCCAATACGCAGTGTTGTGCAACAATAACATAAGAAGAAATCTATCTTTATAAGCGCTAAATCATTTTCAAAGAAGCTTTTTCTTTAGCTCGCCTTTACAGTGCCGAAACATTACTCAAACATGCATTTTAAAAGCTATCTTTTTTAACAAATGTGCTAAGCACGCCTCGCGATATTTCATTTTTACGAGATTTGAGCACTAAGATCAATATATCGCAAGAGAAAATGCCTCTGCTGACATATTTAGCCACTCTGGAATGCTTTCCGATACATAAAGCATTGGTGGCAATAGTGATATATATCTGATCGTTGAAACTGATGCTATCAAAGCACTTCTTATTTTGATGGAGAGGATTCTGAGAAACATTTACCGTTGTATTCCTTTCTATGTTATTAAATAGCTTCTGCTGCTTTTAGAATTGCTCGAACACAAAGAAGAAATCACTTTCCGAGACCAACATTTATTCAACCTGCAAACAGGGAATGTTTCCCGTCTCTTGGAGACGAATTTTTTGCGTCAATGGCACAAGTCTTTCATGCATCTATTTTTCAACTGTACATCGTTACTATTATAGAAATAGTTAAATAATATATGGAAATTTTAATAATAGCTATAATCATATGTTCCGCAATTATTGTTCTGATCTGATACACCTTTTATTTCAGTGTGAACAGTTGATCATTATCTTCTTAAAATGTAATGTTGTATGGTTGGAACAAATAATAATAATATGAAGGGTGGTGTCTGTTACTCAGTAGTTAGAATTTTGAAATCAAATATCATACAATATTCTCTAAAATGCAATATCCTACAATAAAATTTTAACTTTCAAAAAATCTCAATTTAGAGAATGCATGAAATCATAAAGGCAATTGATTTAGTTTTTAGTAGTAAACACATCACCACACTATGATTAACTTTAAATGTTTTAAAGTTAATGGCCAAAAGCAGAGCCGGCCCGAACAAAAGAGGGGCCCGGTGCAAAGTTGACTTGCGGGGCCTTGAAAAAATTTCGTCCAACAAAATAATTTATTGCTATTCATTACATTTCACAATTTGGTTAATTAAAGACTAAAAAATACATCAAAATAATAAATAATTAAATTATTTTTATAAAGTTAATATTTTAATCGCACAAAAAAATCGTTAATAAATCAAACAAAAATAATTGCTTCATATATAAAATGTGGTATTCAACTTACTAAAATAAGATTATAATATATGATTTTTGTTTCATTTTGTTATAAGTTTTATAGCATGTACGTTGTTAATGTCATTATAATTTAGATTTTTGGTTAATGCGGATTCGATAGATAAAATGACTAAGCAAATCAATTTTTCGCCTCTAATGCTATATCTTAAGTAATTTTTTATTATTTTTAATTTTGATTTTTCTGCAGATTCTGAAGATTTTTCTGCAGATGCGAGCGTTATTGGCAAGGTCAATATAATTTTAGAACAGAAGTAAAATTTGGGTAAAATTTAAATAAATTATTTTTTAAATAAATATTGTAAATATTTGCAATATTGTGACATGGAAGATAAAACTTTACTCCAAATTTTTATTTCGTTAAATAAATGAGTACAATTCATTTTCGTTTTGCGCAATCTATCAGAGGTGTGGGGGCCTTGTATGCTCGCACCTTTCGAAACCCCCTCGCGCTGGCCCTGAATTCAAGCATTCCATTCTAAATAAAAGATAAAATTTCTCCCATTATTTTTTGCAAACTCATGTTGTAGAAATGTGTCCTGTCTTTCTGATTTTATGAGGATATATTAAAAATTGTTTAGTTTGAAAACTTTCAGTGCCAAAATTAAAATTATAAAATGCGAAAATAGTTTCAATTAGAGTTTCAAAACATGAAAGCTGAAGAAATTTAAAATAACTTACAACTTTGCAGTCAATTGAAAGAGAAAATACCCCCTTTCAATTTTTATGTCGATTTATGATGTCAGCACATGCATTCAGTGTTGAAATAAAATTTCATGCTGTATGAATGGGATTTTCTTGTATTTAGGATCATCAAGTGAATTCTTAAATGTTGAATTCATTATTTCTTCATATTTAAAAACAAGTTGAACTCATTATTTCTTCATATTAACAAACACTTATTTCTTCATATACAAAAAAATAAATAAATAAAACTAAAAAAAAGATAATCGACTGATCACAAACTTATTTACAATTATACACAAGATTGTTTCGGTTTTAAGATATTTAAATTGAATCAATCTTCAAAATACTTATTATATTTTAAAACTCATCCAAATAACTTTGATATGTAGCTTCCAAAACAATAAAAGGTTCCAAATAAGTAAAATTTTATAATGAAAATTGCCCAATGTAAAAGAGTAGAAAACATAAATTTTCGTTTGTTAATAAAAAAAAATGTTTTATCTGAAATGTGTACAATAATAACAAATAGAAAAAACATTGAAATACAGAGACAAAGGGGAACTACATTGTTTTATAAATTGATAACCTGTTATAATATTAAAATTTTCTTTTTGGAAATATAAAAGGAAAGTTTGTTTAATAAATATCTATAAAAAAAGAGACAAAAATTAGCATACTTGAAATTTGTTTGCAAGAACAAATGCAGTATATTTTATTTTGCTGTACGGCTGATAGTCTGAATGCAAATTAACTGTTCAATGGAAAACTCAGCTTCTGAGAAAACTCCTTGGATTACCTGTCGTATTTCACACAATCCAATATTCAGGTTCACTACTATTGATACAACTCTGAGGAATAGATGTAACAGACTATCTTTTAACGAATACCTACGATGAATACATAGATGCTGGAAAACTACACATTTGACAAGAAAAGAGAGAAACCTCTAGTGCTTCATTATCGCTTAGCAGTCCTGCTGAATGCAAGGGGAACAGATGTGTTCAATTTAGGACTAGATAAGCAGACAAAGCATTCCTCTAGAGGTGTTTCTTTAAGCTGCTCTGGGAAAGACTATCTGCTGGCCATTAGGGGAACACATGTGGATCCGCACAAAAGCATTACCCCCTGTATAACCTGAAAGTAATAGTCTCGGGAACAAGGAATGTGTTGAATGTTATCACCTGCAATTTATCTTCAAATGTCGGACATCCACTTTGGTGTGTACCCTACTCCCGCACCGAAAAGAGAGTGAAAATATGATGCCTGGTCCTGATATGATGCCTGGAGCAATCGAACCTGGTTTAGGACTGAACAATGTTATCTCTTTTTACCTTTTATTCTGCCCAAGATGCGGAAACACGTGGACCTCCAGGTAGCAAAGGGAATTGTTCGATTCTTATCCATTAGATCCACCAATTACTTTTTACTTTCTCGTATACGAAGTATACAAAGAGAAAGTATTGTAATCGTCAAAAAATTCGAACTCGAGATTTTGACGAATCTCCACGTTTTAGACCTTCCTGAGTCTGAAAAATACAGTTTTGGAATTATGTCTGTCTGTGAACACGATAACTTGAAAACAATTAGAGATACGGGCTACGGAGATGAAATTTGGGATGTGATCTTTACACATAATTTGTAGGTTTCTATCAAAATTGGAACAAAATCCTTCTATGGGAAGTCTGTCTGTCCACGTTCATGTGAACTCTATAACTCAAAAACTTAAGCAGCTAGATGGTTAAAATTTGGTACACAGTTTTGTCATCAGAAGTGTAGGTCCGTATAAAATTTTGGGCCAAATCCGTCAGAGGGTTGACTGTCTGTCGGTCTGTATAATCGCATACTTTTGAGGGCCGTAACTTCTTAACAAAATTACTTAGATAAATGAAATTTCGTATGTAGTCTTGAAACCCTAATTGTAGATTTGTCTCCAAATTTCGTTCAAATCAGTTTTAAAAAAGGCGTTGAAACGGTTTTTCTCCATTCTACGCAAAAAAAGAAGCTCCGAGAGCTGTAGTGAGTGTTTTCCCCACCTTAGGGAATACCGCACGTTTTCAGGTGCGCTGTGTATTTTCCCCCCTTACGTGTGTTATTCGTAGACGAGAAAGTTTTGGGGAGGCCACTCCCGCTGGTTTAGCAGATCTTTGAAAGAGAGAGAGAGAAATTTTCAAAACCAGAAAAAAAATTGCGATATATTTCTTTTTAGAAAAATTATTAATATTTTATGCCTTTTTTAACATAAAAGTTGGTTAAAAGAATTTTTTTAAAAAGGATAAAAAAAAATTTAATGAATTTTGCAAACTCCGTCAGCTGCGCGGGGCTTTTCAGAAGCGCGGGGCCTTGTGCGGTCGCACCGTTCGCACCTCCTTCGGGCCGGCCCTGGCCAAAAGAATATCATTGCGTTGTGTAAGGTTCTCAAACATCCAGGTTCAACACTAAATTTATGAAAAGATAAGATCGGGTAAAATTAATCAGAAATCAGTGTACTGTGAGAATAATGAATGACAGAAACTTATTTAGAAAAAATAAAACAATTTATTTAGGATCTAGTAAAGTACCTAGGTTATATAGGAATCATTTCACATACACAAAACAAGATCAAACAATTAAATTGGACAGGGCCCTTCCATAGAGGTGAATGTATACTCAAATCAACTTAAATGCTCTCATGTCAGAACTACACATCAATTTCAAAATGAGACAAAACATTATCATGTTAACTAAACCCTAGAACCACAGAACATTAATTTCAAAATTATATTGTGCCAAAGTTGTATATACAAAAATATTTGTCGAAAGGAGTTGCACATATGTAAGGTAAATCACATTCACTCAAAACTTCATTACGATTTGCGTTGATCAAAATGAGGATGAAAAAGTTGTCAGATTAATCATTAATAATAGAACAGATGTTGAGATTCACTCTAGCACACATTACTTTTAGTTATTCTTTAAATCTCTTTTCAATTTATTAGTTAATACTGTGAATTCAGTAAAATTTAATCAATATTACTATTTAGCTTATTGCAATTCTTTAAGATTTCACACAGTTACACTAAAAATCTTGTCTAACCTTATTCACAATTTCATGAGAATTTACACTGGTAAAACACTTTTACTAATTAGGTGAACCATTAATTATTCATTGTTCAAATATACGGGTAATAATGGCGACAAAATTTCATGTTTCCAGTCCAGAGATTGGTGACATTTCCAGGCAGTGCAACCTGCAGCATGAAGGTCGCTTCACTGGCTCAGGAACAAAGATTTTTCAAGTCTATATGCATCTTGAGCACGTTAAAAGCAGATAATACTATCGGCAATTTCGTGTTTCCATTTCGGCTATAAGTAACATTTAAGCACAGTGCAACCAGTAGCAAGGAAGGTCGCTTCAACGGCTCAGAAACAAAGATTTTTCAAGTCCATATGCATCTTGTGCATGTTAAAAACAGATAATACTATCGGCTATTTCGTGTTTCCATTTCGGCTATAAGTAACACTTAAGCACAGTGCAACCAGTAGCAAGGAAGGTCGCTTCAACGGTTCAGGAACATTGATTCAGCAACAAGGCGTAAAGTTCATGAAAATTAACCCTAATGTTCGGGTGTTACATGGTCGAGCATTCTGTTTCAAGGCACATCGAGCAGCTTTTTTTTTCATCAAATCACGGCTCGCATCAACTTTTTATTCTAAAAACATCCCTTTTGTAAGCCAAATCTTCCTCTCCTTTTCACCGGGAAAAAATTTGTGTCCACAACGCACCAGCTAGCCATTTTGAAACCCGCGGCGAGTCGCCAAGCTCACGCCAAGCCGCCAATATTTTAAAAAGCTGAAAGGCACAGGGAGAATTAAATTTCTACGGTAAGGGAAGACAACCTCGCCAACTAGTTCATGAGTGGCTACTTCGTGCAGTTAACTGCCTACTTCTAATCCAATTGGAACAAGGCATTCTTATCTCTCGCCAATGTCTGAATTTTCCTTTAATTGCGAAAAAGTGGGGGATCATAGGAAATTTACTGATTCTAGTTGTCAAAACGGAAAGGAAGTGGGGCGTGTCAAGCCATATGGTCAGTATATTTGTTGGACACGTTTCCGCTGGACAAAGTTACCGAATTCCTCTCTCAAAAGACATCCGTTGGTCATTTTCCGAAAAGGCGTGTAGGCCTTTCCACAGCGTTTTAAGCTGAGAAAGTCTGGGTTCGATAATTGACTTTGACACGTGCACTATTTGGGGGGAGGGAAATGCAGCTGGGAATTTGTTTACGCTGTTAGTGCAATGGTTCGCAGAACAACAAATACACATGAAATGGATGCTTTTAAATTCAACTCAGAAAATTATTCGCATTTAGAATTTTAAAAAATGTAGATTAAGTATTTTAAATCAAAGACAGTGAATTATTACATTCAAAATGAAACTAAATGCGGATTAAATATATTAAATTCACAACAGAAAATTCATAGATTTAACAAAAATATAAATATTAACATTTCAATCTGTGAAGAAGAATTTGTACCTTAATAGAAATATTAAAATTTGAATCTGTTAAAAAAAGAATTTGTATCTTAATAGAAATATTAAAAAAACATTGTCATTTCAACAAGACAAAAACCACTTTTTCTGATAAAATTAAGCAGTCAGCCTGGACCCCGATATGAAAGTTTGTGAATGTTTGGATGTAACTTGTTAAATATTACGAGAAAGGAAATGACTCGAAGTTTTAATATCATCTTCACCCATAACATTCTTTTTACCAGACTATATTTTAGCAAAATATCTTTATTAGTTCCAAACAAAGAAGTCTTGAATTTCTATCAACTGATCAGCGGTGTTATTGTGAATGATGTCTCATAAGTTTCATTATTTTGAATAAGCTTACTAATATCGTTTTAATAGTGTTCGTTAAGATGTTAAGACTTCCGATAAAAAATTAGCAATATAAAGACAGTGGTTGTTTGTAGAGTTTTTGGAAAAAATTGGCATAATATACTAGATTTTTGCACAAATTTCTTGCATTTTAAACGCTCTGTCTGAAGCCTTAGGTTCTTCATTATTATTCCATTTATAGCTTTGCTTAATAATAATGCCGATCATTTTGCTTGACAATAATGCCAATCATTTTGCTTGATGATAATGCAAACTTAGTATAGAAAGCTGTACTCTAACACATTTGTCCATACTCCGGTAGTAGGTTTAGGTGCACCATTGTTCCTTGCTGTCTATAATGGCCCCAAAACATAAACGTTTATGAGTAGCAAGGTGAAATGTGTTAGCTGATACTGGTTAATTGTATAATTTTTTCCCTAAAATTTAACAGTGCATTTAGATGTATGGTTGCCTGCATTTTTTATGCAGTTCTAAATCTTGATAAAGGCTTCGGTAAAGAGATGGTATTTCTTCCTTAAATACAGGATATAATAATAAAATAATCACCGGGTTTATACACTCTGTATTTCAGAACGTATTACACCGATGAAAATTTACACTATAAGGTGACCTCATATTAAGCTGAAACATTTCATTTTTCTTTCGAAAAGTTACAAATGTTTATAAGTTTTCCTTTTGTTACGCGAGACGCTTTCAGTAAAACCCTCCATTTCTTCTTTCAGGAGTTCGGTAAAAATATAACGCATGCCAGCAGTCTGTGACAGCACTCTGCGTGTTTTGTTTTCTAAGACAATTTCCTCTACAGTAGATATTCCCAACTTTTTTTCTCGCGAACCCCTTCCTTAATCTTTTTATTTCTGTATACTCCTAACTGTCATACCTGTTCCTATTACCTGTTTACCCAACAGTTTTTATTAATAAAGTTAAGGGCTTAGGTTAGCTTAAGTCAAGCGACTCGTATTAACTTCATAAAATTTGAGGGTATATTTTTAATTTTAAATCTTATTCCATTTTCTTATAATTCCATTCAGTTCGTCTTGACTACAAATGAAAACATTACTGAAATAACTTAGCATTAACTTATGTTAAGAGCTGACTACCTCTCATCTTGATAATCAACTATTCAAGTGGAAGATGACTTCATTCCATCCTTGATTTTGTTTTATGGAGAAAAGTTTTATAAGATTAGGTAACATATTATGTGATGTTAAAGCTTAGATATAAAATACGCCTGAAGTGATATACCCATAAGATGAAAATACTCTTTCCAACAGAAAAGTTGTTAGAGAAAGGGTTTTAAACGCTTTATTGCTTTAACACTGAGAACTTGGGGGGGAAAAATTCTGCTAAATTTTTTTCATCTTAATCTTAATCTTATATTTTGTGTTTTCCAACATTTTCAACTATATTTTCATGTGGCCCCAATTAATCCACAGTGTACTATTAGGAATACGCAAACAACGGGTTGGGAACCTCCGTTCTACAGGAACCACCAGTGTCCTCGAATTCGTGAAACCAAAGTAAAATGTTCTGATAAGCTACAAAGTAAAATGATTATCCGGGTTAATCACCGGGAGGGATCGCACGGAGAATAGAAAAACACGGATAATCCGAAAACTCCTTTTTATTAAAGAAAAAAATCAACATCAGTCCAAAAATATAAAAATTACTTACATTTGCATGCTGTATAACATCAAACTGCGAATTTTCATTTTAACATTTACCGCTTTAAAAAAATCTATAATGCGTCTTTGCTTCTACTGTTTGTTCATCTCTGTTCGTATACGGACACATATTTGACGAACCGCAGTAATGTCACCATAATCAAATCCTCTTTGTCCCATATAATCTAACAATGTTTCTACAGATTGTAGAGCAACAGAATGAGAAATTGTATTTCCTTCATTTAGTGCATCTTCTGCATCAGTACTAGCTGATTCTCCATTATCAAGTTCTTGAAGGATTTCTAATTTTTGTTTAACATTTAAAACGTTCCGTTTTCGTTCCACACCACTCATTTTTACCAGTAGAAAAGTTCACGCCACTAACTGACGATAAACAAGACGTAAAAACTAAAGGAACACGTGCGAAAGTGAAAGAGGACGAAGAAGTTAAAGAATGACGTGTCAGGAAGAAGCTTGTTCGTACGGAAATGAGTTAGATGATTCATTTCTCGGAAAATTAGGGGTTGAACCGGTAGAGATCGCACGTGGAGGAAAAAAGAAAAATCTATTCTTTAGCCTCCGCCATCACGGCTCACTAGTTTCAAGGAATGAATCCCTCGATCGAACATCAACATCGATTTTACATGCATGATAAGCGTGAAAATGTTTCTCTTTAACTTTTTTGTGAGTTCGGAATGAGCACGGATAATCCGCAAACCGGATAATCCGCGCAAGGATAGTAGAGAGTATACTGTATCTTTGCTGCTCTAAAACAAAGAATGACGAGTTTTACATATTATTTTAAAACATAAAACGTCTTTTGCTCGTTTGTCACCGTTCTGAGACATACAATGTGAAAAAGATACAAATCTTGTCTTTCCTTTTATAACTATGCGCGAAAATGAGTTTGAGCTTCAACAGCTGACTTGCATGGGAAAGTGAAAATATGGGGATGAAAATTTAACTTCTTCTTTTGTGTCCTCTGTTTGAATTTAAGAGTATAATGTATACTTTCAAAATTATATCATTTCAAGACATATGAACATATGAATGGTGAATATTTTTTAATTACCTTGTGTTAGTAATAAAATAATATTTCGATAGTACTAGGAATTGAGTTTTGGTTTTTTTTCATAATTTCTTATTTTCATTTCTCCCTTATGGACAGAAACGGCAACAACCATCAGTTTTCAAATATTGTATTTCTCTTTTATTGGTAACAAATGCAGTGTTTCCTCTTGGAAATCCGAAACCGACAAAACCCTACGCAATTATTTTCAAATAAATAAATGTAAATCTAATAAATTCATACTTGACACTCCAAAAGACATACCAAAAAACACATTTTGTAGAGAATGAATATGATGTTTCAAAATAAAAATAATAAGAAATGAATATAAAACTGCTAAACACTGGGAGTTTCTGAATGGTATACCTTCATAAACCATTCATATACCGAAGGTGACTGACTACCTTCGGAGCACTTTTTTTTTAATTGTTAAAATTTTGATGAAGCATTCATGTTTTTAATTAAAATGAGGTATAAAACTAAGAATTCCAATGCAATTTGTTTTAAAATTTCATTGACTTTCAAAATATAGGCAATTTTTAGGAAAATTTTAGTGAAAATTTGCACTTACGCGAAACCTCCTATAACAAGTTCTGTTGAATACATTTAATCAATTTTTCCACAGTATATAGCTAACATGCTTATTTGTGTTATGAACTAAAAGATTTTTAATACCTCTAAAAGTTTTGGAGATATTCCAAATTTTGTGAACAAACTCGAATTTTTAAAATAAAATCATCGATTTTTTTCACTAAAACTTCATTAAAATATATAAATATACGCAGAGAGCTTAGATTTTAGTTCATAATATAGTTAGAAACAAATAAAACATTTCGGCCAAATTTCATTTCAATATCTTAAAAAGATTTTCCAACACGATGTTTGCCACGAAGAAAAATATCGAAAAACACAATTTCTCAGAAAACACTTTTAAAGATTTTCATACAGTAAAAAAAAAAAATTGTACTCACCTTAAAATCTTAAAACTCGCCATATTTACAGGTCAAACCCTCTTATACTTGATTTTAAACGACTTTTGAGTTCTTTTAACTTTATAGATTTTTTTCTGAATAATTTGGTGTATTAGGTCGTGAGTGACGTATCGATATCTAAATTAGCTTGTTGTCATTTCCCATGTAATTTTTAAGCATCAATGGTTAAATTTATATTTCAAAACACTTGAGAACAGGTAACAGTTCAAAATAAATGGAATTAAATTATAAAACTGAAATTTGAGCGCCAAAAAAATTTTTACTGTTGTCTTGTATTTTTTTTAAAAGTGTCGCCAAAAGCCAATAAAACAATAAAAATAAGTAATGGAAGCTTACATCTATATTTTTTGACAATGTATTGCTTGAGAATTAAAAAATAGTTGTTCAAACTAATTGTTTGTATTTTTAAGGCTCTTTAAATTGCCACTTCCGGTATCAGAACTGTCACTTCCGGTTTATTATTTATGCTATAACTTTTCTTTTAATTGTAGTAGAAACAAAAATAAAGCATCTTTAGATACCTAAATGTATGGACTATAAAATGAGCAAATAAAATAGATTTCGAAAATTTTCAGCAGAACGAGAAATTTAGTGTAGTCAACATACCTTAAAGAACTTAACTTCACTATCACCACTAGCATTTACCACACAACAAAAGAGTTAGACTATGTTTCATGGACTTATAACATTGCAGTAATGTTTTTTCTTGCCTAATGAACGTCCTCTTTGGAATTTTCTTCCAAAAGAGGCCAGTTTCATCACAGTTGAAGACTTGTTGGACTACGAGTCCTTCAGTCCCTACGTAATCTTTGATTCGGACATTAATATTTCGACCTCAGATTTGCCCGAACTCGTACCCTCACCTTTTGTAAAATTAGCTACGAGGTCTCAGGGGCATGTCGAATAAATCCGAGACAAACGACGAAAACCGAAACAAATTATCTCTCTTTTAAGACAAATTATCTCTCTTTTAAGACAAATTATCTCTGTATCTTCAGTGACCAGGGTTCACGGGTTCGGGGATGAGAGACGGCGTTCTGTTTTGTAACATATACATATACATATACATAAGTTCTGACACTGTTTTCTTTAAATTTTTAATGATGGCCATTTTGGATTCTTCTTTCATTTCATTAATTAGTAATTGTAGGATGGGTTATGGTTAGGCTTGCCAGATTTCTGAAATGTTCAACCGGGACACCGGAATGCCCCCCCAGCGCCGCTGGTATTCAAGGGTACACACCCTTGGCGGGTTTTTAGAGTGTTTTAGAGGGTAGTTTATTCTCAATGATATGAATAAATGGTTACTGATTAGGAACCTAAACCAGGGGTGATAATAAATGACACAAGCATAAAAATTTAAACATTTTATTTCTTACATGTTAATATTTATAAGTTACTTAAGTAAGAAGAAACACTTTGGATGAGAAATAAAAATTTGAACAATATTTACATGTACTTTTCATTGGCTGGGACTTTTTTTAGAAAGTCTTTTTTTGTTTTTAATCGTGTTGTAAAAATCTTCACAAGCTATTCCGATATTAATTTTACATGTCATCAAGCCTTTAACTATAGATTCCTTCATCAAACCCCTATCTTCAGTCCATGCGTTGTCCATCAAAGAAAATACTCTCTCAACTGGTGCTGATGTCCCAGGTAAGCAGAAGGCATGGTCACGATTGGCGAGACAAGACGATACGATGACAATATTATTTATTAGCAGACCATCACTCTTCTATAATTTTCACTTTTCATACAGTACAGTGAAATAAATGATAAAGTAATTATCCTAAATAATCCTTCACAGTTAATTATTTTTAGACTTCTTTGGTCATCTATAATCAAATTTAATTTTTACCGGGACGTGAAGTAAACCGGCCGGGATACCGGGATTTTGTCAGAAAACCGGGACGTCTGGCAAGCCTAGTTATGGTTCATTAAACAGTCCGATAAATGTAACAATTATTTATTTATGATAAAGTTTCACACGGATGTTTACAGATATAATTTCAAAATTAAACAAGACATAAGAAAGATAATTGATCATCAGCGGTGAATTGCGGTTAGTCACATGGCCTGTACTGACAGTTCTCAGCTCCAGAGGGCAATGCCTCGGTTGTCCGACATAGTCAGTTACAGTTAATGTCACTATAGAGACTGCAGAATTATTTTTACTATACAATCTTCCTTGTCTGTAAATTATCATATCATTTTAGACACTTGACAGAGGTATTAAAATAAGTTTGGATACAGGAAATCCCCCCCCTGAATTTTGAAGGCGTTCTGTATCTCTCCATGATGCCATAGGAAACAAATCCATAAACAAGGCTGTTTAAAAATCATGACGAGATTTAATTTGAGGTTGATAATTTCGTTGCTCTAACTTGATCCGTAAGAAAATTCGGAGGAGAACGCTTGAGAAGTATGCATTTTCATACACTAAAATACGTGATATTTCAGTAAGATAGGCTAGAAAATTAAATGCAAAATATAATCATAAGGCCTCGTTTACGTTCCAGTATGCAGTGCACTTTGAAATCACAAATATATATTATTATTACTATTGCAAATACTGAAATCTTAAATTTCATCTCCCGTGTTTCATTAGCAGGATGAATTCAACCACACTGATCATTTCAAAACATCAGCACTATAAATATATACTAAAAAATATCACTAGTTTCAAAATTTTAAGATTATTTCAATTGTCTGCTGATCAATTGGCGGGAACTTTCTCGAGGCAGTCGTTGATTGGTTTAAAATAATAAATCTAAAGCTTAATAAGTTGTTTAGCTTAAGCCGCAGAAGAATCGAACCTCATTTGTTTAAAATGTCAGTATGTCAAATATATTTTACTGAATAAGACTGATATAAAAATTAGGACTTTGTAATTTTTGGCAGTGCATTTATTTACTGAAATAACACAAAATCTAATTATTTACGTCATTTAAAGTACTTTTCTAATTGGAAACATATGCCTATTTCTAATGGGGGTTGAATCACCCCCACCTATGACGGGTCGTACCTCTGTCTGAGGAGTCATCGCATAAGCCGCTCGCAATCAGGGCTATTATGCGAGGGCTACAGTGCCCGATTAATTGTCGAGACGGTCAGGTCATTCAAGTAAATCCACGTGCTTAGACAGGTCAAAGTAATTCGTTTATGCTGCCTATTTCTAACGGTTGAGCAATCAGCTATTCTGCCACGATTAGTGTGGATACCTTTGCTTGGAGATAATTCTAATCGCAGCAACATATTTATTTCGACTTTTTTTCCTAAATAAATGGTGTGCTCCTTCCAGAGTTTCGACTTTGGTTCCAGAGGTTCGAGACCTGATTTCAAGAAAAATATCTTGCGTATACGGACGGGGAGCATGTTGACCCCTTAAGCAGGCCATTCACTTGAAGTATAGCCCTGACATTTGTCCTAATCCCGTTTTTTTCCACCCATTTTAATCGAAAAATACAGGCACGCCATTCACTTGTATTTAAAAGGACGCTAACTCTGAACGAAGGTGGGGGAAGAGATGTTCTTTCCCTCTATACAGCTGCTTGTCAATTTTCCGCAGTCAGCAGTTTTTAATTTATGCTATCCTCGAAGCGAGGCTTCAATCTACGCAAGGCATTGTTCTTTCCGATAGCCTCTGATTTTTCATTCCGATTTCAGTCCAAATGTAATTCCAACAATAGAATTTTTATCGGTTTTTACTTCTCGCGTTCCTAAATATACAATTTGTCTATGATGTGAATGGCCGGATTTAACTAGTCGATTTTTTCATCCGAAGCGTTCCCAATCCAGCGGGAGTGGTCTCCCCTAAACTGTCTCGTATACTTCCCAAAAAGGTGTCATTTTCCCTCTAACTACGGTTTCCATACGTGCCGTATACTATTTGTCCCCTTTACTTCATAAACGCTGAGTCATTATAATTTTAAAATGACCTGCGCCCATTTTTATGATTATGTGTAAAAGGAAAATGAAAACAATTGAAAAAAATAGCGTCAGTTCTCAATTTTTACGCGCGTTGAGGTACAAAACTTTATTTCAAGTTTTTGAGAACGAAATCTTAATACATTTATCAAGCAAAATTTCATCATACCTTCCATCTAGAGAATGTCCAGAACGAACTTTCGGGTTCAGGGGGTTGCCATAATTTCCGAAGCTACAATTTCCTTCGCCAAGGTCAAATGCTAACTATGCTAACTTGAGTAAGATAAGCGAAAGGTTCGCCAACACACAGTCGCAATGTGCACTTTGAACCAAATATGAAATTTGGACAACTTTTTTCCAACGGATTGAAACGAGATGTGAGCACAGATCTATAATTAATATTAGCAACCGTCATACCAATTTTTATTTATCTAAGCCAATGGGTTTAGGAGATATAATTTTTACAAGTATGCGATTATACAAACTGACAGACAGTCAACCCTTAGACGGATTTGGCCCAAAATTTTATACGGACCTACATTCATGATGATAAAACTGTGTACCAAATTTTATGCATCTAGCTGTTCAAGTTTTTGAGTTATAGTGTTCACATGACCGCGGACATACAGATAGACAGACTTCCCTTTGACGGATTTTGTCAAAAATTTGAAAGAAACCTACAAATTATGTTTAAAGACCACATACCAAATTTCATCCCCGGAGCTCTAAAAGTTTTCGAGTTATCGTGTTCACAGACACACAGACAGACGGACATAATTCCAAAATTGTGTTTTTCGGACTCATGGAGGTCTAAAACGTGGAGAATCTCGTCAAAATCTCGAGTTCGAATTTTTTGACGGTTACATTACTTTCTCTTTGTATACTTCGTATACGAGAAAGTAAAAAAGCATATTTTTTGTTGCATGAATTCGTGCTTCTGTTATTAGGCGGTTAAAATAATCCTTTCAACAATAGACCCGGATGCAAATAATTTCAGTGACTTGAACAAGCTACGCCATCTGTTGTCAAAATTTTATAGCGTTGTTACGCGAATTAAAAATTCAGGGCAAACCGGAAAAGGAAAGAAGAATATATGGAGGCCAATACGCCTTACGGGCAACCTAATTAAGCCCAACTTTTGGGTAGCCCATACGCTGTACGGGAAAACCGGTGAAAGGGTTAAACTTTTCCAAGATCAAGCATCCTCTCGCTGGTGTTGTGCGGAGGTTAGAAAAGAGGTGCCGTAACAGGTGTCGACCTTGTCATCTGATCATGCTTCAAAATTACAAGGTCCATTCTAAAATATCTTAAGAGAACTTTCAAAATAGGACGGTTAATCTAACTAAATTAAACTAAGCTAAACCTAAATGAAGCGCAAAAAAATGTTTTTACTATGAAAAAGCCTTAGTTAAATTTGCAAATTAATTTATTTTCATACTGTAATGGGGAAATAGAATGCAGTACAGAACTAGCTCTAAAAATGCTCATTTAGAGATTTATCTATTTCTTCAGATCATTGCAGAAAAATATTCTCATATTGTGTTCATCGAAAATTAAATATTGTATTGTGAGAGAATGAAATTACATATAGAAGCCGGACACTTCGTTCTGCTAAAGTTAAAATTTCCCAATGCAGTATGTATAATATAGGGTGGTCAGAAAATATTGGACCCATTTCAAAAATTAATGTTACAACTACGCTTTTTTAAATGAAAGCAAATTCTAAAACGTTCTTTCTCAGATAGGTAACGTGCCGTCTCGGTGGTCAAGATGGTCGTAAATTATTGGACATATCCCATCTTTGAGAACCTTTATCTGCGAAACAACTAAAACTAGAAGAAAGATAAAATTATGCATTTGCAGAGAATTTTAGGCTATTTAATTCGTTAAATCAATTGTAATTTGGAAACTGAATAGTTTTCGAGATATTCAAGAAAAACTGAAAAAGGAAACCAGAAAACGCGCATTGGCTTCTACTGATCCGTAGCCATTGCGTATGGAAATCTATCGCTGTATCAAATTTAGAACGAGTAATGGTGAAAAAAAAAAGACTTTTTATTTGCTCCCTCATTCAAAAAACACACAGTTTTAACATTAGAAGTTTTTATATTTTCTATTCATTTTTGAGCTCAATAATTTATGACCACCCTGTATATATTTCCAACTCTCTGCCAAAATTGGTTTAGCATTTGAAATACAAACGCCTGTTTCTCACAAAATATTATACGAAAGTTTGCACTTTTATAACTCATATTAAACTACATAAAGAAAATAAAAGAGGGAGCAAATTTTATGTAACAAAATAAAACGAACATATTCAAGGCTCCCATCTCAAGAAAAAAGTAAAGAGAATTTTATTAGCACCGACAAGTATCTAAGCCAGCGTCATAAGGAAAGGTTTTACGTTGGAGATAAAACAAATTTTACACGCCACTCTTAATAGAGTTTAATTTTATTTCAATGATTAATAAAATTTCCATAAAACAACCTTATTTTTGTTCCACTTATTTAAAAAATATCCCCGGCTAATTCCCTAGAGTAAGTATGATTAATTAAATCGTAAATCTCATCACTTATAAGCGATCCGATGCGTCAAGTTATTTTACTGCTTTAATCTAAATACTCTCTATGACGAAGAAAGAAAAAAATGAATCGTCGGTAGAATGTTTTCTTTAAAAATATTTTCTTAAGTTATATCTTAATCATTAAGCTGAGATATTTATGCGGAGAAGTTAATTGAAGAATGCGCTAAAATAAGACAAGCTTAAGTGGTACTTTTGCTTTGACTTGCAGTAAAATAAGCGATGAAGAAAAAGAATCATAAAAAAAAGGGTTTAAGTAAAGGTAAATTTAATAAGGACTGTTTGAGTATCGGAACTTGCAGCGAGGAAAATAATAACTTCCAGATGAATGAGGATATCAGAGGTAAAAAAAATATCGCTTTTCAAAAATAAGTTAGAAAGAGTGAATAATTTATCGCTACACATGTGGAATTAAAAATGTCCCTGTTAAAAACGAAATAAAGATTTAATAGAAGTTTATTTGATAAATTACTTAATTAAAAAATTACTTTCGTTCTCATTAAGTACTGGATTCTTAATTTCGTTTACCTGTTATCACCTTTAGAAAACCACACTTCATAAAAAAATGTCAAACTCGAAATGAGGATCTTTTTTCTTGAATTGTGAAAGAAAAACAACATAAATGAAAATAATTTACAAAACTGAAAAAAAATTAACTTTTTTGTTTCTTTCTTTGCAGATTCTTCTTATTTTAGTAAATAGAATTAATGTTTTCTATGCATAGGCATTCGGATATTATTTTTTAGTAATTTTTCTCTCTCTCAGAAGTATCCTTGATTTGTTTTCATGAAGATAACCTTTTAATTTAATTATACACTTCTATAATTTTTAAAGAAAAAATTTCATTAACATTGAAGCTTTCCGTAAGAACAACTTTTTCCATTGAAAGTTATTGATTAAAGTTGGGGATTTTATTAAAAAACTGAAAAAAAATCAAACAAACAAAAAAAACTACTAGGATATTTTTAAACGTAGGAATCAGTTGAACAAGAACAACCTGGGTAAACACTGTCCTAAACCAGAAGTTAGTTACGAAATAAATTTTTCATAGAAATTTATTTGATAAATTACTAAATTGTTTTTGAAACGAAACATTCCATTAAGTAATGGATTCTTTATTTATTTTTCAAATTATCGGTTTTGCAAAATCACACATTATAAAAAATGGCAAATTACAAAGGAGACACATTGTAAACGAAAAACCACATACATAAAAACACTCAATTAAATTTTGAAAAAAAAGATTTTTTTTCATTTTTTTGGATACTAGTATTTCAGAAAATGGAATTAATTTTACAGATTCGAAGGTATTAAAATATTTTTTCTTACTTTTTTAAAATTCGCATCATTGATTTATTTTTATAAATGAAGCCTTTAAATTTAATTACATACTTCTATAATTTTGAAAAGACTAAATTCTATAAATAATGTAGTGTTTTCTTAGAATAACCTATCGTTTGAAAATTGCTTGTTGAAATTGCAGGTTTTTTCAACGAACGAAAAAATCAAACATAAGAAAAAAATACTGAAACATATAATATCGAGAATTATTTTTATAAGAACAACCTGTGTAAATAACTTTCTAAAGTAGCAGTTAAATTACTTTAGAATGCTTCGGTATAATATGGGCCGCAGTGGCCTAGTGGTAAGGCTTCGGCTTGGGCCACAGGATTCCAGGCTCGAAAGTTTCGGCTAAAGAACCGGCCTGTATTTTGGACTGGTGAGTTAACTCTATCGATACGGGACCGTCCCATACGTCCCTTCAAGCAAATGACGATAGCCGTCCGAAACTTCCGAATGTCACTCCGAAATTTCCACCCTCTTTCGTTGTGTGATTCATACTCGCGGCGCGTGCTTTCTTCGTTAGAGTGGTTCGCCCAGATGCGTTTGTGATCGTACAATGCCAGTTGTCATTGTGGTTTTTGAGGAGGAAAGTGAATTTCCCCTTATCTTCAATAAAGGAGCTCGGACTTTCCCGTATTTTGAGGTCCCCTTATTTCAATGGCCTTAGGAATCAGAGGGTTAAATCTGACGTCGTAGCTCAAACGTATTACAGCTGGTATGTTGCGGAAGTTCTTAGAGGGGAGGGGAGGCAGCAGCTCATGTGTCATTCTCATCAACAGAACGCTGTTCAAAATTCGAGGTCCGTCCAAAAGTAGTCCCAGTATTGCTCCAAAACTGGACCTTAGTATAACTAAACTAAAATCAGTATACTACAGGGTTTTCCAAAATGGACTAACCTGTTTTCAAAATGGGATTACAAGAAAACGGTGACAGATAGTTAAGTCATTCTTTGGAATATAAATGTGCGGAGTCAGGATATTTTTTAGTTCACTTTATTTTATAGTAAAAATTTTCACCTGCAGGTGACGCTGTGCATCGTCTGTCAATCATTCGAAAACTCATGGAAATTACATGACAATGTTTTCGAAATCTATACCGTCCTCTGCAACCACATGTCTCAGCCGAAGTACAAAATTGGCGGCTACATTCTCCAAAGTCTATTGGAATGGTTCACATTAACCACAGTCGGGTAGGCAATTGTGGTAGGATGTTTTCGGTACACTGCATCCTTTAAGTGGCCCCATAAGTGGAAATCGCACAGATTGAGATCTGGCGGACTCACTGGCTACGCGCATGCCTCATATACAGTAACATGACACTGAAGTGCCATCTGTTGGCGAAATTTTGAACTACAAAAAAATGAACTAAAAAAATTCCTGATATCGCAGATTTATTTCGCAAGAATGACTTTAATATCTGTCGCCGTTTCCTTGTAATCCCATTTTTAAAATCGTCAGTCAATTTTGGAATACAATGTGCATTCTAATGCTATCGAAAACTGAAATTCCTTATATTAACTAACAAATGAATCAGTTATTTTTATATAAATTTTGAACTAATGCAGACTAGTAGATCGAAAGACACTTTGTAAACTCATTAGTCACCTTTGGCAACCAGCCTCAGGATCGGCCTCTCTCTTAACTTAAACTCAGTTGGGTAGACTGGTTCGAGATGGGTTTGGATTCAAACATATATTTATATATATATATATAATATGTTAAAGACGCAACAAATTTCTAATTATGGAGAAATACTTGATATTTTCTTCTTTTTTTATTATTATTTCCATATTGTATTATAATTCTAAACAATTTTTTACTTAATTACTTTTTTCCTAAGTAAATCATTTTAACACTCTGATTCCTAAGCCGCCAGTAACCGGCCATGCAACTAGTGGGACGGATTTTGGCCGGTTGCTGTTCTGAAAGGGGGAAGAAGGCAGTTGGGCGAGTGGTCATTAAAGGGGCCCTTAAGATAAGATATAAAAGGCCTGTCGTTCCAATCTTCCACCACCCGTAGTGAGGAGAAAAGAGGGAACGGGCGGACGAATCCATTCCACAGATCAATTAGTAGGCAAACCTCCATATACAATTGTACTCAGATTTTGAGAACTCTTAGTAGTCAGAGGGTTAATAATATAAAATATGATATACATATAAATAATAATGCTTTTAAGATGTTTCAGAATCGGATAATTCAAGCAAAGAATTGAACTGTAGAAAAATGCAGTACATTTCAAATATCTGCAATTCCTTAATAAATTTCAATTGATGACATTACAAATATAGATACGATATTACAAGCAGAAAATAAAACTCAACGGCGCATATTCGAGTAAAAAAATACTCTTAAAACCAAGCTAGAAGTTTGGAAGTAATTCTCTTCCCAAACATATGCTCTATGAGAAACAGAGTTTCTATCACAAATGAAACCAATTATACCTACGAAAGTTTTATTTTCCCAGAAAAAGGGTTGAAAAAAAGATGCCGTTTTTTTAAGGAAATTAAATATATTTAAAATGTTCAAAATATCAGTTGTGAGATTAGATTTTTTTCTGAAAAATAAAACACGTTCTTTAAATTTGTGATAACAGCATAGTTCGAAACTATCTGCAAGTTTGAAGACATAATCTGCTTAAATTTAGTTGGTTTATAGAATTCGCATATCGCATATATTTTGGACTTTGAATTATTACAATTAAAATTCTTAAAAACCTTCTGAAATTCTTTTTCTATGAATCAATTTTTAAACAGGCTATTTTTAAGTGAGAAAATTTAGCAACAACAACGAATGAAAGAAAATGTGGTGAGTTTAAAAAATTTCCTTTTCATTAAATACTCTTATTTCGGTGTATTCAATTCTTAATCAATTGCTTGTAGATCCAAAGATAGTTATCTTATATTTTTCTATACTAATCTCATTTTGGTATTTTCCATTCCTCGAAAATCTCAAACTGAGAAATACCTCTCTTAAATATTAGAGTAAATAAAATGTCTTATTTTATATACCATTCAACCTCAGCATTACGATCCGATTATAATGACAATTTTTTTTAAAAATATTAATAATAAAGGATGCATTTTTAGCTAACGAGTTTTGCACTTCAAAGCAAGTGATTAAACATCGATATTTGCATATTTTGCTTAAACATGGATGTGTTGTGTGCTTTTCAGCCAGATGAATGATTCACTGTTACTCCATGAATTGGAGCTCAACGCCAGCATCGACAACCGGCTGTTTTACTGTGCAGTATTCGTTAGTTATCGCTATTTGTAACTAACCTTTGAATCATGTCATTAAGTAAGCATGGTGCAGGACAGAAATTTAAACGTAAAACTATTAGTTTTGACTGTAAACTGTCAGTGTTAGAAAAAACTTAAGAAAGGAGTTTCAGTTTCTATCATTTGTCCTGAGTGTGGAATAGCAAATCATATTGTGTCTGATATTCAAAAGATGAAAAGTGACATTCAAAACTTTGTTCCTAAGCTTAATATGGAAAAGGAAAGGAGTGAAGTTAAGAGTCTGGATGCCTACGCTCACCACACTAGATGATGCCGTATACAAGTGGTTTTCTCGGCTTCATTCAACTGGACTAGCTTTTCTAGTAAGAGAAATACATGCACCTACTGAAAGATTGCGTAAACAAATGGGACTTCAAAAATTTAAAGCGAATTCTGTAGGTTGTTAGTTTTCGTCGATGCCACAACTTTCAAAGCAAGAAAGTTTCAGGGAAAATTTTGAATTCAGATTTTGAAACTGTTGAGCCATTTTGAAACAAAATAATGGTATGATTAAATCAGTCGACCCTAATTTATAATTTTGACATTACTATTTTGTTTAGGAAGCCTGACAATATAAAAGCTTCAAAAGTCGAGGAAACTTCGTCTGACAGAACAATAAGCAACTTTTTTTTAATAAGGCAACTTTTCAGTGAGCGAACGCAGATGGTAGTCCTTTGCTTAAAGCAAATAATGTCGGTGGAAGCAAAAGTCCCAGGGCATTAAGAAATGTGATGGGCAAGCTTCCAGTTCGCGATTATAGCTTACACGATGTGTGGCTTAAAACGGAAATAAGAAATGATACGTTTTAAAAATACCATATTGAACAGTTAAAAGTTCAAGAATATTAAATAAAAGCCTTGTTACTTTCAGATAATTCACGAACACGTCCTGATGATTAGAAACTTTGTTTAATAATGATAAGAATATCAATTGTAACTTCTTGTCAAACAAAACAACATCGGTTTTACAGCCCATGGACCAAGCTTAAAGTCAAATAATATTCAATCCCGTATTTACAACTTTGCTGAGGGTATGCAAGATATCAAACAAACAACTTTGATGAGAGCATGCAAGATATCAGACAAATGACTTTGCTGAGGACATGGAAATATCTTTCGGATAATGAAGAAACAACTCCGGAAGTGGAAAATAAAGAGACAGAAGACTACGGTGGCGCACTACAGAGAGGAATCGCTTTTGTCGGATGATGTGGAGGCCTGGCTTGATGCAGATGATGACTCTGCCTTCGAGATATTGTCTGAAGAAGAAATTGTCACCAGTGTGACTGAAAAATAAGAATCTCCGACGAATCAAGAAGAAGGGAGTAGGAGAAACTACTCAGCCTACATTTTAATTGAGAGCAGTGAAAGGCCATTCGAATTTTGTTATTCAAAGTTCTCAAATAGTCGGCACATAAAAACATGTTAGAATACAGTTAACACTAATGCCACCTTCGTTCGTTTCTAACTAGAGAAATAAGTAACAAACTAACCAGCAGAAAACACTTATGGAACTAAACAGAAACTAATGAATGTAAGCAATCAACATGAATCAGTACCTTCTTATTTTAATGATTGATGTAGTATATACGTACACATCATTTTCAATACAACCTATGTACTTAAAAGGCTAATTTTTATTTAATATATATATAATAAATCTTATAGCTAACGACCGTACTTTCATTGATGTACCCTCTATTACATTACACTCTATAACAATCATTTGTTATAGACCTGACTTTATTTAAAACTGAAAAACTTCAACCCCTATTAATCCATTATACTGAGTTTCTACTGTATACGACACTTTGCTAAAATGCGTTTACAGCGTTTACACAATAGAGTTACAATTTATGCTAAAATACTATAGAGTTTACAGTGTTTCGACTGTAAATTTTATTGTATTTTAGCATAAAAATTTATCAGTACATAATTAAATCAAATTTATCAGTACATAATTAAATCAAATTTATGTGTACATAATTAAATAAAATTTATCTGTACATAATAATTTACGAGGTAAGTTCACCCCAAACAACATCCTTCTATTTTAACGCAAGTCTAAAAAAAAAAAAACATTTAAAAGCATTAACTAATCCCGTACTCAAAGATATAGATGCATTGGTTATGACCTTAAAGCACTCAACTTTTGAAGAAGCATCCTCTTTATGATCTAAAACACTTAATGAAATCCGCAATTTCACTTTGCTTCTGGCAACATGATTTTGGCAACAAAAGCACTAAAACGCTTCTCTTTGGTGGTCCACTATTTACCAAAATACTCATTATTTTTTAAAATCATAAAATAAAGGCGGTAATTCCAGTTCTATATCATTTATTTTCCTTCCATGACTGTTTCTCATGTATTGTCTTCAGGCAGTTTCTTCCAATAAAGATATATATTGCGAAATGTTAACTAACCCTCCAATAAAAATACTCCCCGACTATCACTACAAGTATTTTTCTTTTACTTACTTCGCTTTCAATTGTGAGTTTTTCTTTTGTAGATAAGTTTTTAAATATCCTTTTCTGAAAAATTTTTCGCTTAAAATTTCTGTAACATTTCTGCTTTTTTCAATGTTTGGCAGGATCAATTTTCCAGACGAGAGATACTGCGAGAGAAACATCAACTTCCGCGATCTTCTTTCTTACCAATGAACTTCCTACTGAAAGCTTTGTGGAGTTTTCAGATATCAGTGGTTCTTTAATTAATCAATTTGATTAAGTTTAAAGTACTAAAAGGTCAATGAGTGTGTAATCCTATTAAGGCTTTCGTGAATAGGGAGTAAGTAAAGTACTCATGGCGAAAAAGTTTCAGAAAGGAAGGAGGCCAGAAAGATTCATGAAAGTATCAAGAGAATCTGCTGAAAATGAAAATTCTAAAATATATCCCAAATTACTTAAGAATTCAACAGTAAATAACTTAGTTCCGATCAAAGAATTAGGACTAAAATGAAAACCAATACTTTATTTAAGAACATGAAACCATTTTTCTTTCATCACGGCGTTTTCATAAGATTCGATAAGAAAAAAAGCGCCAGTTTATTTTGAAAGCTTTAGAATGAAGCTTTTTCAAACAGATAAAAAAATTTAAAAAATCAAATCAAAATGTTATCACTGTTTTTAATAAAAACTATCCTTCTGTATTTGATAAATAGTTTAATATCAAAGTAATAAGCATACTCGTATTTTAATATTTTTGTCATTGTAAGAAAACAACTCTAAATTCTATTTCTTTGTTTTCTAAAACTAAACGATTTGAACAGGGGCATAATTAGATTTTCTATCAATACTCAGTATTATTACATTTTTCTTCATATGTAGGAATGAAGATGATAGGTCATCGTCTTAATAAGGGTGAGTGAGCTATATAATCGGGTAATCTTGTCCCGTTCAGTAACCAATTTTAAAAATGAATATATATTTTTATCGAAAGTAAGTAAAAGTTCCGAAGAACATAATAAACCTTCATTCGTTCGTTATAGAAGTAAATTCATAAAATCATCATGGTGAAGGATTTGAACTATTAGCATATAAACTATGTATGATCGTATATATTTTAATTCATAGGAGAATTTAGGTTGCAAATGTTGTAAATTGCTGGAAATTACTTAATTCACTCTAGACAATTATCAAATTATGTGATTATGATCAGAAATGTTTCACATGTTTTGAATAAATTAAATTTTGAAAGATTCTGGTAATTATTCAAAGCTACATTCTATTCATTTTCTTAATTTTTTGTAAACATTTTTCTTCACCTCTGAAATTGTTGAAGATATCGTTATTTAAATGATTAAATAAGTCTTAAAATGGAGTTGACAATTTTTGAAGAAAATTACAGTCATTAAAAAAAGAATTAAATGTATTTCACTGTAGTGATTTTTAAACGATCAAATATTTTAGACTAATATTTTAGATGATTCCAGTCCATGACCATTTGGGAATATTCTGTCAGCAGCTGTGCGAATGAACATCCAATCGTAGATAGAAGTTATGAAATTAGTAGCTGGAAATTTTGTAACTTCGAAACGGGAACTACCCTTGTTTCAACATGTAATAAATAAAATTTCTATAGTTCAGTATTCTGAAGAAGTTCGCTAAGCTAATAGGAAGAGGCGGCCAAAGTGAAACATTGGAACTAACAATAATTTTACTGAGATATTAAAATTGAATTTATTACTCACATTTAATGTTACAAATATTCGTAAAATTATTATCTGTCTCTGAAAAAATATTTAATGTTTATTTGCCATTCTAAATATCGAATCTTTGAATCGAAGAGAATAACGAATAGATGTAAAATAGAACTTTTCTAAAATATTTCAATATCATATGAGGTAAAATGAAAAAGAAGTCAAAAAAAATTTGGAACATTTCAGATAATTTATGAAACTTTTAATAGTTCCTTAATAGCTCAGAAAAAACACACGGATTCAGATTCGGAAGGATACTCCACCCTACCTAAATATCCGGATACTACAAATGGCCATTGATCTATAAGCTGTCTGCATATCATTCAATGAAAAATCACTTAAGGCACATGAAGTGATTTATATAGAACAGTAGAAACATTTTTTTAAGTCCAGTTTACGCTTTTAGATGAGCTGCCAAGGTTAGCAAGTCAAATGAAAGTAAGTTTTTGCGAAAGAATTCCTTCCTAATGGAATCAAAATTTGGACATTCATATACTAGAATACAACTGATCTCTGGTCCAAACCACAGTACAGTCGGGAGACTTCCCAAACAAATCAACAAACATAAATGAATTAACAATTTTAATTAAAAATCTAAATCGTTATTACACACATTCGGCAAGGTGTAATTACTCTGAAGACCAGAAACAATGCAATTCAGAACTAGTTTTATTTCAACGAAGGCGCCGTAAATAAAAACAGTTTGAATTAAATTTATTGGTATCCTTGTTTTCATAAAAACTTGCAATTAATCATTAAATTTAAAAAGTATGACTTGGAAGTTACTTTTGCAGTGAATGGCAGAATTTAAATGTTCGAAGGGAAACTTTACATCTGTTTCCATGCGAGCAAATCCATGTTCTATAAATTTCACACCTTTCGCAGAAATTAAATTTATTTACTTTGAAAAACACATCCTTTGGCTTTGTTTTTCCAAAGAATTAAGCATTTTCTCCACGTTTGTAGCAGCAGCATTGTCCAAAAATAGTTGTATATTTTAAAACACAAGCCTTTTAACTTTAGCACATTTCATCGTCTTGGAAATCGATAAATTCTATTGGGAGTTTCAATTATTTTTCACACATTATCCTTCTATTTAAAAAAATATATATAGGAAAAATATTAAGATATCCCATCATCAAATAAAAGTGTGACTGTTCTCTAAAATCCAAATCCAAAGGCATTTCGATTCTGAAACTAGGCTTTGTTTCACATTTTAGAATAATCAATAGAATACTTGCACTTTCTGTTGCTTCAATTTTCTATTTGGTAACATGATGTTTGAAAATGAATTTAGTAA
Source organism: Araneus ventricosus (assembly GCA_013235015.1). Taxonomy (NCBI): domain Eukaryota; kingdom Metazoa; phylum Arthropoda; class Arachnida; order Araneae; family Araneidae; genus Araneus; species Araneus ventricosus. The sequence goes on from BGPR01000878.1 coordinate 295,543, forward strand.
CAAAATTTTAAAATTTATTTCTCATTGTCGGCTATGTTGTCTACTAAAACGTTGTTGGTTTCTAAAAGTAATTTCTAAGACGACAATTTCCATTTCATTTTCTTTTCTTTTCTTTGTCACCAAATTACCTTTGGTGTTCTACAAAAGGCATTGTGGAATGATAATTAACGTTCAAGAAAAACTCTCCTGACAATGACTGCAGATTTTATTTTTAATTTTTTTTAGTTCATCTTCATCTGTGAGTTAGTTTTTTTTTGTTAAACTTTTTAAATGTCTTTTTTGGAAAAGTTTTTCCTTTGTTCGTTTTCTGCAGCTTTTACTTGTCTTCTAATGCTTAATAGAAATGATTTTTTTTGGCTTCCCAATGGGTTAGAAGGAGTGGAGCAACAACCAGTCTCTCTGTTTTTGCGGATATTGCCTTGCGAGAAAGGGTTTTAAGGAAAATTTCAGAAGAAAGTTGAAAGCGCAATTTCATTAGTTTTAAAGTACTAGCAGTCACTGAGGTAATGATCTGATTAGGGATTTCGGGAAGAGGAAACAATTATTCACGTCAAAGAGTGGATAAAACAAATAAATGAACATTAGCTATCACGCTTATCACTTAAAATTTATATCTGCCAGATACTCATGAAATTCCTTCAAATGGAAGCTCAAAGATCGAGTTGAGCGAATGAATCCGTCAGACCTTCCATTTATCAAAGATCCTCTATTCATGGACCTCGCCTGGTGGTATTAGTCGCATCAGTAAGACGGCATTAACTCTGAAAAATATGAAAAGGACATCCAAAATTACCAAGAGTTTACCCAGAAAATAGTTTTTAATCCAGTTGTACTGCTTTTGAATGAGTTCAACTCGTTCTTGTTTGTGTGGTGGTTCCTTGTTAATTTTCTTCATTCTTATTACTAGTCTTAATCTGTAACGAACCAAGCTAAATTGGTATTAGACAAAATAAAAAGTTAAATAATATCCTACAAGAATTTATTTTGGGTCGAAGAACATAATGTAGTTATACAGAAATAAAACATTTATTAATCAAAATAAAATACTGTCTGATCAATGATGGAGTTGTCAGTGTAGCAGTTCTCAGAACTTTTAGAAGTGACTGAAACGAGAGACTGAAGAAGCGAACGAATCCAAAAATTGTTTTCTGGGGAAATTATTTGAAAAAAGTTTATTTATTCTTCTTTTAAATCAAACCATTTCGTGAGATTTTTTACGTCTGTGACTTATTTAGTGATTTTCGTTCCTTCTTTACAGCTAACAATTAGCTTATTTATAATAATACACGTTCTGTGCTTGTAGTATGCTTGTAATTTTATTAGAATTAACCTTTTACAAGAAAGAGCCTTCAATGAAGGAAAAACAAATGAATTTTAGGTAATTAAAGACAGGAATATTCCTATGATCATGGTTTTCATAACACGACTTCGCGTGACTTTCTACAGTCCTTTGCTGATTCTGATCCTTCCATTTTAAGAACTGAAACTAATTTCACGTTGATTATCCTTGTAGAAAATGTAAATGTAATTCCACTGCGATTTGAAAACGCAATTGGTGCAAAATGCGTCCTTCCTTGCATTATCTTCGTCATTTTTCCTTTTCTTATACCTTTCATTTTTTAAATAAATCATTTTAATATTTAATTCCCCCAGTCATTTCTCCTTAATAATCCATTTTTATTTTGTGAATTCGATAACTAGAGTAACTTCGATAGGATTTGAGCCGGCGAAGGGGATATGCTGTAGGAAAGGTAGACATCTCGGCCAAGTTCAATGAGTCATCCAAATCAAAAGCGGTCGAAATTTTCATTTCCCCATTACTCCCTTAGGATTGAAGGTAGAAAGATTGTTTAAATTAGATGAATTATTTTATCACCATTATGAATAACTTTTTAATAATGGTTTTTCGATATTTGCAATTGCTTAAAGGTTATGATCTGTAAATTGATTTTCAACACCCAACATCGACTGCTTTTTCACCTATGAATGTGATACCTCTTCGGAAATCTCTTACCATTTCTACTCACATGCTCCACTCTTTATCATTCGCATAGATCCACCCCTTATGAAATTAGAGGTGGAAGGGTGTGTGTGAAATTCTGTTCATTATATGTCAGGTTATAAGAAATCTGCCTTCGTCTTCCGGCTCAACTACAAGAATATATTTAAACCTTTTTTCAAATAGAATTTCCCCATTTGCAGAAAGTATTCGTTCAATATTTGTAAAATCATTTTCGGAATTCCTGTATTTGAATTACTGTATCGTGTTCAGTATTTCCAATGTCTGAAAAATTTTGTCACAGTATTGAGAATTTCTTGGAAAGACTTGGATAAATAGACGCGAGTTACATAATTTATTTCGAAAGTATTTGTTCTAAAATCAAATAGCATTTTCTCATCGTACGAGCTGTGTTTTAAGGCAAATGGTATAATATCTTTGAGATCAAGTTTATTAGTAACTACTTGGCAAGAGTGATATGCATACGGAAATAACGGCAGTAAAAATTGCGAATCTCATGAACCCAGAATATACATATACACACGCAGTCACAAATGTTTCTAAAAATTTTCATGGGTTTTAAATGTGCCTCTGCAAAATGACTTTGAAGCAAAATCTCAAAATTTACATTAATCTTTACACATACTGCTATTTGTAATAATTTTTTTCTAAAGAACTGATCATTTTCTTTTTTCTCCCTCGCGAGTTTTGTATACAAATTGTTTTCTAGACGTCTATTTCAAAAGGCTTCCTAATGTGGATTGCTAATTATCAGTCA
>BGPR01000878.1:298329-312693 GCA_013235015.1 Araneus ventricosus
CTTCCTAATGTGGATTGCTAATTATCAGTCAGCTCTTAACAACTACTATACGTCCTTTTCTCATGTTTCTTTCATTTTCATTTTTGACTTTCCTTCTGATTTGTTGTTTTCAAATCTTCTTTTAAAAAAAATTTTCACTTTCTTATTTTTGCAACAATTACTAGTCTTTCTAAGGATTTAAAAGTACCTTGAGAAAGAAAAAAACATCAATCAGCAGGCTCGTTGTTTTTGCCGATGCGCTTCCAACTGAAGGCTTTGCGGGAATTTCCTAAAGTCCTCTGTTCTTTAATTAGCTCAATATCATTAGTTTTAAAGTACTCATCGGTCAGTGAGTGTGTAATCCGATTAGGGCTTTCGAGAATAGGGAGTAATTATTCATGGCAAAGAGCGCGTAGCGAAAAAATAAAACCATCAGCTATAAAACGGATCAATTAAGTTTTAAAATAAGAAAATGCCTTTCCAAATTAGATAAAGATTCAACAGAAACCCATTTATATCAAATTTTCCAACGGTTATGAATGTACTCATCTGGCTTTCTGTGTAGCGTGCAACATTTATGAATCCCTGATTGCATCTTGACCAATCATTTTTCATAACAGATTTTAAATCTTCAAGTTAATAACTTCCTTTGAATGTGTCAGAGAATCCGATAGTTAATTTAGTTCATTACAAAAAATCTTTATAGCATACTATCAAGAATATTTTTTAGTATAGCATGAAATATTTTATATTAATCGTATTGAAATATTAACTGTAAAATAATTTTCTGATTAATTAAAAATGTTTTCAAGAACTCTTTAATATGCTTTCATGGCAAAAGTGTTTTATGAAAGACACACTTTATGAATTTAAAATAGTTTATAAACTCTCGAATATGAATGAAAGTAAGTTACGTAAATTGTTGGGTATAATTATATCCAAAATGATATAGTATCAAAAAAATTGTAATTATAATTTCAAGACCTCGTATATTAGTAAATAACAGGGAAGAGTAAATCTGTATTTAAAAAAAAAACTATGAATTTCTCCCTTTCTTTACAGATTAGAATATATATAATTTTTAAATAATTCTGAAGACCGTTGCAAAATTTCGCTAAATAAATGAAAGGTATTATTGCTGTCATACAGAAAAATTTTCCAAATCAGCTTCTATTAAGCGGCTTTATTTAATATGCAGACAATTGTAGTCAAATGCAATGAAGAAGGAAGAAAAATACGTCAAGAAGAAATAAATGATTAAATTCATAGTAATAAATAATCTTTTCTACAAAAATAAGTGAAAATAAAGCGAGAATAATCTAAAAATTCAAAAGTTTAATTCTGTTCTGTTGTACAAGATCCACGCAAATATTTAGTACATTGATATTTCAATTCTCGTTATTTTCGTGACATTAAAAATATTTGACACATTTTCCTTAGAGAAAGTGTATATCAGTATTTTGAAACTCGAAATGAATTTTAGAAAAATGTTTTGATTAAAGTCAGGAACGGCAATACGTGCAAATAATAACCCTCTGAGCGGTTAGCTATTTTGATGTACTAGCTTTCAAGTCTTGCCCTTTAAATTGAATAAGTTGCTCTTTATTGCTTTTAGTCAAGTCTCTGAGATCTTAAGAATATTTTATCCGTGGTAGCTAAAGAAATTATACACATTGACATGAGTATCTGCTTTTGAACTAAATATGAAAAACGGAAAAATACGTCTGAAACGCTTAGAGGGATAATCAACTCTACATCTATTTCATCAATTTTCAATAAGAGATAATTTTTAAAAAAATGAAAAAGCCCTATAAATGAAGAAACCGAAATAGCTGATATCTTTTATAAGGCATTTCGGCCTGGAAGGAAGATATCGTTCCGAAATTTTTTCTAAGGTTTGATGGTTTTGGTTTATTGGCTTAATATGGTCTTCTTTTCCTGCTATTTTTTATAGGGAAAGGAAGGACCATAATTTGAAATTTACATTTCAAAACAGGATTTTAAAACAAAACCTTTGAAGTTACACTTATTCATGCTTGTATCGCTATGCATAAAGTATTCTTTTTCAAAAACAATTTATAAACAGCCGAGTTTGGTTCCGTTGCCCTTTTTTTAAAGTTATTGTTTTTCCGAAATTTCTTCGAGCGCGTCTTTCAAAACACCATGTATTGTGGAATGTTAATTAACAATCCAAGAAAAAAAAATCCAAGACAATCACTACGGTTTTTTTTAATTCATTTTCAATTCGTTTTCAAATTTTGCTTTCTCTCTCTCTCTTTTTATTGTTTCAGTTTTTGAATATATCTTTAAAACTTTTTTTTCATTGCTTACAAATTTTAATTTACTTCCTGAGGCACAAAACAAATGCTTTTTTCAAGGGGAGGGGATTCATTGAGGTGTGACAGAAAGAAAGAAATGTCAACTTCCCGACTCGTTGCTTTTCCAGATGCGTTTCCGACATAGAGCTTTGGAAGAATTTTTGAAAGACGCATCTTAATAAAAATCATTTTATTAATTTTTAAAATCCTAACCGATAATTGAGACTATAATCGGGTTAGGGATATGAAAAATAGAGGGTAAATATTAATAGAATATGATGCGTCACGAAAATAAAAAGAAATTAGATATCAAGTGTATAAATGGAAGCAAAAAATATCAAAATGACATCCAAACATATATAAAGTTCTAAAATATATTCGTTTCCAGTCATGGAACTTTTTTGATTGCATCAAACGCACATAATTATTCTTTATAGTTATTTAAATATCAAAAGAAAATTCGAAACTCATAAAACTTATAACATTTATTGCATCTACGGTGAAATTGTGAAAATAATTTCTGACGGAAATAAAAATGCATCAGATACCAGATAACAAGTTTATAAATTCAAATTTGAAATTATCAAAATTCATTCCAAAATTACATAAAAATCCGATACAAAAATACATGATTCCATTAATGAAATATTTCTGATTGCAACGAATGAGCATCTTTTTTCCTCTAAGAGAAAAAGCTACAAAACGTCATGAGCTTATAACAATTGGGGTGAAAGACCTATTTCACCCTTGAAAGTTAGAAAATTGAGCTAGGTATTACCAAATTCAATCAATACAAAACAATTTTTTAACTTTTTAAAAATATTTATCTAAATTTCATTGACTAAGTTTTTTCATAGCCATGTGTTTTCATCTCTCTGAGGTGCACCGTGATGAGTATTGGATGAGAAGCCTCCGGAAATGTAAGCGGGTTCCCGCTTCCCAGGAGGTTATAGCAAGGTGTGGGGTATTCACCTCCACTCCGATGACGGGACGTACCTCTTTCAAAAGGGGCTGGGCAGTGGGAGGAGATGTCCCTTATGACTCCAACTTCAGTGCCCGAGTTGCTGTCGTGGCGTTCCGGTCATTCAGATTTTACCGCAGGGCTTCGAGCTAGGTCCGGGTTGCTTGTATGCATAGTCATGTGTTCGGTTTTGAAGGATCCTCATTATTCACCAAAACATCGTGATTGGGAACGAACTCAATGTATATATATTGTAAGAAAATGATGGACATAATTCATTAAAATCATAAAATAATATAGAGAATCACATAAAAGAAGTCCAAAATATAATTAAAATTATTACATTGTTATTGCATTTGAATTTTGAAGTTCCCAACCACCAAAATCTTATAGCAGCCTTGTTTTTTCTCAATCTTAAAAGTTTTTTAAAAAATGGATAAGTTATGAATCATAAGGCTCAAGTTCATAAATAAAGAAAAATATAATATACATAGTAAAAATTTTCAAAAAAAAATGTAATAGTGTTAATTAAAAAATATCAGTAATACACGTGGAAAACGTTTTCGCGAAATATTGCTTGAATAATATTATATTCATGCTCGTATTTAAATATATATATGTATGCATAATCCATAAAATACATCCTAACTGAATAATCTGTAAATTGCACATCTAACTAACTTTTCATTATATTAAAGCATCCACGTTTGAGATAAACGGAGAAAAGATAAGCGAGAATGATACCATTATGTAAAGCACTTAAAACCACCTGTCGAATCCTTTAAATCAAGTACTCCAAATTAATTTCGAATATTCCACCATGGCCTTAGAAGGTACCATTATCCGGGAACCTAGATAGGTCATTCCCAATCCTCTTTCTTGATCCTCCTAGTATCAGTGCACGGACAATCTTGGCTTGTGTCCATTCCGTGTTTCATGCAGCAATAAAGCAACCGAAGAGCAGAAGATATCTCGACGGCTGAGACGCAGCTGTATTAGCTTTGATCTTGGGCAAGACCGTTAGACTGGGAAATTAGTCCTCAGCGTATGACTAATTAGTTCATCTTGACAAATACCTATTGTCATAATAAGCCTCGGTTCTGATATCCTAAGTCAAGGGAAAAGTTACTTGTAGCCCATTCAGGGACACAAACAAATTTAAATTTCTTTGTTAAAACGATGTTAGCCCATTAAAACCCAAATTAATTTAAAGCATAGAATTCGATAAATTTCTATTAAGTTATTTATAAAATACCAAGATTAAGTTAACTGTGAAGTAAAATTAAAATCGGAGGGAAACATTTTTTTTTATGGTTTTCTTTTTTTATTATTATTTTAGATAAAATCGGCAAAAATATTATTTTTAATAACCCCTTTTTTACATAAATATTAAAGATTTTTAAAATATACCAAAATATCGAAAAATAAAAATCCTTGCATGATATCAAAAATTAGCGAAAGGAAAAAATAAAAAAATTTCAAAATGACAGCATTCTGACTTCAAATCCTGGCTAACTGGTGGTATATGCCTGTTGAAAACTGTTTAGTAGTTTGGTAATACTTATTGACTTCATAACCAAAGCGAAAAGAAGCAATGACATGCATAAATCCATACAATAAAAAAACTTATCTTGTGCTGCCATCTGTAGCCTTCATTAGATACTAAAACGCTTTTTTTCTCTTCTTATGCATCATCCAATGACTACTGCTTGGTTAAAAATAAATAACTTTAAAATGAGGTTTCGAACGAAAACACTCGCATCTGAAAGGGCTAGGCCGCCGTTTGTGAAGATTCTCACAGGAGTTCCCCGGCCACAGAGACACAGGAATAAATATTTTGCTTGAAATTTCTTTTATAAATTAATCTGTAGTCCGTCTATGTGTGAAGTGCGAGAATCGTTGTTGTTTTTGTGAGCTAGGAGGTGGCGCACAAACCGGTGATTATACGGTACTTGCTTAATGAATGGGGAGAGGAAATGGTGGTTGTTTTTGGTGGAGTTTGCCGGTGTTGCGAAAAAACAGTTAATGTAATTAGAAGTTGATTAACTGCGAAAGTTTAGGGAGTCTCAACTACTTTTTCGATATTTTAAATGAGATAATGATGATGGTCGAAACCGTTGAAAGTGGGTCATTTAATTTTATTGAGTGAAATAACATTAAGGGAGCTTTAATTCCTAAAAAATAAGAAGTGTCAGAAACTGGAGATGTTTTTTATTAGATATGTTTTCGGAGCATATGCATGTTGGAAACTTATAGTTGTAAAAGTAAAAAAAATGTAGTGGTTTGTTTTAATTATTTTTTGCGTTTAAGTGGTATTTTTATGTAGTTAATTCCTTAAAATATTTGAATATATAAAACTATCACATTATTGAAAAACCAATCTGTTGAAGAACTTACAAAATTGGAATATTTAATTGTAATTGTAGGGGAATTATTTTTCTTGATCTTATATTTAAATTGCTTGAATGATTACGTTCACATTTACCACACACACCTTCGGCGACCAGCTGTTCGTCCGTTTAAATTAGTTTCTATTTTTTGTATTTTACATTAATTATAGCATTCCCCGTCGCAGTTTCACTCGCGATAACTCAGGAAATATGAATAAAGTGATTATCTTATTGCATTTGGCAGATAGTAAAATACTTAAAGACGCAAATTTTAAAATGCCAGTGATACAATTCTTCGTGATGTATCACAGCTAACGAAACTTAAATATCGTATTTCAAATAATAGTTACAATTCATAAAATTTAGCAAAATTAATTAATTGAAATTAAAATAAAATAAAATAAAAAAAGACGAATTTTTCATTAAATAGAAAGGGGCATATGCAGCAAAATCTAATAAAATACAAAGACAAATAATAGAAATTTAAATTAAAAGGAAAATAATTTAAAAGAAGCAAAAAGTAAACAATATTAATAATGAAAAATAATGAAAACAACATTTATTTTTATTAATTAAAACAGTATTAAGGTATAAATCAAATAAATTAGAACACATTTCAATTAATTTAGGATAATTTAAATTATCCTTACCTTTTCCCCACTATAAAATTTCATAAAAATCACTTAAAATTTAGATTTGTTACTTGTAGCACTGGTAGTTATAATTATTATTTTGGCAAATTCTTCTTTAAATTTCTAAAAATTATTCTTAAAAAAATCAAAGAGGAAGAGAGCTTCATTATTGACAATAACACTAAAATTTTGGACTTTATCAAAGAAAATAAAATTTATAGCATTTATACATTTGATTTTCAAAATCTATTTACTTGCCTCCCACAAAATAAATTAATTGAAGTGTACTCTAATTTATTTGATTTATACCTTAATACTGATTTAATTGATAAAAATAAATGGTTAGAAATTTGCAGGGTAAATGTTTGTGAAAATTATCTCTTTAATGGAATTAACTACTATAAGCAGGTTCTAGGAATTCTTATGGGTTGTTGCTTTTCAAGTACACTGGCCAATATATTTCCCCACTCATTTGAGAGAGATTTAATTAATAATGCAATTGTTTACGGTTTTCGTTTCATTGATGACATTTTGGTCTTTAATCATAATAATGTTAACTCCATTTTTAGATGCTATCCAGAAGAGCTTAAATTAAATAAAACTAATAATGAATTGGACAAATGTAATTTTTTGGATCTAGAAATTGAAATTTTGAATTCAGATATTTCTGTTGGAATATTTGACAAGAGGAAAGAATTTAATTTCAAGGCTATTTCACTTGGCAAGTTTCAGACAAGTCTTCATTTTAAAATTTTAAAGAACTCTATTTTTTCTCAAATTAATAGGATTAAACACATTTGTAATAACCACTCTACTTTAGTTAAAACCTTAGGTAATTTAAATAATAATTTAAAGGATAACGGATACCCATATAGATTCCTTAAATTTGATTTCTTAATCAAAAATAGTTTTTGTTCTCCTGCGAAATAGTTCGAATTTTTCTTCATTGATGTAGCTACTGGCTAGCTTCTAGATCGTCGATTGTTTTTATCTATGACGTTCTTTTCTGCTCGGCTTGATTTTGAAAGAGGGTGAATATTTTTATCTTTCTTTCGATTGATTATGGATTTGGTAATTTGTTGGATTTATGTTCTTTATTTGGCGAAATTCAGACCACAGGAAGGAATAAATTTTGAATTTTTGTCATTCCTTTCTACAGAAAATTGTGTCCTTTTTGAACTAATAATGGCGTGTGGTTTCTGATGAGTGCGCCATTTTAGTTCCTTTCCATTTTGAATAATTTCTAACTTTTGTAAAGTGTTTTAAGTATTAGAGAATCTTTGGTTTTTTTATTCTATAGTTTTTGTTGTGTTATCTTTAAAAAAATTTCTGTTGAAGCATTTACATTTGCTGCTGCGTTTGCGCGCAAAAATGTTTATTGTTTTCATTATTTTTCATTATTACTATTGTTTACTTTTTGTTTCGTTTAATTTATTTTCCTTTTAATTTAAATTTCTAGCATTTCCAATAACTCTCACTCAATTCATCTATCACTCATCGGTATAATGATTAACCTTGAATATGTTCGCGAAAGCCTAACCATGGCCCCGTATAAACCAGTGGGTGCCAAATTGAGTGGAAAAAGTGAGGCGGCAAAAAAGACGTCCAAAAGACATTTATAGACATCTAAAGAACCCGGAAGTATAGAGGTAAACAATTAAATTAAAAGGAACTATTTAGAAATTAGTTAGTTTAGCGAACACTATTCTATTGCTTTTTTGTAATTCCTAGTTTCAGGCAGTTAAAATGAAATAAAAATTTAATTTTTTCCCTAAAAAATTAGGGGGCGGGGGACCCTCCTCGTCCTCTCCCCCGGATTCAACGCAATTGGTATGAATTTTGACTGGGCAGCATTTCTCCCTAGTTCGTAACCCGTCACCAAACCTCCTCTCCCCCCAGTGATATAAATAGAACTGTGAGCTTGAGGAACCGAGAGCGACACAGTTGCTCCGTCTCGCAATATTTGAAAACATTTTTAAAAATTAATTGAAATTAAACAGAACATTGCATGGAAATTAAATTGGTGCATTAAATAGACAATATTTAAAAATTTTAAGATGAAGTCAAAATAATTTCTGTGCGACAATCTGCTCTGAAGTTATTGCGGAAAAACATTAAAATTAAATGTAATTTTTAATTAAATAAAATTTTAATTATAATTTTGAAAAGTTCTTTCTTAGTGAGCACCTACTACCCAAAGAAACCACCTGCCGATTTCAAGATTCTCGACCTAATGGTTTGGGAAATTTCGTGTTGAGTGAGTGAGTGAGTCATGGTATTTGCCTTTTATATATATAGACGAAATAATGTCCCATCACCAACTTCAAGACTCTTTCCTCTACCGTTAATCTGGCTTCCTGCCATAAGTTCTGAACTGTGCAAAATATAACATCGAATTTGATGAGTTATCACTTGAGGAAATTCAAGTTTGGCGGCGGTACTGTATTCTTAAGCCAACTAAAATTTTAATAGAAAATTACTTACAATGAAGTATACAAAAATTTCAAAGAGATTTCATGCGTCATAATTTTAAAATTTCAGGAAAGCATGAGATCTGTTGTCACGACTTAAAAATATTACTTTGAAGCAGGTGGATAAAATATTTCAGCAATGCAATGAATACTAAAGTGAAAATTCTTCTTAGGAATAATTGACCAAGAAAACTAAATTTATACTATTACAACCGTAACAGTTACTGAAAAAATGAGATTTCTTTGAATTTTATTTGCAACAATAAAAACATTGTTGCAATTTATGTTTTAAAACATTTTGAAACTTTATTTAAAATTGAACAAAATGTCGCATGGAAATAAGATTGGTGTCATTGTTTATCTTTATGATTATGTGATTTTTGTGCGATAAAAGTTTCCGAAGTTATTCCGGAACAACTTTAAAATTTAAGGTAATTTTTAATTAATTTAAATTCTAACTAAAATTTGGAAAAATCCTTTTTTTGTGCGCACCTACTACCCAAGAAGTAACAGCCTGCCAAATTTCAAATTCTTAGGTTTCTTGGTATGGAAGATTTCGTGATGAGTGAGTCATGGTATTTGCCTTTAATATATAAAGATTGCTGCTATGGCTCTTGAGTTTGTATTATGCTCTGTAGTATTTCCATTTTTTTTTAGAATTTACAAATTTTTCTCCATTAAAATTGTTTAATTTTTGTTAAAGAGGAATTAAACGAACTAGATGAAAAAAGAATCTAATTTTCAAGCCATAGCAACATTTAAATGTATTTTAATGAATAATATCATGGAAAATACCGAATTGTTATTACATTTGGAAAGAAAGAACTTCATGCAAGTAATACTTTCCTCAGAAAGATGTTAAAGCGTATGTGCAATTAAAATCCCCAATTAATCCTATCAAACTGCAAATTTCACGTTTGACATTTTTTACTTTACTTTTTAAGATACTTTTCAGAAATATTTTAATCATATTAATCATAAAATATCAGCTCTAACTGCAAGAATTTATTATGAAAATTCAAGATATAAGGTTTCTAATTACATTGCCACATAACTTCCAGCAAAGGTAGTCCTCGCGGTTAAGATCTTTTGAGTTCGTAAACTCTGTTTAAGTAATTTCCCATAGTCGATACTATAATAAAAACTACACCATTTCATTTCTGTGATGCTTTGATACCTATTTCAATGCTTTCTTTTTTGCAAACTAAAAGTATTATACTGTTCAAAAAATTAAGCTAAATGTCTTGTAGAGTTATTTTAACTGATGCGATAATATATATATATATACATATATAAACCAAAATATAACTTGTTATATATGAACATACAATCAAAGTAAACAAGACACATCAAAACAAAAAATTCAAAAACTAAAAATTTATTAATTAAACAAAATAACCAAATCTAAAATAAAATCTAAAAACTTTGAAAATACTATTGATACTAAGAGCAAAAGGTAAATTTAAACATTTAAATGTTAGCATGTAAATGAACTCTGTTGCTATCAAAACTGTTGAAAAAAGGCAATCCAAATATATGGACTTTTAAACAATTAAATAATATATATATTGTTTGTGTGTGGATGGGCAGCAGCTCAACTCAATCTTGAATCAACAACGCCCAAGTGATCACGTGATCAGAAACCTATGATAAGTAGTAAGATATTTGAATGAGCAACAGGTGTTGGCTATAGGGCATTCATCTGAGTTACTGTCTGTTGTGGTGTAGTATGGACAGCTCTGAGAATCAACTTAAATATTATCAATGTCCTATAAAAACTTTTGAAACGCAATATATATATATATAATAATTGTTGTTTTGGTTTTTCTTCTATGACGTTGCTTTGTTGTTTTCTTTTGTTAATATATATAATTATCTCACTTAATTTTACTTTAAATTCTAATATTATATATTTTAAAATCTTAGTAATGACTTAATGTATTCCAAAATCACTTTTCTTAAACTCCAGTTTCGTTCTATCTCCCGCATTGGAGGTATATTAAATCTCGCGTTTTGGCATATTTATTACTAAAAGAATATTCTAATTACTTCCAAGCGCCCACATAAATCGCGAAATCAGCGACTTGTTGCCGCCATACTTTTCACTAAAACACTTACGTAATTTACTAAAAATAGCTATTATTCCTTCACTTTGATCACCTCTCTATATGTTAATCCCTTATCTGAAAATATTCAGGGATGTGCTGTTAGCATTTGACTTGAAACTTTCATACGATCTATACGTATATTCCGCAACTCTCATAATATGTTGAATAATAAACAAGAAATAGCTCTTTATTCGGGCTTTTAATGACTGCAACAACGAAAACATATATATATGTATTTCGTATTTTTTTTTAAAATAGCAATATATATATATATATATATATATATTGCTATTATTGCAAAAATATATTCACCGTAATATTAGATAGACGTATAAAATTACACACTTTTTACTTTAGGTTGCTAGCGACAAGGATTAATTCATTCTTTCATTTTGAGTCATCTACTTCTGGCAGTACTACAAATAGTTATATATTTCTATTCATTTCATTGAACCTAAAATGATACCAATATGGATTTTTATTATTGTCCAGAATTATTTTAATTTCCATATTTTTGCTACACCATTAGAAAAAAATGCAGTAAAATCCATTTTTTTTTCATAAATATCACAGTTAAAGCCATTAAAATTTTAAGATGCAATTACATGATATTTTAAATGCAAAATAATTATTACTTATTCACAAAAATAAAAAAAAAATACTTAAACTTCGTAAAACAAAAGAGAAAGTAATCTTCAGTTCAGGAGATAATCTGCGGGTTATTTTAAAATTTTCATGGAAATAAGGAAAGTTATCATATTTAAAATAAATACAGACGACCCACTTGAAAATTAATTATAATCAATATGCTGAATGCAAACTTTTAAAGACTGTACTTCAAACACTATTGAAGTTGATGCAACTGTAGTGCTTGGAAACTCAGATGTCTAGACCAGCAATCTCATTCAGAATTTAGAACGAAAATCATTTCCACTCAATTGAGTTTCTTTGCTCAAAACTACCAGGGAATCTGCATTCAAAACAAATCAAGCATGAGCAATATCGAAACGCCCGTCGGAATGCGTAGCTTCAGGTAAATTTAATTCAATGAGGGAGAATCATTTTGCTTAATGAAGCATGGTTCTGCAAGTTAAAAGATTTCTTTGAGAGGGAAACACTAGTCAAGCATTTCGTTAAAAGATTTGCCAAAACAACCGATGTGTTATTTACGAAGAAAAGCGCGAGAGAAACTCCAAATCCTCAGGATTCTTACGAATCCCCGACTAAATCAAGTTAAGATTTCTTTTGCATTCCTTTCTTACAAATCTCCAGAAGAACAAAATTCACTTGATGATTGGAGATCATTTTAAGAGATCTTGGTGTGTGAGAAAGTAGTAAGATACTTTTCTAATCAAATTCTTCCCGTGAACGAGAAAGTCAGAAAATATATCAAAACATACTGCCTTGTAGGATTATTATGTTTTTACGGATTCAAGTTATCGCTTCAGGGTGATTGTATAGCTTACCAATCTCCAAACAAGGTTCTGAAAAGAAAATGAAGTTCAAAATTCTAAAAATGAAAATATTTTTTAAAGAATGAAAACTGTGATGCCGGTAAAACAAGCAGGTTTCTTAAAATAAAATATTGTGATTTATTCACTATTTTTCAGCTTGTTTTATTATATTTTTATACCAAAGAAAAAGTGAACATATGAATACTTGCAGAGCATTTGACCTAAGCAATTTCATTGTTTGAAACACGATGTATTTTTTCCAATGTCCTGCAGAATTAATGAATCAATTTTTTACTTGCCCATTCTTATAAATAGATGCTAATATTCTTTCCAATCAATTTTAATTGTATACTTATTAAGGAATATTTCATTAATAAGTGAAATAGAAAAAGAAAACATTATTGGGCTCCATCTGTAATTCGTTACTCAAAACCTGTGCTATTGATGTAAGCTTTCTCATGTTGTTCGTCATCATCTACATTCATTATTTTTCTTTCATTCACTCCGTGTTATACAAGATATTGTATATATTCCTTTATTTTGTTGTCAATTAATACTAACTTTGTAAATTCTTCATTGTCATTCTTCTCTTGCTGTATTTTTTTTTTGCAACTCAATAAAGTCCACCTACATATATACCAACGCGAAGAGGAGCCACATGAGCTCTAGAGACGGCGGTGTAGTGTGATGTTAAAGTGTGTAAAAATGATACAAGTCCATAGTTCAATTTGTATCGGTCAGGCAACAAGATATTTATTGTTATTTTAAATGCAGCTAATGAACGTAGAGGTCTATTTTATCAGATTTGAATGTCACGTACTTGGTTCACTTTAAATCTGAATTCTTCAATTAAAAATTCAAACAAATAATTTTTGATCAAACTTCTACGAGCATACTTACTGAAAGTAGTAATGGAATGAAAATATGCAAATGAAAAATACTTTTAAATATATTATATAAATCCTTAACTTCTTCAAATATAACTATAGCACAGGAAATTGATTTGTATAGTGATAAAATTGAGTTTCATGAATGAATTTAAAAATAATCACGTTCGATATTTATTAATGTAGTATTAATAAAAATCAATTGTGTTGATACATCTTGTACGAAATATAGATAAAAATCATTACTTTGTATTTTTATTCCGCATTCTATTTTTACTCTATATTCTTTGTATTTTAAAACTTAAAATTAAAATATTAAAAATGAGCAAAAATATGCGAAGTTACATGACTAAGAGAGGCATTTGAAACATATTTTATATTAAGCTGAAATTTCTTCCTTTATAACATTTTTTGACAAGTATTTTAGCGAAAAACTTTTATTTCTTGTATGGGAAACCGTTTTGATACGATAGGCTGGATTTTGTCGCCAGTGTCATATGCTTTCCGCAGAAAATCTTTGCACGTTTTCTTAGAAGTTTATTCCAGATATCCGGTTCATATATAACAAGATACGGTAAATTCTGACACTCTAAATCCCAAAGCTTTACCGACTGGACATTGCATAGGAAGATTTTCATACGAATTTTATGTATGCCTCCTGGCAACATATAAAAAAACCTTTGCTGTAGATATAAGCCAACAGATGCATAATCTTTCTATGTGTCATGAGGAAGACATCTCCGACATGAGATTTTTGCATCTTTATTCTGCTTTCGTCTTTCTACCAAAGCATTTAATCTGAAAATGTTATGCTGCTTTCTTCTCAATAAATGCATTTCATTGCTTTGTATGAGGTAATAATATTCGGGCAGATTGTCACTATAGAAATTGATGTCACTTGATTAATTTTTGATAGAATTGCACTATAAACTTCACATTTAAAATCTATATATATAAAAAGAGGAAAGTATGTGTGTTGGTGTATTTGTTCGTTTTTTTGGTTCTTTATGCACATACACACCGTTGGATTTACGACGATCAAATTTGGCACAGTGATGGATTAGCTAAAGAGGGAGCTAACGCCGTAAAAATTATTTTTAAATTCGAATTATATTTTTATTTAGTTAGTTAGATAACGAAAATTAAGCTATTTTTAGACGTTTT
>BGPR01000878.1:312703-352508 GCA_013235015.1 Araneus ventricosus
AGGTGATATAATTCATGTTCAAAATTAAAGGAAAAATGGTTAAAAAAATCTTAGTATATATTTATAGTATAAAGTTAGCAAAAAACAATATGATGGAAATTTCCATCATCATGCAAAGTTAGATTAAACGCAAACTTTTTCAGAAATTGCTCTAAAAATAACAGAAACACATGTTACAAACCTTTCATCCACATCACTTTTTTAGTAATAGAAACTCAAATATAATAAAACAAAATTAAAAACGAAATCATACGTTTATTGCAACTACAACAAACAGCGGAATGACAACTTCAAGCTCGTTTTACTGATAGTGACACTTGCTTATTTTTGACAGCTATGTTTTTTTTTTATGCAATGGACATTAAAAAGGTATCCAGACACGATCAACTTAAAGTGAACTTGTTCTTTTATATAATTTTTGGGCATTCAATGTTATGATGGAAATTTCCACCATCATGCAAAGAAGGGTTAAAGAGCAAAACCTTATCTGTTTAATGATACCAATTGAATTGTTGTATATCTCTTATTTAACTTTAATTAACGTTCCAAAATTCGTTTTAAGCTCAAATTGCAACAATGCTTTTATTGTTAGAAAATAAAATTCAAACTAATTTATTGTTTCATCAAATCCTTTATTCACGTCTTTTTTACAACTGTTAACGCTAAGAAAATATTGATTTTTTGGGTCAAGGTAGATCTCTTACTTCCGCTGTTATTTCGTAGCATGCACTTAATTTCCGTTTACTTATCGTGTCTTTTAATATGCACTCAAATATCCAAGGATCTTAGTTTAGTTACTAAGTGATGTTTCGTTTAAATTTCATAAATTTTTGAATATTAACGTTGATATGGCAGCGTTGTTTAAAAACAGCAGAAAAATGCTTTTTCATTTTTGAGCTTCAGTTTGACTTTATTTATAGTATTAATAGAGAGTATTTATATTTAGTTTTTATTCCCCTAACTGAGGCTAAAAGTTTTCTTTTTTTTTAGGCATTCTTCTTCAGAGAAATTCTTTCGAGTGAGAATTGTTCTCGAGCGATTTTGACTTCCTTTATCTGATTTATAAAACGTTTTATTTAGGAGCTTCACATTAACCAAGTTATACAGTATAAATATATTTGTACATTGTAAAGCTGTATTAGTTTTTTAATTATATATTGTTTTAACCCTATAAAGGCGGCTTGGACGGTTTCGGGCGATAAGGTAATTTTCAGTTAGCGACTAAGAAAATCAGTTACGAGTGGTTGGCTATATTTGAGGATAAGCAGGAATTCAAAAACGAACGCTGTGATTTGCAACAATGGTGGAAAAACTTCACAAGTGAGTAGAGGAAACATCTATATTTAGAAAAGGTTAAATTCGATGCTGAAAAATGCAAGAAGAGCCTTACACCGTCGGTAAAGAGTTAAATAAATGTTCTTTTTTGAATTTTCTCGCATTTCATTCAAACCATACTGTTATAAGGTGATAAAAATGTTATATTTGAAAGTTTTAGATCAACAAGAAAAGATTCAAAGAAGATTTACATCTGTTGGGGAAACTTGGTGACAATATTTTTAGGGAGAAAAAAACAGGAGGCCGTTATATGAAAAAATATGAATCATAATTATTACGATATTTGAAGAGATTATTTAATCACGAAACCTTACAAATTTTCATACCACTGATGTCGAAATACTGTTCTATTAATAATACTGAAATATTATTTTAAATAATTATTAAAATTTACAAGATCTAATAATGTATTTGAATTTTCAACAAGAAGGTTCTGCATATTTCTTTTGTTTTCGCTTATATAATAAAATACTTAATATGTTATATATATGTATAAATTGTTATTATTAATCTCCTTGAATACCTGCGCAAAATGCTTGTTTTACAAGGGAAGTATTGAATTTTATCAAAACATTCTACACTTGTTATCTGAATAGAAACATATTCACAAGCGCAGAAAAAACTACAACCAGGGTTAAAGAGGTCCATATAAGTTCTTGGAAACGACTTAGCATGGGAGCATGTGCCACGACAAACATTGTATAAAATTAATATACATTTTTCAACATCAACATAAGACTCTTGGTAAAAAAGGGGTATATAAAACATCTGCCAATGAATTTTTATCTACTTTGACATTTAATAGAAATTATAATTCTTAAATCTCTAAAAATACCAATTCACTCATAAAGTTTTGAATATTACTTAAAAGTACTGCCAAGCTTTGTAGGTTACTACAATAAATTATTTTATGTCTATAGAAAAATTAAACTGAAATATACGTATAGAAATACCTTTAACTAGAAGTTTAGTAAAACTTTTTAAAACATTTTAAAACTTCTGTTCATAACTTTCTATAATATAAATTTTTAACACACAAACAAAAAAAAATCAAAAATGCATATATTTTTAAGATATTTTCACTTATATTATAACATTTGGACTATTTTTTTAATTTATGTAACAATAATTTACCTTTAGATATCTAATAGTAATTTTTCATTTTCAATGCTAATTTTTCATATTAAAAAGGTGAATTTTTATAAATTATAGCTTACTTAATCATCTTAATTTCATAAGCTCAGAAAAAAATGATTTTTGTTTGACAATGGAGCAAAATATGAACTTATAAAGTATCATTTGTGTAGGAGGATTCTCAGAGTTTGAATTAATTGAAGTTTCTTTTAAGGAAGTTATATGACTTTTCCCATTTATCCGTTTCGTTTCACAATAATAAACACAATTTAAGACGGAAAAGAAACATACTTATGTTGAAAGGAACGATTTACAATTAAAATTTTTGTGAGTCCTTTGGACATTTTAATGCGAAAGTGGCAATTCTTCTTGTCATTACTCTTTATAAAACAGTACTAATTCTACAAAAAAGACGAATAAAAATACATAATTTATTTCGAAAGAAACAATTTCACCACCTTATTACGGAAACCTTCATGTTGTTGGTTATTAGATTCAAATTTCACAAAAGATATTCATCGTTCAATTTGGTCTCGTCGAGATAGCTGAAAATAAATTTAAATTTTCTTATAATATACTTCATTGGAATATGAAAGAGATACCTCTTTAGTTTCTTCCTTTATTGAGTATTTAAATTATATATATTTCCCTCGAAATATTCTATTCTTTTTCCGAAAACAAAGCATGTAACATCGAATAAAATTTAAAACCGGGCAGCATTTCTTGGAAAAATATGTAAATAATTTTTGGAAAACTTTCGAAATCGGTAAATAGGAACAAAAAGGTTTAATGAAAAATCAAGTGTTATTCAAATAAGAATCTCCAGAAAAAAGAGATATTTCAGATTTTGAAATGGAGTTCCTAAATATTAATAAGACAGAAACCAAGAGAGAAGTGAAATGATTTGAAGTTTTCTACGAAATTTTTTTGAAGGAAATGCATATTATCAGAGATGTGAACAAATTATGGTGATTTAGAATGTTAGATGTTCGTTCACACGCTAAAATGCATAATTCTATTATTCTTAAAATATGTTTCTGAAACTTAATGACACAGAAATTTTGCAGGAAAATGAATTCAGGAAATACATAAAATATTTATAAATCTCCCATGATACAACATTATGACCCTTATAAAGTTTAATAAGGAAATCTATGCAGTAACAAAGGGCAAAAATTGAAAATCCAATGTTGTCTCAGAGAATGTATACAAACTTTTAATAACAAAGACAACATGCCACAAAGTGCCGTAAAATAATAATAACATGTAGAATTTTGTCAGCTGTTCGAAGTTCCATTAATCTAATATTTAATATAAAAATTCATTTCTTATATCTGTTTCCTTTAAAATAATACTCATAAAAATGACTCTCTCTATCTTCATAATTACAGCTGCTTAAGAAAATTTTAATCTCGTTTCACTCTGGAACTCTTTGTGAACATATCAGGTGTGATCTGTGCAAGGTAGTTTGTGAACTTACAAAGTATGAGATATTTTAATGTAATTTGTCAGGATGTGGATTAGTTGGGCATTCCTTCTTTCAGCTTAGTGTGGCTGATAATGCTGATCCAAACTTAAAAAAAGAAATGCGAAATGTCATGCATTCATGAGAGGTTTCATAATTAAGAATTATACTTTTAGCTGGATGGTGCTCTTCTATTGTATTATCACGACGTGAGGGTACATTTTCATGGAATTCTGATGAATACATTTTTAGAATGAAAAGGCATAACTGA
The DNA here is from genome assembly GCA_013235015.1 of Araneus ventricosus. NCBI lineage: Eukaryota > Metazoa > Arthropoda > Arachnida > Araneae > Araneidae > Araneus > Araneus ventricosus. The sequence goes on from BGPR01000878.1 coordinate 316,909, forward strand.
ACCTCCCCCCCACACATACACACATTCACCGGGCATCACTCCAATAATTTTTTTTCTTGTGGGGATAGAATAAAATTTCCATAGTTCAAGACGAGCTGCAATCATCGGTGAAGAGCATCCAAAAAAAGTAAATGCAAAATAAAATTATATATATCTCCACGGTGCATGAGAAATGACATCAATTTCCGAGACCTTAAAATTGAAGCAATTGAGAATTTCATAAAATTCTTTCGAGAAACTTCTTCATTCAAGTAAAAAAACCACCAAAACCCACACACTAACTCAAAGACATCTTTTGCAAACAACAATGGAAACTATTCCTAACCTTTTCAATTACCAAATGATCTTTCCTCTTGAAACCCTAATTCACCGTAATTGCTGAGCTCACGACTTTAAGTTTTTCTTTAAATTTTCGACTATAAACCACAAAAGTCACTAAAGCTGACCATCAAAATCTCCAGGTGCCAGTTAATAGACAAACCTCAGTAGCTTTATAGTCTACTTTTCTAAAGGAGTTCAGTGGGTTTCTGAAAATCACTCCTATTGAGGACATATTATTGGCAGAGTACTCAAATAAATATCTAAATTAAGAAGATGAAAAGAAACACGCGCAATTGCCAATTGGCAATCTATGCACTGGTTGCAATAACCAGTGTTTAGATTTTATATGCAGACTTTACAATAAATGTAAACTTTGGAAATTGACAATTACACTAAATGGTAAGATTACATTTTCCTATAAATTAATCTGAACTATAAAATTTATATGTAGATTATTAATTCTATGTAATTATTATTAAAATTGTGTAAACTTTTCAACTTCGCAAACTTAACAGTTAAACGTGACATTGTGGTTTATATGAAATCTACTAATATATTAAACTGTATATCTATCTACAAAATCGCATCCTCCATGTTTGAGATAAATAGTGAGAGCGTAAGTGGGAAAGATACCGTCAAACTGCCCGTCGAATCCTTTAAACTAAGTTGGGCGAATTAATATACAATTCTGCAAACCATGCCTTTATGACCGCTTTCCAGCTTGGTAAGTATTTATTTCCCCAAAACCCATTGATCTTCCTGTATCTCGGCGAACGTCTGCTTGGGCCCATTTCTCGATTCTTACTGTAATGAAGCAACTAGAGAACATAGATATCTCGGAGATTCAGATGAGCTTTGATATCGAGTAAGGCCGTAAGACCGCGGAATCAGTCCTTCTAGCTCATAGGATATGACTAAAAGCTCGGTTTTGATTAATTCATATTTTGTAAATAATCTTTGGTTCTGGGGTCTTTAAAATAACAGCTTACACATGTTTAAGATACTGCTTGCGAAGATTCTCTCATGAGATGGCCAACCACATAGACATAGGAATAAGAATTTAACCAAAAATTTTAATACATTATCCTGCCACTAATGATATACAGTGTGTCCGTTAAGTCATGGTGCAGTTATGAACCCTTGTTGTGGCGAATAGAAACGAAACGAAAGGTTGAAACTTGAGCTACATTGGACAGTATCCTAAAGAGTGTCTGTAGTGCAACGGTGTGCGCGCGCAGCCGACTGTGACGTCAAACATCTACCTTGACATGTTACAATCGTATGCAATTCCACAATTTCCAGAAGGTGTCATCTTTCAACAGGATGGCGCTCGTCCACACTACGGCAACATTGCTCGTGAATTTCTGGATACAACATTCCCCCAGCGGTAGATATACAGAGGTGCTGTCAGGCATGGCCACCGCGATCCCCGGACATAACGACATTAGATTTTTACTTGTGGGGTTATGTGAAGCAACATGTGTACAGTGAAGGTATCAACGTCAACAATCATTTAAAACAGAGAATCACGGACGTTATTCACTCTGTTACACCAGACGTCCTTACCCGTGAGTGGGAAGAATCTATCTAGAAGACTATCGTTTAGATGTGTGTAGGGAAACAAATGGAGCCCACATCGAACTGCGCTGAACAGGTATGCAAACCTGGAGAGTTTTCCTTCTATTTGGTGAAGATATCACCTGTCTATCTTGTTCCGTTGCTTTCCTGTGACCGGTCAAAATTGCACCATGACTTTACTGTAAATGACAATTGAAGAGTATGGATTTGAGCATTATGAGTTTGCGCGTATGCTAGATATTATCTGCTGCTTTGTTAACCCTTTGACTAAGAATTAAAGAAAGAAAATGATCCACTTTTCTATTCGAATGAAGATAACAAGCTCCAAATAATCCCAACTTATTGTTTGGAATTATTTTCCAGAAGGTGTCATCTTTTAACAGGAAGGTGCCCCTCCACACTACGGCAACACTGCTCGTGAATTTCTGGATACAACATTCCCCCAGCGATGGATAGGCAGGGGTGCTGTTAGGAAAGCGGATTTTAAACAAAAGCTGGCACATAATAGTCCCATAACACAAAGACATCACATTTTTATGCATGAAACATGATTATTATTTGTTATTGCGGAAACTTATTTATATATTTGCAATATTCCATCAATATTATTGCAAAAAAACACGTGTATTGCTTACCAATATATGAAAATTATCGAACATACAAGCACAAAAGAATTGCATTCGTTAAACAATGGCTTTTAGAGGGAAAATTGTCTGTGTCATATGAAAAAAGATGAAATGTTCACAGTTGCTCTTGTTCTACAACTGGGACATATTACGATGAGTTTTAAAGCAATTTTCACCCGGTAGTAATTTTGAAGTGTGAATGAGACGTAGATGTCCCGTTAGTAGTCAAAGGGTTAATGAATGGGGAAGAAGAATTATTTACGTTGCATCTCTGAAATCTGCAAAAAGTTTAAATGTAATTAGCAGTTCATTTATTGCGAGATTTTAGTGAAGCTGTGGTTTTCTTTCTCAGTGTAACAATGATACTGTTGAAAAAGACATTTACAAAAAAGAACATTTGTAATATTGTGTTACTTGCATAAACGTTTCAGGAATTTTGAAAGGTTAAAAAGCGAAAAAATTATTGGGAATTGGTAGTGTGATTTAATTTAAATCACATATATTCACTGCAATTGTGTACTGATAAATATTTCTTGTTCAGTATTTGTGGAATTTTAAATAAAGTGATTTAAATACAAATTTTTATTACTAGTTCAAAACATTGCTGAAAAATAACCTTATGGCTCAACCTGGATAATTAAAAAAATCAACTTGATTTATAAGGAAAAATCATATTCGTTTGTTGGATTTTTGGGCTTTGTATTTTGATTGTTGATTGCTAATTTTGGCTCATTTGAGTCAGTTTCATTTATTTACTTAGGATTGCATTTTATTTCCAACTAAATACTTTTTCAAATATTTGTAATTTCTATAAATTAAAAGAACGCAAAATTTTCTTTCAGATTCCTTTTTTTCTGACATGTTAATACAAATTTTTCTATCAGAAAGAAAGATTTCATGTTTTTTAGGGCTGTTGTGGCAATCAAACTTTTACTTTTATGAAAAAGTAATTAACATATTCCATCTATATTTTTCTCGTGATCAGGACGATATCGTGTTTATGCGTATAAAAGAACCTTAGAAGATGTAGAGGTCAAGATGATTTCAAATTAAGGCATTTAGTATATTTAATGAGTATTTTTCAAGAAAAGTATAAATAGTTGTCTAAAAGGTTTATGAACATGAAAAGAGCTCATCTCGGTAAATATATTTACTTTTATTTGAAGGTACACTTTTGTATATTTATTTAAATTAGACAAACAACTATTTAATGATGACAGAATAATATCGCTGGCAGAATAATTAAAAATATAAAAGAGATGCAAGCAATACTAAGGGTATTTAAGCATTTTTAGAACGAATTAGATAAAGAATTATGAAAAAGCAAATGTTTTGTACTAAAAATTTCTGACAACAGCTTATTAATCGAATTAATCGTCTGCTAATTATAAATTTATTATTTTTCAAATGTCGAGAAAATCCACCGACGCAGAAATCTATTGCAAAGTCTTTAAATACATCTGTAGCAACAATAAATAAAATACTAAACCAAGATTTACAACTTAAAGAAGCTAAAAAACATAATGTTCACCAGCTTCTGAAGAGGCATGTGGCTCAACGCAGAACAGTTTGTAGAACAGTGTATGGAAATTATTTAACAGGAGATAAATTGATATACATTGTTACCCTTGATGAAGCATAGGTTTACAGAAAAGACTGCAACAAAAATAGGTCTATTAACTATCGAAAATGAAGAGGAATGAATAATTGTACAAACCTGGTTCCGTCAAAGCATAGAAAGTTTTAGTAAGGGGTTTATGGTCGTCGAAGGGTTCTCCTACGATGGGAAATTTAAAAAAAGAAGAATGGGGGAAAATGTTAAAATAAACTCAACGTACTATCAAGAGGCAAAGAGTGAAACTTCGTCAAGGCAAAGCTACAAGTCATGCTTCGAAAAGTGCCACTGCATTCCTTGAAAAAAGGAAGACGGAAACAGGTATTGCATATATACCTTTTCAACATATTCTTGCGAAGTCCCCTGACGTTTCACCTTTAGACTATTGCGCCTGTGGTCTGTTGAAAAGATCTCTTTTTAAGTGCAAACCCGCCACGATTGATGGACTCTGGAGAGTATTGGAAGAGGAATGGCAATCAATACCCCTGGAAATTTTACGAAAAACCCTTCTATCACGGAAATCACGATGTAGACTTATGTCCCAGTAAAAAGGATGCCAGATCGAATATTTAAAAAAAATATTTTTTTGCATTTTAAGTTTAATTAAGCGGCCCCGAAATCGTTCTAAAAATTTGTAAACACCCCCTATATATCTAAAGCCACATTTTCAAATGAATTTGGTAAACAGTAAAATTTAGACGACTCCAGTGTCTTTGTTTTGTGTAATATTTCTGACCAATTTGCTACATATCTTCGAAACGCATTCTATGTGAATACTGAATGGAAACATAAAAGTTTATCAAAAGCACTTCTAAAGTAGTTGTAAAACACTATTATAAAAAATGAAGATGATATTGTTGTGAAAGACATTTTAATACTAATTTAATTGATTCAAATATATATTGATTATTAATTTATCTATATACATTCATCTTTATTAGAGAAGTTTTGAAGTGTGATCGCGCCAATCATGTGTCTATTTCTGCTTGCTGGTTTAAGTGTTTCTTTTCAATACCATTTTCTTATACATTTACCTATATATGAAATTCGTATCGTGATAGAAACTTACGCCACCATCAGTTGAAAATCAAGTTTGTGTACACAATAACCAATTCGATCATTCAAAACATTTCTGACACAATTTCCTACAACTCAATTTCATTTTACTTTCAATGACAAAATGTTGCCAATAACTCTGCAGTTATAGTGGCTAAATACGAAAGCCGAGTCTCATTCGTCTTGACCTCATTCATCATATTACTGCGAAGGCCATCTGTCGCGATATTGGATTTCAAGCAGCAGGAAATCACGACAAGAGGTTAATTAATAATCTTTTTGAAGCGACAATATGCATGATTAATTGATTCAAATGTATTGCTTCGTCGGCATTTACGGTGACTGCCTCTTCAGAAATATGCGCTTCCATCACTGAAAAGTAAATTTCAATATTGCAGAAAGTGTGATTGGGAAGTTACAAAGACACATTCAGCCATCGTGTGCATTGAATCGTAATGTGAATGAATGAGGGGTAATGTCATTCAGTGTGTGGGTCTTCATAACTTAATTTTTATTTGATGATGATTCATGATTTATGAGCGAAGTCGTGAAATGTATTTTGGGACCTCTGACTCGTTTATTAATCAATAGTAGGTTATGCGTTTGAATTCTAGGGTCAGAAATGATTGAGGAGAATTACTTTTGAATTTTTTGTTATCAGAAGTGAATAATAATTTCCAAATGGAATTAATTCGTTTATCACATTGATATGCAATTAAATATATTTTCTTGAAAACATCTAATATGAAGATATTTACGTTTGAAAGCGTTCTTCTATTCTCACCTAAGAAATAACACAGAAATTCCAACACGTTACCAAATGCATATTCATGTTGAAGTTCCTGGACTTATACTTGCATATCGAAGTTTCCAATATCCAGAATGTTTTTCATCTTTCAGCCCAAAATTGATTTGCATTACTCGTTAACATTATTTAAGAATTTGCTATTTAGATGTGTTCGATTTATATGAAAGTTTTCTAGTAGAAAAAGTGCAAATTAAATGAATTATTTTAACGTTACTAAAATAAGAGATTAACAATCCATAAATTTAGTGTATTTAAAATCTTTTCTTGAAAATATCCCATACAAAAATATTAGAAAGAGAAGTAAATAAATTAATGCTTCCCTGTGATTCCCTTCAATAGTTATATTTAGATGTATTTTTCTGACTAGATTAAATAACTTCAGTATTTTTCAGCAGTTCGAAATATTCCTTGTTTAAAGATTTTTAAAGAGTTTTTCTTTTCATTCTCTACATTTCAACGTTTTAATTGAGATTTCGATAAAAGCTTTTGGGTTAGATTAGGTTATATTAACGTCCCGTTTTGAAGCAACACGAGGGCTATTTTAGGGACGGACCTCGTAATTTTGAACCACGGTCAGATGACGAGGACGACACCTGAGCTGGTACCCCCCTCTCCAAACTTCCGCGCCACACCAACGGGAGGACGTTTGGCCACTACGTATGATTTAGCGTGCAACAGGCCCCATACACGGCGGATCTTCAGTGGAATCGGGTTTCGAACCTGCGACCCTCCGGTCCCTTAAAAGCTTTTGGGATTAAAACTTTATTTATCAAAAAATTTCTAAATAATTGAAAATTTTCTTTTTGTAGATTAAATTTTAAATTAAACAAAATTGAGCATAAGTGAGTAATTTCATCACCAGCAATATGTTAAAGAACAAATGTGTAGTAACACAATGAAATCATATACTTGATTTTTTCTATACTGCTCATGATCGTTTCTTTTTTTTCTCAAACTTGTTAAGAAGATTAAAATAAGAAAATTTATTTTTTTCAAAACTTAAAATTAAGCCTAATTTTATATTTAATTTTATGCATATTTTTATTAAACGAAATTGATTATTGCTAATTTTGATACTTCTAATATTTTTAAAAATTACACACAACATATTTAAACTAGAGTAGAATTATTTTCAAACAACATTCATCACTTCTTATGAAAAGAAATTTTGAAAACGTTGATGAATCCCATTTAAGAAGAAAAACGCAAGTGCTCTCAATGATTCAAAAGCAATCATAATCTCGAATAATGAATGGACATCCTATATTTTTCAGTTTGCCTCTGGTATTATGATTTGATGAAAAAAGATAAACTCTAAAATTTAGATTTTTTCTTGCTTGTATTGCTGTTTACAAAAAGACTTGCCATTTTTAACTCTTTAATCCCGAGTTGACTTTCTCCGTCTAGGCCTTTTTAAAACCGGGACTTTTTGGGAGGATGTGACATGGATTGGACTCTCAAAACCTGGGTGGTCATTTTTCCCACCACTGCTATAACTTTCCCTTAAAGTTCACGGAAGGGCAAGCATAATTGAACCCCTACCCCTCTTATCACCTAAACGATTTCAGAACCTTACATCCCCTCAAAAGAAGTGAAACGCCTCAGAATAGCCTTCGTCTCTGTTAAGGGGAAATTTCTAGGCCGCCCTGGACCGCCTCGCTCGGTATGAAAGGGTTAAATACTAGTTTCAGAAGTCGGCAAATCCACACTAATATGCGTTTTTCCCGGCCTGAGTCTTGTTTCGAACATTTCCTCTGGCGTTCTTTTATAAAAGGAATTTCACTGTGGAATGGCAATTAAGAGCCCCACCAGAACTCCCTGACAATGACTTTTTTCTCACTGCTGCAGTTTTTTAATTTTATTTCCCGAAAAATCTTTCCTTTCGCTCTTGCTGAAACATTTACTGCTCTTTCTAAGGTTGTAAAGAAATGTTTTTGTCAAACGAGTTATTTCACCCATTTGGGTCAGAAAGAGAAAAACATTCACCCACAACTGATCCCGTTGTTTTTTCTGGATGGGTTTTCTTCTGAAGTTATTGAAGGAATTTCGAAAGTCCATTACTCCGCAATTAATAAGATTCCATTAGTTTTTAAAGACCTAACTTTTCATTTAAGGTTTAACTCTATCGATACGGGACCATCCCATGCGTCCCTTCAAGCAAAAGACGATTGCCGTCCGAAACGTCAGAATGTCGCTCTGAAATTTCCACCCACCCCCCCTTTCGTTAAGTGTGATTTATTTCACACTGGCGGCACGAGCTTTCTTCCTTAGAGTGGCTCACCCAGATGTGCTTGGGGAAGAGGGGAGTTTTCTTACAGTTCGGACAATGACATCTGTCATTGTTGTTTTTGAGGCGGAAAGTGAATTTCCCTTATCTTTGATAGAGGAGACCGAACGTTCCCGTATTTTGAGGTCCTTTTACTTCAATGGACTGAGGAATTAGAGGATTAATCGAATTGCGGCTTTTCAGAATAGGGATAATAATTCATAGCACAAAGAATTTCATGATAGATTCCAAAAAAACAAAGAAAATAAATTTTTAAATATTGAAATAGCTTCCGTAGTTTTATAAAATTTCACCATAAAACAATTTATATTTCAGATTCAACTATACTTCTGAATTCAATCGTTTATTTTAACAAGAATGTGTGATAGCTGTAAGTAGTCCGTTCAAATTTCATCAATTTCATTACTTTTAATTGGTCTTCAATCTTCAAGAACATAATCTGTCGGATTTTAGATTTGATAATCCAACATGTTATTAAAAATCAATCCTATGCAGACTCACATTAAAGATCATGAAATATATATCATATAAACCAAAGTGCCGCAAGAGCAATGATTTGTTATTAAATTTAAGGTTTTAAGAACATAGAATTAGAAGCTTTCATGACAAAAAAAATTTGAGACAAAAAAATTTGAAAGTTTGAAAGAAACTTAATTACAAATTTAGTTGAAATATTTCTGAAATAATTTAATATTATTTTCAAGGTAAAGATAAAAGTGTCAGAATAATTACATTACTTCGTTCAAGACCAAATTTCACATTCACTAATGGGAATGAGTAAAGTTTTTGCCAAAATTTTGCCCTTTTATAGAATAGTATATCTTTTATTCCGGTATATATCAACAGGAACAGTTGGAAAAATATCTATGAGAACGTGCGATGTGCAAAGGATTCACAAGATTATCTTTTGGAATAACATAAAGTTATATTATTGTTTACTGTTTATACAAATTGTGAAAGCTGAAATTTCCAACCGTCAATGGCAGAAATCAAACATCAAGTTACATGAGACATTTTTGCTTTCAAAATGCCACGATAAGACCTCAAATACGAAAAATGTCCCGAAATTTCCTGTTATGACAAAAACCATGTAAAATTTTCAAAAAACAGAAATCTATAATAAAGTTAAAAGTATGACCCTCTAAATCAAAATATACATGAAACATCTGATTTTATATATTATTTAAATTCTTTTAAAAATTGTCAAGGAAGGATGTGGTCTCAATCAAGAAAAGAATATCCTTCAATTTCATATATCACAAAAAGACAATTAAATTCAGTCATTAATATCATCATTGAAGAAAACCCCATGTGATAAACTTGATTTTAAACTATTCTACGTGTGAAAGAAAACTTAATTTTATAACCTATAATAATTAATATTAGGCACCGATGTACGAATTTGCCTCTTTATATATGATTATGAAACAAAAACAATAAAAAATATTTCTATTTTTCAGTGTTGTCGTTAACTAAAATGCACACAATTCCTAATAAGCAATTTAGATATACTAGAAGAGCTTAGCTTTCACTTATTTTTTCAGCTAGAGTTTGGCTTTAAAATTCTTTTCTGATTTATTTCAAAGGAATTTCCATTACAAATTATTTATCGACATTCCACAAAAAGCACCCCTACAAAATATTCGAGTATTTATTTATTTATTTGTTTACAGTCTGTTTTTATTTGTGAATTTCCATTTCCCATTGCATATTTAAATCCTCCTTTTACTTCTATTGAAAAACTTTACATTTTTGCAACATTCATTTCTCTTTCAAATGCTTAAAAGAATTGATTTTCTAGACGAGTGATTTAACCCAATGGCTCAGAAAGAGAGAAAAATCAACTAGTGGGATTGTTAGCGGGTTTTTCGGATGTTTTCGACTGAAGGCTTTTCAGCAAATTTAAATAACCGCCTTCATTTTGATTATATTAATTTCGTTAATTTTTAAGCTCTAATCGGTGAATACGGATGTAATCCCATTAATAATTTCCAGAAAAAGAAACTATTATTGTGGATAAATTATGGGCAAAATTTTCCCACAAAAAAGTATACTATCCAGTTGCAGCTGGATAAATTAAATTTTAAAATAGCACATTTCTATCCCACATAACTTAAGTCTAGCCTAGAAGGGATTACAAAGATAGAAAGACAATACATCATTTCTGGTTGCATTCGAAGTTGTAAATTATTTATCCTAACTATATTTATTAGTGAATAAGATATTTTAAGCAGAAGAATTTATTTTAAATAGAATTATTTTTCTGGTGAAATTGAACGCCCTTAATTAACCTTCATTGAAACAAAGATGTCTTAGAAGATGGGCTACTGATAATTGAACGATTCCATCAATTGATGAACTGAATATAGTACAGTTTCTTTTTCTGATTTCAGAATATTTCTCTCTACATCCTTTTTACCTCTGTGAATTACTTTGTAACCTGACTACTATTCTAAAAAAACATTCTTTATTTCTGTTGGTTATTGTGATTTTAAAAACATTCAATGTATCTACTACAGATAATCGATAAAATATTACAGGAAGTTTCATAAACCAAATTTATAATAGATGTGGGTGTCAGGGATGGCCAACTGAAGACAAGTTCTTTAAATGAAAATATTTAATGATGACAATGAATGAAAATATTTAATGACAAGAACACAATCAACTGTAACTGCAGAGTTACACATCTTTACGTCTTTAGAAGTGTCTTTTGGAGCAGGCGTCTTTTTCGAACATCCCGTCTGGATGTCAGAACGTCAACTGACAAGTTCTCCTTAGATCCGCTAGAGGCGCGGCGGGAATGACGTGGGCTGCCGTCAGCCTGGCACCACATAGATTAGAATTGAATTTCTTATGCTCCAAAGATTGTGTGGTTGTTTGAGTATACTTTATTAGATATATAATAGAAAAGAAAATAAAAGAAATATATATTTTTTACTTGTACGTTTTTCTACATGTTTTCTTGTCATAGTAAGAGGAATGAATAAAAAGTTGATACGCATTTTATGGTTCAATAGTGAGGTATAAACTCTTGACGAGTTCTTAAGTTTGCTGAAATATAGATAACAAGTTAGAGGGTCGAAGAAATAGATGAAAACATGATCATGAACAAAATTCAGTTCATTGAACAATGTGTCGCGCGCAGCTTTATTTTAGCATACGAGGCAGATTTCGCTTACGTATCATGAGGAAAGCAACTCAACCATGGGTTTGTGTTCAGAACAGATCGATGATGCTAGGCGTATCGGTAAGAGTTATTCTTATGAAATTATCATGAGAAAATTATTATGATATACTTTCTGTAAATACTTGTAAATAGGTGTGCTCTAATCGTTTATTTATTTTGTATTGTGTTTGAAAATATAAAGAAACTTTTTAATCCAATGGTCTCTGATGTTGTCAATCGGGCTTCGAATTCATTTCAAAAAACATGCGGACGTAAAGCAGAACACCGCTGTTGGCTATAAAGTCATTCTGTTCGCCAAATATGGTATTTAGTATCCAAATAACGAAAGACATGCTTCAATAAAGTTTCAAATCTAACTTGTATATGTACAAATTATTAATGAAACAATAAAGCGATTTTAAACATGAATTTCAGTTTATCATATACGGCTGTTTAAAAGAGCATTATACTTCTTAATATTTCTCATTATGAATACAATTATTAAATATGATGTCGAGTTTCAAACCCAAGACACTGGTATTCTAAAATTATATCTAACTATAAAATAGTCTTGCTTCGTTCGTAATAAATGAATTAAATGGTGAGAATATAAGCGCAGAAGTATCATTATGTAAAATATTGGCAATCGTTTTTTAAACCAAGTGAGTCGATTCAATTCCCAATTCTTCAGCTGAAGCCTTAATAGGAAACATTTTACAAACCTCCAACTCTTATTCCTTCAGCATCCGTATCCCAATGAGTCTCACCTTCCGTCCATTTAGAGATTTATGCTGTAATAAAGCAACCACTAAGCAGAAGATATCTATACGGTTCAGCCATAGCTATATTAGCCCTGATCTCGGGTAGGGCCGTAAAATTGTCAAATTAGTACCACTTGTTGCCAGCATAAGATTAATTATTAGGTCTTGGAGAATGACTATTCTCTCAAATAGTTTCTGTTCCTGTGTCATACATGAGGTTATATTTATCCTGCGTCAAGGGTGTCGTTTGCGGAGAATATCATATGAAGGGGGACAGCGCAGAGACAAAGGAATAAGGATTTTGTATGAAATGATTTTAATAAATTATCCGCGGGGGTAGAGAGGTGAGTTTTAATTTTGTACATTATGACACAAGGTGTGTGGTAGTCATTATCCAATGCTTACTTTTTGATTGCAGAGATTTTTGCTGGAGTTCGACGCGGCTGCAATAAAAGCATAAAAAGTCTGAAATTATTTTTTTATTATCGAACGACATAATGAGGGTGTTAAGGAACCAGTGGAAGAAAGCAATCTTTTAGTTTTGATAGATATATTTTGAATTAGTTTCATTTTCAAAAGAGAAGAGTCTTTAAAAATGGCATAATTCTCTTAAATACGCATAAAATATTTTTCCATTTAGAGTAGTATGCTATTGAAATTATAATATTTCATATATATATATATATATATATATATATATAAATTTTGCCTTTTAATTTCAAATAAAATTTTTAATAGTTACTTTCTTTAGATACAATAATTCCATAAACATTTCACATGCTTGAAAAGATTTCATTTTTACAGACCTTGTATAATTAAAAGAAACTAAATTAAGTTATAAAATTAAAGGACGTATCTTTTCGTCCTCTTTTCTTAAGTCTATGTTTCTTTTTGTCGGCCTAATTTTAAATAATTTTCACTTAACAATTACAATTATGTTTCTCTAATTCAATCAGTTTTCAGGTATCTATCGCAATTTTATAAACTACTCATTTACGTTTGTAAAAGAGATACTAATACTGATATAACATGTATAAAGCAAAAAAGTATGGAATCCAAAATACACCATTTTAAGATTTCATTTAAAAAATAATTTGAGGCTTATATGCATAATTACGTTATATAAATTTAGTTCAAAATATATGAATTTATTAATTCATTTTATATTAATATATCATTTATTAATTAGTTATAGATATATTATAAATATTATTTAAAATATATAATATTTTAAACAAAAGTAAATGGTTTATTTAATTATTCATTTTTAATCCTTTACTTTCGGAATCATCATTTTAAATAAATTACCTTAGGCATTTTTATAAATTACCAGTTATAGGAAAAGTTGGAATAAAACTTCGTTTATTTCTTTACAACGATCGTACAATAGATCACAAAATTTGAAAAAATGAATAATATTTTATAGGTTTCAGGATAATACTTCTAAAAATCTCTATTTATGTTTCAAAATCATGTAAGCAAATTTATAAACATAGTAGAACAACATAATATATTGATAAGAAGGCAGATTCATGCTCCCATTAAAGTTTCAAAGAATAGAAAGGAGGATGCTGACTTTTAGAATGAACACTACCAATCAAATCATCAAGACATTATAAAAACCAAGATGCTGAATGCCTACATTTGAAAAATGAATTCCTATAAGTCCATGTTATTGTCATATAAGAAAACATAGATTTCTACGCAAGAACTCTGCCTTAAAATCATTTCCAGTCAATGGAGTTTCTTCCTTCAAAACTATTAATTAATTTGCATTAAGAACTAATCACGCGCGTTCTATCTCTAAGGCACATCGGAATTCTTAGGTTCAGGTAAATTCAATTCCGTGATGGAGAATCATTTTGCTTAATGAAGCATGTTTCTGTAAGTAGATTTCCTTCGGATAGAAACTCTAGACTCGTACTTCGTTAAAAGATTTACCAAAGCAACCAAATGTGCTCTTTATGAATAAAAGTGTGACGGAAACATTCATTCAAGAATTTTACAAACCTTCGACTAAATCATGTTAAGAGTTCTACTAAGTTGTTTTTTAGAATAAAGGAAACTCGCTTGGTGATTGGAAATAATTTTAAGTATCATTCGGAGATGTGACGGAAGAAGGAATTCACTCGCATTTAAGATACTGAAGGTATTTTCCTAATCAAAAACTTTCCCTGAACAAATATGGGAATAGAAAACGTACAGAAACATTTTTAATCTCGCTGCATGATTTCGTTGTTAGTCATTTCAAATATAAATGTACGTTGAAGTGTAAATATATTGCTCAAGGGTGAATGAAGTTTGTATTGGAAACTGTTCAAGGAAGAAAATGAAGTTCGGAGTTCAAAAAATGAAAATGTTTTCAGCAATAAAACTGAGATGCCATATCAGAAAAAATAGCACGTTTCTTAAATTTGAAAGTTATTAACTATTCAATATTTGTGGGCTTTGTGAAAATTTTGGAAACTGAAAATATAGTCATCTCGCATAATCATACATTATGTATTTTATTGAATTTGTAGGAGAATACTGTAAGTTGTTTCTTTAGGAAAAAAACATTTCATATTGTTTAAATTTTACTCCAATTTCAAGATGATTATAAAAACGTGTCAATTCATTATATCAAACCGGGTTAGATTTAAAGCTGAAAACCCGCTTAGTTTTACGATCTATAATTATACTTAGTACTGGCTCTCGTTGAATGAAAGGGACGAAAAATTAAAATAAAAAATAGAGTATATGTTATAGTTGAAAAAGAGCTGAAAATAATACAAAAATTTTATGAATATTAATTAATTTTAACTTTGATATCGAAAGGTAAATTCTATTGAATTTATTATTAATTAATATATTGTAGAAAAAAATATTCATTTCTGGTATTCATTTTTTTCTAACAATAAATAAGATACTGGAAAAATTAATAACATGGAAATAATTATAATTCTATGGAACTAAGAAATGAATTTAAAATGAAGTTCATTTAAAAAAGTAGCATCTCGAAAAGAGAATTATTACTTAAACTAACGAAAAACTGATAGTATTTCAAAGCAAGTTGTCTGATAAAATGAAGCCTCAATTTCTTGCATGAATACCCTTTTGATCCGATAGATTCTATTCCCTTACCAATTCCCTTTGATTTTAGGAGAAATATCTTAGCATGTTCTCTTAGAAGTATATTTGATGCATCCGGTTCATATATAACAAGTTACGATATATTCTGACACTCTAAATCCCAAAGCTTTACCGAATAGCCATTTCCAGGAAAGATTTTCATATGAATTTTATGTATCTCTTTCCGGTAGAACTAAAAAAGTTTACTTTGGAGATAAGTCTTTAGATATACAAATTCTTCAGATGTGCTAAAAGCACATTTTTGACAAAATTTTTTCCCCATTTATTTCACACTAGCAGAATGCCCGGTGTTTTTTCCTCAAACTCTTTCCGAGACTGCGAACCATACAATATTATATAAATAACATAATATTTATTTAAATTTCTTCGTTGAGAGAAAATTTCGCAAATTTAATAAATTGATTTATAAATTAATAGTGAATATTTTTTTTTATTTCTAATATATCGCAGTATAAAGTATTACATATCTTTCTTACATTGTAAGTCCATTTCTTGGGCATCTTATTATTTTAGAAAACCTGGACATAAAAATGTCATGCTTATTGTTCCATTTGTTAAATGTCTTTCAATGACTCACCTCTATCCAACCCATAAGTGTATGAGATGGGGTCCGTTTCCCATTAGAGTATTTGCTTTATGTTGAACAATGTGGGAGTCATTTTTCAGCTAAAATGCCTGCAATTAAAATATCTGTATCAGCTAATGAAACACGTTTTTCCAGCCTCCAGACGTAAAACGTTTCTACATGGTTTATTGTCCTAAGGGGTAGATTAACGAATATTTAACCTGGCTTTTTTTTGTTCAACATGTTGAAAGATGCAAATAAATATTTATTTCGATGAACCCATTTGTTAAATCTATTTAGGCGCATTATTCCATCCTAAGTTGAGGCACTTGTTAGATCTTATATACACCCCTACAGAAATATAATGAGGAACATTCGAAAAAAGTTTCATCATTATTTCTCCAAATTGCATTTCCAAATCCTAATCCAGGGATCAAACCAGTATTAAACTTCATGTCAATGGGTTCATTTGTTGCAAGTATTTAAGAGACTTTCCCTCTCCCAACCTTCAAAGATTGGGTTGCCGATGATTTAACCATAAAGTACTTTTAGTAGGCCAATGAGAAACACGTGTATCAAATTTCACCAAAATCACCAAACCCATATGAAACACAATGTCAATCTTCCATTTAGTTACATGCATTCAGACGATTTCGCGTCATCCAATCCTGAGGACTGCAATCGTGTTTTTGTTTATTTTCCACCACTACAGTACTTTTAGTCGGCCTATGAAGACTAGACCAACTAAGTTTCATCAACATCTCTCCAGCTGTATAAGGTTTCACGTCAGTCGGCCTATGACTTTGTCTTACCCTACATGAAATATTGAGTTAGCGTTTATTCAGACTGTGAATAACATGTGTATCCAGGACATCAAATGTACCCAGGCTTTGCCGTATCCTGCCCTCAGGGACTGGTTAGCGTATATTTATCTCTATAGTATTTTTGGTTGTCTAATGAGAAAAACATGTTCACCAATTTAATCAAAATCGCCAAACATATAAATAGACTTATTTGTTTCCTATAATTAGGATAATTTGCTCTACCATACCCTGAAGGACTGGGTTTGGCTTATTCACTCATAGAGTACTTCAAGTCCGCTAATAAGACATGTGTGCCATGTTTCATTAAAATCGCTCTAGGGGTTCAGAAGTGATGCTGTAACAAACATATAAACATGCATAGGTTCAGTTTTATATAGGAGGGTGTTTCGAAAATAAAGCTACAATGCCTACCAAGGAGAGAAGAAAACATTTTGATGAACGCGTTGGCAACGCTGGCTTTAGCCTTGTACCCTTCGCTTTCCACTCGCACTCATTGGCCATTTCTATGATAAAACTGATACGAGTAGTACGTCTTTACAAAAGCTGCCGCGATTCAGAATCCCGACAAATATGAACTGCACTCTGTCGTACGTTTTATTTATGCAAAAGGGGTGGCGAGCAGCAGGTAATCAAAAAGAAATTGTTCTCGTTTATGGGAATCTTATGAATCGACAAAATGTAATGAAATGGTGTCATGGCTTCTCTGGAGGTTGGACCGATATTCATGACGAGCACAAATCAGATAGAGAGTCTGAGAGAAGAATTGATGAAGCAATTCGTGCATTATACGTCTGAGATTGAAAAGAATTGCATAACATTATGCCGGAAGTGTATTCATATTTGATTATAATATATAGCAGTATAATCCTTACAATTTCCACTCTGTTCACATATTTTGTTTTGGTGATTGAACCATAGTTATTTCAAAAACACTAAAGTATATGTTTAACTACAAAATCGCATCCACGAAATTTGAGATAAAGGGTGAGGACGTTGTTGGTCACGACCCCTTTATAAAAAGCATTTAAGATCCAACGTCGATTCCTTGAAATAAAGCATTGCGCGTAAATTTCCAGTTCTGAAGCTTTGACATCAATAGGCGCCATTTTACAAGAAAGTCGGTAGGTCATCCACTGAGTACCTGAGCAAATCTTGCCGTGCGTCCAACTCCCAATTCATATTGTAATAAAGCAACCATAGAGCAGAAAATATGGAACCGACTCAGCTCAACTATATTTGCTTTGATCTCGGGCAAGATCTTAAGACTACGAAATAAGTCCTATAGTTATTAGCGTATGATTAATTATTGGAAATTCGCGAATACCTGCTTGCTAAATAAACCTCCGTTCTGTTGTAGTATTTCCCTCATCTGGGGTATCGTTTGTGAAAATTCTGAAGTGATTTGGAGTGCCGAAGAGACAAAGAAAAGAAGATCGTGCGTAAAATGGTTTGGACAAATCTTCATGCCCCATTTCTGATGAATGTAGACGTAAAACTGGCGATTTCATTCATCCAAATTTAGCTCTAGATAGGTGTATAGTTATTATCTGTTTATCACTTAGGCGACCAAGGACTCTCAAAATCAGTTTATGTAATTTTCAACTAATCAATTTGAAATCTTGAAGGCAATAATAGGAGCACTATATAAGATAACGCAAAATTGTACACTAATTTATTTATTTCTTTCTGAGTTATGGGTATAAATGAAACTTTTAATAACAATTAATGACCTTTATGGTAAACGTTCCAGGCGCTTCAATCTGTGTTCAAATTTCATGACATTTTATACAAATATAAAGACATATATGCAGAAGAATTTTTGGCATTCATATAGAAATTATTTTGTTCTTAAAATGTAAATATTTTCTTCCATATCAAATATTGAGCATCTTTTTCTCCAAATCCAGTATCGGGTTATTATATATATTCATTTTGAAATTCCTTTCTGAAACATAAAAATTAATCACAATTTTTGTTTGAAAACGGTTAGAGGAACTAATTAAAAAAGTTAGAATGATTTCGAGTAATTTTGGAGCGCCTGGAACATTTATCATAAAGGCTATTAATTGTTATTAAAAATTAAATTTATACCCACAACTCAGAAATAAATAACTATATTGCACTGAAATTTTGTGAGTGGTCTTATATAGTACTCCTATTAAAGCCTGTAAAATTTAAAATTGATTAGTTGAAAATGTAAAAACAGATTTTTAATGTCCCTGGTCTCCTTAATGAACAATCCGGTGAATGTTTAACCCTTTGCCGACAGGTGACATTTTAGAACACTCAGATCATGTTAGCGCAGTTTTTCCCAGCTGTACGAATATTTAATTTTGCACAACTTTATTTTTTGTGGTATAATAAGAATAGAGATAGAATGGATGGATGATACAAGCATTTGTGTTCGAGTTTGAGTGGCTATATTCTTCAGGAACTGGATTGTCCTCCACGTCAGTCTCAGAATCAGTTTTCTGTTTGTTGTTCTCGGTCACTTCTCCATCAAGATACAATGCATCAGATTTGTTCTCAGCTAGCAATTTCTTGCATCTTTCTTCCAAAAAGCTGAATATTGCTCTATAGGGATCATTTCATTCCGTTTCGTGATAGCAAGGTTAGGTTATGGAGAACGCTTTATCCATTTCCATGCAAGATCAGACGGAACTGACTGATTTATTGCCTGAGGAAACTATCAGAGAAACTAACAGGAATGTTAATACCAGGTTAGAGGGGTGGCTACAGCTCTCTACCTCCGATAGGTTTTATTCAGCCTATGGTACATGCCCACTGGCGCACTGTATGCGCCGCACCTGTCCGCGAAGGGTTAATGAATGGTGAGAGGAATAGCTGATTGTTTCTGCGCGAGTTTTTTTAACCCTATGAGCCCTAGCCCGCCTCAAACCGTCTCACTGGACACAAGCCGGACTCAGGCGGTTAAAGGGGGAAATTTTACAGGAGAAAATTTTCACCTTTCTTTGTTGACAATTGATCGCGCAACCGAGGGTGTCGTCCACCTGGAATTTCTGTAGAGAAAAAGAGGATTTCATTCTGATCACATGAATTACAATTTACTCCAGTTTTTGAGGCACTTGAAATCCACTCCAGCCGGGTTCAAAGAGTTAATGTATATGAGAACGTTTAATATAATTAGCAGTTTCTTTACAATGGAGGGTTTTGAAATACTTCTTTTTCTTTGTTTATGATAATGTTCATATCGTAAAAACTTTCAAAAGGGGTATTTTAATTGTATTTTGATGCAATATTAGACTTATTTTTGTCTGTTAATTTCATCTCTTCCTGGAAACTAACATTAAATATTTTAATTATTTTATTAAGAATTTAATGAAATGCTTTGAATATAAAAAGAAGTGGCAACACTTTCTGGCCTTTTTGTATGTTTTTAGTTATTTATTTTAATTCTCTTTAATGTGAACTTTAATATAACATGGCTTATAGACTAATTTGTTTCCTTTCCTACATTTAATTTTTTTCCACTGGTTTTAGATTTTCCCCAGTTAAAAAATTTATAACCTTACTTCCCCAGATAAATTATAAATCCCCCAGTTAAATTATAAATTATGCTTCGAATTCTTTTCCCGGAGATATTACAATAAAATTGACTAGCAGAATGTAAAATAGTACTTTATTTTTTGTAAATTTACTTTGGCAATAAGGATACTTTTACTAAAACGTGATCAGTTAAGTTGATCAAGATATTGTCTTGCGGGTACAAATAAAATCAGCTTAAATGGTTACTAAATAAGCAATAAATTTTCATTAGAATGTGATATTCCAAAACACTTAAAATGCATTTTTAATAAATGACTTCAACAAAGTAAAATTATGTATATATTTCAGATAATCACATATAATCTAGTTCATGTTCATTGTAAATGCGTTAATAAGTATTTAAGCATAGTTGACTATTTAATGACGTTTTATCATCTTGAATGGTATTTTTAACCCTCAGAGCGCCCAATTAATTTGATCGTATAGCGTTTTGATTAGAAAATTTGGCTTTGAAAGTTTATGAACCAATCTTTTTTGTATCTAATCACATCTCTAAAATCTTAAGATCACTTAATCCATGAATGTTTAAGAAAATATACATATAAATTATCTGCTTTTGAGTTGAACTTGAAAAACGGAAAAAGTCGACTCCGGCGCTACGAAGGTTAATATACAAGGTTTTCGTTAAACTATGGTATTTTGGCAAACAATGGTGGATTTATCAAACAATGAAGAATGAACAGCATGAGGATTTTTCCTATATCATATTTGTATTGTTTTGCACCTATATAACATATATCCTCAAAATCATTTATTTGGGAATACCAAATGAAAACAGCTAAAACATAAAAGGACCATTAGCAAAAATTTGCACTGAAAGAATTTATTAACCCATTAACCTCTGACGTTGCGTTGACACAACAGTCAAAATAAATGCTTATAAAAAATTATCTACCTAACAAATTCTATGTTAATAGCAGTTTTTGAGTAGGGCATAATATGGAAAATATTTCAGTAAGAAATTATTTGCACTCAACTGAAATTTTATTTTTAAAAACGAGTTACGTAGTTGATGTATTTCTTAACTTTTGACCTGGTCTTTCAGAGAAAAAATTAAACTAGAGAATAACGAGTGTCAGAGCCGATCTATTTTTTCAAGGTCATTGTTTATCACAAAATTCTATCAGGCAGTTTTATGTCGTTTCCTGGAGGGGGTTGAAAAAACAGGTGTCGCGCTCACGCAACGTCAGCGGTAAAAGAGCACTTCAGCCACCAACTCTCACCTTTAAACACTATGATAAGCAAAGAAATAACTAAAAGAAATACTTAACATTAGAAGATGCCCTTAAAAGATTTTTTGATGATGATGAAAAGAGTAAAATCGATTTTTTTTTCACCAGAAAATCAAAAGTTGGTGGTGAAGAAGAAGAAATTATAATATTTTGAATAATCATAATAAGGCTTTACAATGCTGCAGGCCCATTATTCAAAAACTATGATGAAAAATGTTCTTGTCTCGTTCTGTAGAACAGTATAACACAAAAGTGGGAGGAGTTTATTTATGTGGCAATTTAGCAGCCAATTACAGAATAAGTATCCGTGGAAAAATATAGAAATTCCAATATTTACCAATCAAGTTGATGTAACCTTGACAAATGCGTTCGAAATATTAAGGCTGTCTATTACTGAAAGTGGAAAAAAAAATCTCTCTTAGATTTTAGGCTAGAATTTGCATTATTTATATTGTACACTCCCTTTGAAAGGGAAGTGCAGATTTATAATCCAGTTACAGATCAGCAAAGGTAGACCTAGTATGTTCAATATTCAAAAGCCATTATGTGGAGGAGGTGGGACATTTTTTATGAAGTCCTAAGCAAACATGGACTGCATTAGAAGCATAGTCTGACTGTGAATTCAATTCTATAAGCACTGTTGATGCAAAGTTTGTAATATAGTGCTCTTCATGATTGTAGTAATTTTGGGTGCTATAAAGATATTTATTGCAAACAATGAGTTATTTTTGAAAGAAAAATATTTTAAAATTTGATAATAAATTTGCTACCGATTAAGTGATTTATAGCTTTACAAAACACATCAAAATTAAAATAGTTTTCCAGCTTTCAACTCTAAGATATTTCCTCATATAACTCACTTAAAATCCATACTCTTATTCCGCTGACGTTGCATGAACGCAACATTCGAATTTTCAATATCTTAGACAATATTTGCCAATTGTACTATAAATTAATGATATACAGAATCAAATCAATAACTAATATTATTCGTACAGTAAAAAATTCATCCCTTATAGTTTAAGCGTTTAATGGATTAAACTAAAGATGAAATTATTATAAAGTAAAATAATAAGCAGTTGTTTTATATGAAAAATATATTTCATTAATTTCTACATTTGCTTACGGCACACAGAGAGAGCGTATTTCATTATATGATCCAAACAAGTAGTTCTACTTGTCAATTTAACGGTTCATTTTTGTACTTTGTTTCTAACTTCTAAATCATCAGCAAATCGCATTCTACGAAGAACACTTATACCACTATTAACTGAATAATAATTATGTGTTCACCTCCACCAATACAATTCTGTAAGACATTTTTGACAGAATTTCGTACAGCTTAATTTTATTTTCATTCATAATGACAAAATGTGGTCTGCAACATGCTAATAATTCGGCAGTGATCGTGACTGAATTCTAAAGTCGCGTCTTTTGCGTCCGGACAGATTCATCATATTACTGCTGGGAAAGCCATCTGTCTCGATATTGAATTTGAAGCGGCCGGAAATCACGACAAGCGGTTAATTAATAGTCTTTTAGAAGCGACAATATGCGTGATTAATTGAATTCAATTGCTTTGCGTCCTGGGTTTTCACGGTGGCTGCCTCTTCAGAAATATGCGCTTGCTCCAGTGAGAAGTAAATTTCAATGCATAAGATGTGTGATCGGAAAGTAACACAAAGACATGCAATGCAGCCCCGCCCTTTCAATCGTGATGTGAATGAATGCGGTGTAAAATTGTTTAATGGTTGAACCTTTTTAAATAAATTTTAATAATGTTCGATGTTGATAAATATTGTGTAGCAACGGATTCGGAAACCCTCCGCGCTTTTGCGCATGCACCGGGCGGAGTTATTTTCATCAAAATAGGGGGGAAAGTGAAGAATGGAACGGTGATGTTTCCATTTTACTGAGCGTTATCTAACAAAGATCTCCGGAAATGCGCTCATATGACTCATTGCCTGACACCGATTTTCGGTGCAAATTCGTCCAAAGGTGGTATTCTCGGAATCCGTTACCGAACTATAATGATGGGTACGTTTCTTCGTTATATTGTGGCAAATGATTTGTTTTTTAAATTAGTTGCAAGCCATGAATTTAAATTCTGAAATCGCAAATGTTTCAAGCGCGTTACTCTTTAGACATTAGTTATGAAAAAGCACTAATAATAAAATGACAAAAGAGACTCCATAATCAAAATTTAATTTATAATTAAATCCAATGAATCATTTTCGCAAAAGAATCTTGTTGACAAATTTTCAATTCGAAAGCATAGTCATATGCTGAAATAGAAAAAAGATAAACTCAATTATTTCACCAATTGTTAAATGAATGTACATCTCTGCTGATCGAAGTTTAGAATCTATGCCGAAACATATATATTCTGACGTCATTGGTACAAACTCTCAGGTTCTGAAACTCTGAAAATGGATTTTGATTTGTATTTGATTTATAAATAATAATCTTAAAGAATAAATACGGCAATTCTGCCCTCATCCTTACAGTAAGATGGCATACAGTGGATATGATTGTCATAGAAATACCAAATTATAACTTACATCGTGCATGAACAGAGCTATGTAATCCGTTACGGTTGCTATCTGTTTGAATATTCAGTATTCAAGCTAAAACCATTAAAAATAAAAGATCTCCTTTCGAAATTAATATAGTCAAAAATAATTCAATATTAGCATATAATTATTTGTACATATCATGGAGGTAGCAAAACATATATTACAAAGCGAATGAAAAAGAAAAAAAATATATATAAGGGTCGACCAAGGTTAAGAAAAAAGTTAAAAAAACTTTACATAAAACTAAAATGATTTTTTTACTTTCATGGAAGTCTTCTGTTACACTGAAAAAGCTGCCTTTTATTTTTGAACATGCGCCTCTCTTTATTTATCTTCTTTCGGGTTTTGTCAGGTAAAAGAGAAAAAAAGATGACCGGTTTCCTGTTACAGCAATTTAGGTCTTTTGAGTAAGACATGGTTGTCGACTCAGGGTGTTGTGGTCTTGAACTAACCAAGACAGATTAAGGAAATATTGCGGAGCCTGGCATAGAAAACGGTGTGAAAAAATTCTAGTCTCCGTCTATTGATTGCCTGCCTCGTGTTCCGGACTTATGCGTTCATTAGAACTTTCGTCATCAGATGTTTAGGTCTTTCATGGTTGCTTCTACAGTTCTTTGTCGAAAGAAGTTTCCTAAAGGGCTTCAAGACTCAAATGTTTTGAGAATACGAAAAATATTTCTGTTCCATGTAAACCGAGTGCGTCATCTATTAAGCCAAATGCTCTGCCAGAAGTTAAAATTGTCTGAACCCGCTTGCAGGCGTGGAAATTTAAAACTATATTTTGCAGTGTGCAATACGTCTGAATTACACGTTTAAATAATATATTAAAAGTTTCCATAAAAAATTTTAATATATTCTTTGCGGAATTCTAATATTTATTTTGATTAATATATGGAAATTTATAACTATTTTTCTCTGGGGAAGTAGAACATAACTGAATAAAAATATGTTATCTCCACAGAAACAAATCATTTTCAAGCATGATGAATAAATAGCAACAAAGAAAATCAGAAATTAAAGTAGTTAAAAATCAGCAAGCATGTTTATTTACCACAGATTAAACTTATAATTTATTTATACATAAAATTAAAAATAAAATTTTATTTAATCTCAGAGTATTACATGTAAATCTTTATTTAATAAAAACAGTAAATAAATATTTCTGTACAGTTAATGCTATGGAAGTGATAATTTCCAGGTACCCTACCTAAGGATAAAAACTTATTTGCAATTACTGTATCTAGGGATATAATGTTGTTAGCTGGTATTGAACCAACTAATAAAACATTATTTACAGGTATGTTATCAAATTCAATATTCCCTGTGCTGTACTTTTCTTTTCGAGAGAGGGGTAAATTTTTCTCTGCAGGATGGATTGATCTGTTTGTTCTTGAAATATGAAATTTAATTTTTCCCTTTTTTGCCGGAAACATACGGTACATATGGGTTTATCTGGTTATGGGTGCGGGTTTCCTATGAATCTGAGTTAATTTTCTAGAACAAAGTACATATTTATTGAAGCTTTTAGTGATGGAATTGTGTGTGTGTGTGTGCGCTTCAAGATTCCTTGCGCGTAACGGAGATCCAAATTCAATAGTTTGGATGTTTAAATCTTCTAATAATATAGCAGCTAAAATGTAACTTTTTCTGAAAAATTTTGAATTAACTGTCATTTAAAGTTTATAACAAACCACAGATATAAAAAATGGAGCTAACTATCCTCGTACAAATCAGGTACCAAAGCAAAATGATCCAGCCGATACAGCACTGGCAATTCGTCTAGCAGGTCACGGGTTCGAATCGGGTATGAACGTGCGATATCGCCCTCCTTGCAGCAGCATGACTGAACTTTGTGAGAATCCAAATTTTGGTTAATCTTTTTACAAAAGTGTTGCCTATGTAATTCAGTATTTTTTCTAAATTTTATACATTTCTCCAAGACTAGTTTATTATTAGATAAATTTAAAGTAACTCCGACTCTTATTTTAACTTGATACGTGCAAGTGTTCTAAATTAAATAGAATAAAATGAAGATAAATAATTCGATAAGCTAGAAGAGAGTTGCTGTGCTACAGAAGAGTTTGATATTATTCACTATGTGTTTTCCCCTCCATGGTGCAGGACCCGCAGCACAGGTACATAGTTGAGAGAGTGCATTTTCCAAGCAAACCAGTTCGAATGGTTAACTGTTTTGCCATTTTGCAATCAAAAGCAAAAGTGAATTAACTGAGCTTTAAATGTCACGGCTTTCTGAGGTCACGCATCATCATAAAAGTAGTCTTTTTGGCCATCGTTCCGCAGGTTGCATAGTTTTGATGCCGCATGTACAATGAGGTAGAGAGCATAGAGGCTACAGAGATCGAAAACGGGACCTCACAGATGAGATTTGATTTAGAATGATCAATGATTCTGCACGCAAGCTGTCAAACACAGAGGTGAGGACCAGGTTTCATCCCGGTAATATCATTGCAAGAGATAATTTCGACAGCCCTAGAGTGTTTCTGTGTTGAACGGAGGAACACAGTTCCACTTTTAAGAGTGGCATGCCATCACCTGTAGAATTTATTGCCAGTAAATAATATTTTCTTCGTATGCATTTGTATCGATGAGCCAATGAACCAAATTTCCATTTTACGTGCAATAGCTGATGTTCGATCTTAACAGACTTGCCAGTGAACATCTGTCCCAAAATTTTTTGAAAAATCTTTTTCTCTAGTGAAAATCCTTTTTTGATTCAGCCCTTAAAGTATCCAAATTTTTCTTTCTGCCTTATATAGCTTTTAAAAATATTAAAAAAATAATAATGTAACTTTAAGCCCAGTGGGAGCAATCTTGAGAAATTATAGGCAGAAAACAATCTATCCCAAACTTTTCCCTCTAGTGCATGAACAAATTGAATTTTCGCAGTCTGATGCGTTAGGCTTTCTATTGCAGAATGTTAATTGACAGTTAAAAAAAACTGCCTAAAATAATTTATCTACATTTTATTTTCTATACTTCGTTTTCATTTGTGAGTTGCAGGTGCAGTTTATTAATCACATTTTTAAAAGAATACTTTTAATTCGTTTTACCCATCTTTTCGAATTTGATATGAAAGTTTGTTATTTGATTTTATTGTTTTTTATTATGTTTTTCTTCTTTTATATATATATATATATATATATATATATATATATATATAACAAATAAGAAGCAATCCTAACAGAATTGTAAAAGCAACATAATGAACAGAAACATTCATAATTCAGAAAATGTAAAAAAAAATCAGTGGGAAAAAGAAAAAAATTCATGACTTTGGTATATATATATATATATATGTGTGTGTGTGTGTGTGTGTGTAATAATTTAACAATTTCCTACTTTTAAAAAACGCTACTCAAAATTTTATTCGTAAAATTATTTCTACTTAAGCTCTAACACACAATTAACTGTCACTTTAACTGGCTGAAATCCAGTTTCAACCGCTCTCACGATCGGGAATTCCCCTTTTTCACAATACTACTTAATCTCGCTGCGATGGTGCAATTTCCTCTTTTTAAAACCATGTAACCTTCCTACGAGACGCCCGTCTCAGCGTGGCTTATGTCTTTCATCGCCGGTGACCGCGCTTTGCGTTTTTATTTTAAAATATGGCTTGATATTAATCAGAAATATTTAAAACCAGCTGAAAGTTATGAAATAAATTAAAGAAACTGATTGCACATGATGAAATATATATATATATATATATAACACGCCTTACATGACGCGTTAGATTCATTCCTTTGTCACGTCTCCCGCTGGCTGCATCTCTCAGTTTTAGGTTCGTAAAATTATTTCTAATATTTGGTATTTCATTCGAATTCTTGGTTTATCATAATGTGCGGTGTAAAGGACAGTGCTTTTAGCTTTATGCCAGCACTGTTCGCAGAAAACATTATGATTTCACTCATTTTTTAGCGGTTCGTACAGATTTTACTTACCCTGATGGGCATCTATACGCTTTTACCGATTAACTGCAGTTTCTCCATTTATTTCAACATTTATTGATTTTCATGACATTGATATATATATATATATATATATATATATATATATATAACTTGTATGGACTTACCCTGATGAGCATGGGTGGTTATTACTTGTATGGAAAAAACATGGGAATTTAAATGGATGCGAATATAAAGTATTGTATGACAAATTAACTCAGACGATTACCTCTGCCGATCTACAGAAAAACTTCAAAAGATGGTCTACCCCCGCCTTGGCTTAGCATGCGGGTCGTCTGAATGGCAGTCGCTGCAGTAGTACTGTGGCCTCTTAATAGCCCATCACCTGGCCACGGCCCGACCCTCCCAAAGGATGTACTACTATCAATGGTGGAGGGACCGACAGCCCTACCATTACTATAACCCCAGGCGAAGCGAGTTCCTGCTAAGTTATCCGGCAGCAATTATTCGTGTAATCACGGTGACCCCCCCGGGGGGGGATCTAAAGAAATAAAACAACATGCCGACTTAATAAATAAACGCAGGCAAAATATTCATAACTGTGCCAGTGCGGATGAATGCAGAATCGTAAATATGGCATTCCAAGTCAAGCATTGTTGAAATATGTAATCGTAGGTGATTGTAATAATAGCAAACTTCAAATTTCTAGCCTAACAATCTACTTTAGAAATTTTCACAAAAAACCACTTCCTCAAAAGTTAGTCCACATTCGAAAATAATTAGTCAACATTCGAAACTAATCAGGTGCGTGGCATCTAGAAGAGGACACCAGAATGTGAAGCTTCAGGTAAATTCATCTGAGTGAAGGAGAAAACTTTGTTTAATGAAACATACTTCTATGAACAGATTCCGTTGAAACAAAGATACTCACCTTGCTTTAAATGTTTTGATGAAACAATTAGAAGGTTTATTTGTAAAAATATAGGATGAAGGAGACAACCATTTGACAAATTTAACAAATCCCAGAACAAATCAAGTTAAATTTCTTTTCAAATCCTTTGTTATAAATCGTCAGAAACAGAAAAATAACTTGATGATTAGGAATCATTTTGAAGTATCCTTGTGTGGCAAAAGAGAAACATGAATTCAATCACAGAAGCAACCGGAAATATTTTTCAAATCAAATACTTTCCTTGAACAAATACGAGTGAAGAAAATATATCGAAACGTATTGCCTTGTTGGATGATTGCGTTCTTAGTCATTTGAGATATAAATATGCAGCGAAATGAAAATATATCTCTTTTGGGTGATTGCATTGTTTACTTCATTTTCGAAAAGGCTAAAGAGAGAAAACGGAGATCAGAAATCTAAAAATGAAAATATTTTTAAAGGAATAAACACGGTAATACAAGGTCAGAAAAACAAGCACTCTCCATACAATAAAGCGTTATGAATATTCGTACTTGGCTGCTTCTTTTTAAATTTTTGATAAAGCAATAAAGGTACACATATAACTAAAATTAACACATTCGCGATGCTTTTGTTTGATAAAAGATGTCATGTAAATCTTTATTTTCTATATTGTACACGGAGTAAGGAAAAAGGGAATGTTTAAGTAGGATTAACCAACATTACACTTAAGTGAGAAATGGTTTATACTATATGAATTTTACAATACATGGTACATAAATACTCTGAAAAATATTCAGATATTTTTATTCCTAATCGTTTGTTTTATTCAAGGTTATCGAAAGAAATTTATAGAATTATCAATTTTTGTTTTAAATCTTGAATTCATTTGGAGTTAACTTTTTCCCAACTCTTATGTTTCCTATATAAACGTTCACGACGTTCATAGGGACAGGGTGTCTATTAACGATATTTATCATTTTTTTCTTAGAGAAAGTGCAGATTATTATTTTTAACCTCCAAGTAAAGTTAAAAATTTTCGCTTCAGGAAACTCAGAAGCAGCAATAGTTTCAAACTATTTGATTCATTTATTTCACCACGTTTCAGTAGAAAGGTAATTGAAAAATCCATCTGAATGAAGAAAACCAGAAGAGCTAGTATCTTTATAAAAATCTTCGGATGCGAAGGAAGCTATAGCTCTAAAATCTTTTATAAGTTTGGATGGATTTGATTTAACTGCTCAAGTAATTTTTCATAAGGAAATGAAGGACCATAATTTGCAATTTACATTTAAGACTTGAAAGGCAGAGTTTTCCGTACCTGGAAAGGCTAGAACAGTCATTTTTACCGCTCTCCTAAATGGATAAAACCCACACTTTTTTAACCCTTCTTTGCATGATTTTTTCTTTATTGGTGAAATAATCAAGGTGATATAATTCATGTTCAAAATTAAAGGAAAAATGGTTAAAAAAATCTTAGTATATATTTATAGTATAAATTTAGCAAAAAACAATATGATGGAAATTTCCATCATCATGCAAAGTTAAATTAAACGCAAACTTTTTCAGAAATTGCTCTAAAAATAACAGAAACACATGTTACAAACCTTTCATCCTCATCACTTTTTTAGCAATAGAAACTCAAATATAATAAAACAAAATTAAAAACGAAATCATACGTTTATTGCAACTACAACAAACAGCGGAATGACAACTTGAAGCGCTTTTTACTGATAATGACACTTGCTTATTTTTGACAGCTATGTTTTTTTTTATGCAATGGACATTAAAAAGGTATCCAGACACGATCAACTTAAAGTGAACTTGTTCTTTTATATAATTTTTGGGCATTCAATGTTATGATGGAAATTTCCACCATCATGCAAAGAAGGGTTAAAGATATGTTTTATAAAATAAGACTTTTAATATATTTAGTATTTTAATTTAGCATTCTACTCACAATTCCAATTTAGATCAATGCTTTATTTTTTGAATGGAACTTTCTCTCTATCAGAAACGCATCTGTGCAAACAACGATCCAGGAAATTCATCGTTCTTTATTTCCGTCGCAATTGGCTGAATCCCCCTCCACTTTGAAAAACGTTTGTTTTAAGGCTAAGGAGGTAGAGTAAAATTTCCAGGCAATGAAAGAATAAATGTTAACGATTGATTCAAAAATTGCAGCGATATAAAATGAGAAATTAAAATCTGAAATCGAATAGAAGATAAATAAAATAAACTGTAATCATTGTCATGGAGCTTTTCTTGCATTGCTAGTTAACATTCTTTAACAGAGAGTCTTTTGAAAGAGGACTCAAAAAGATTTCGAAACACAATAGCTGTAGAAAAAAACGAATCTATACTCGTCAGAAAGAAAATAGTGATTTCGTTTGTGCAAAGTGACACAAACGAGATAAGAATTAATTTAAACTTTTTGTTTCAAAATTCTATCCTAAAAAGGCGGGAACGGTCAATTTGACAGCAGACGAATTTCAGACGCTCGTATCTCTATTATTTATCCTTCGATTTTTTCGTTTGTTCATTTACTTCTCCTAATTATTCATAAAGATTATGAAAAAAAAGTATTTATTTTTGCTCATTGTTACAACGTTATAAATATGTGTACATAGAAAAGCTGGCTGCGGTCATTTTGATCGCTGAAACGCATCTCTGTCTAATATCTATGCTGTGTTTTCTATACTATTTTATATATACTATACGCAGTCTATGTTGTGTTTTCTATATTACTCTCGTTTTGAGGAGCCTAAGAAAGGGTATGATGGGAAGGGGTATAAATGGGGATGAAAATAAACCCTCTCGTCTCGTACAATTCTTTTTGCGCTCGAAAGCATCTGCTTTATTGGGATGACAGATATTTATTTCTTTCGATGGCATTCACCTGTTCGTATATTTTCTCTCGTGATCTCGCGAAGAACCGTGGGTAAATAAATGCTCTCGGGAAAAATAAACACATTTGCAAGTGTTACAGAATTTATATGAACCATATTCTGGTTCAGATGAAAATTCTTTATAGAAATATATTCATCTTTTTCAAGATGAATATATTAGAATAATGATGATGAATTCAAGATGAATATTTTAGAACAATGATGATAAATTCATTCAAGATGAATATTTTAGAACAATGATGATAAATTCATTCAAGATGAATATATTAGAATAATGATGATGAATTCAAGAAAAATATATTAGAATAATAATGATGAATTCAAGATCAATATATTAGAATAATGATGATGAATTCAAGATCAATATATTAGAATAATGACGATGAATTCAAAATGAATATATTATTTTTATGATGGATAAATATATATAGAAATATATTCATATTTTTGATTGAACATCTGAAAAGATAATGACTAAGGATGAATATCTAACAAGATAAAAATCATTATAAGCAATTTAATTGGTTTGCGCAAGTTCAGCATGATCCAGGAAAAAATTGCGAAGTACAAAATAAATAAAAAAAACTAATAAAGGGATTTTTTATTTCTGGAAGTGTTAAAAATAAAAAAACTGATAGCAGACAGCGGTAAAAAGTAAGAATCCGGTGATTGACTTCATCGGAGGTCATACTTCCATGCAGATTCAAAACTGGAATAGGTTTTCTGTAGAGAAAAAAGACTATAAGGTCTGATAATTTTGAATATCCTCTAAGGCCTGAACCCATTTCGGAATGTATTAGAAAGAAAAATATTTATCCATAAAGAGGAAATTTAAAAAAGTCTTTTAAACAAAGTATGAAAAGAAGGGCTTAAAAGGTTACCCCTAATAAAAGCTGTGGAACAAAAGGAAGAAAGGACGCCGTTCGTTACAAACACGTTACAAAGTAAATAGATGCACGCACCTATCTCCATCTAGTGAGGGCAACACTAACTATAAACATGAAATTTTTTTTTGTAGATTTAAAAAAAAAAATTTTTAAGGTTTTTATTTAATTTCAATTTTTTTAAAAAAAATTTGTTGTTCCTATGCATTTTTATAATTTTTATCTTCATTTTTTTGTTTTATTATTCAGAGAAATTTGTAGGTGAGCCCTTAAAAATGTTAGAAGGTTTGGAATGAGCACCAAAGAAACTTCCAGTGCAATGGAGAAATTGAGAGGATAAAATTAATTAAAACCTGAGAGATTAAAAAATATACTAATTCTTAATTATAAAGTAATGAAATGGATAGCCGTTTAGCTTTAAATTAATATTTAGATTATCAATGGCCTTGGCACGAGGAGAATGGTTGTTGCAGATATTTTTGATTCTTTTGATTTGAGAGTGGATGGTATTTTTAATGACTTTTAGGATGAGATTTTAATATCTAACATAAGTACACCAACTAAAAAGAACCGCTAAACAATACATTTAACGAAAAATGTCATCCGCGGAAAAAAGTAATAACATTATGTAAACATCTGAATCCAGTTCCTATTTGTTTAAATAAAATAAAACCAATTAATTTCCAATCCTGCCGAACGACTATATAATATGCAGCCTTTTCCTGGTAGGAAGGATTTCATTCTCCAGCCTATCACTAGATCATCGAATATAAGTGTCCATTTCGTGTTTCATAAAGTAATAAAGTAACAGAAGAACCAAAGATATATCAAAGCTGAGGCGAAGCTGTATTAGCTTTGATCCGTAAGACTGCGAAATTAATTCTTAGCATAAGACTAATTAGTTCGTCTTGACAAATACCTATACTCGCATAAACTTCGGTTCAGGTGTCCTACGTGAGGGTATAGTTACCTCTAGAGCTAGTAAAGACTCTCATGTGAGTTCCTCGGCCACAGAGACAAAAGAATAAATATTTTGCTTGGGATTTCCATCATAAATTATCTTGCCGTCCGTCTAATGTCCGAAAAATTAAAATTGTGTTTTTGGGAGCCAGGCAGTAGCGCGCAAGCTAGTGATTATCCGGTGCTTTCTTAATGAAGGAAGAGAGGAAATGATGGTTATTTTTGCAAGAATTTGCTGATGTTGTGTAAAAACATTCAATGTAATTAGCACTTTATTTACTGTAGGAGCTTAGCAACTCTTAACTTCTTTTTTTTTATCTTTATTTAAATGAGAAAAAGATTATGGTCGAAACAGTTGAAAGTGGGATATTTAATTTTTTTGATCCAAATTATAATAAGGAATTATTCAATGCCAGAAACTGTCGAAATTTTTGTTACTTTTATTGAAACAAATCAATTGAAAATATCAAATGATGGTGAAAGTATAATAATGAATCATGGAGTAATATAATGCCGAAAGCGTAAAGATTCTTTAATATATTCTATTTATAGCGATTAAGTAGAATTTTATGCAGTAAATTTAGTTAAATAGTTGATTTCATAAAAACTCTCCCAGTAAAGGAAAATTTATCTTTTGAATAATTTACAAGATACAAAATTTAATTAAAAGCTAAAGATTTTTGTTTGCCTTTTATTTAAAT
Organism: Araneus ventricosus; assembly: GCA_013235015.1. NCBI lineage: Eukaryota > Metazoa > Arthropoda > Arachnida > Araneae > Araneidae > Araneus > Araneus ventricosus. The sequence continues at coordinate 351,319 of BGPR01000878.1, forward strand.
TATTCGCTTGTTCACATTTATTTTAGCTTACACACTGATGATATGACTCTCAGATCCTTCTGTATTTCGTAGTGTATATGTTTTTTTTTCACATTACAGATTCTTTTTAATTAAAATTCTCTCACACAAATATATGCCAAAGAAATATTAACATTAAACAAACTAGATGAAAAAGTTGCTAATTTTCCAAGTCATAGCATTCCTAGATAAATTTTAATTATTCAAACTGCTTGAATATCAAACTATTAATACATATTGGAAGGAGGACCTTCATATTGATAATTCAGAGCCGTTCTAATCCGTTAGAAAATTAAGGGAGACAAATTCAATTTTTTCATAAATATCATAGTTTAAAACATTAACATTTAAAAATATTCCATTGCATGATGTATTAAGCACAGAAAATTAATTATTTATTTGAAAAATCGTAATATTCGTAAACATAAGAGTAACGTATGTTCAGTACAGGCAGCAGTCTGAAGCGTCTTTTACAGTTTTCAGGTAAAAAAAAAATGAAACTGCTGACCTTTAAAATGTATACATCCAACCCACTCGCAATTTAACTACAACCGAAATGCTGAATGCAAGTATCTAAAGAATGCACTCCAAATAGAACATTGTTGAAGTTGACGAAACTGTAGTACATGCAAACTCAGATGTCTAGCCCAGAAATCTTATTTAGAGTTTTGCACGGAAATCATTTCCACTCAATTGAGTTTCTTTGCTCAAATCTACCAACTCATTTGCATTCAAAACAAATCAAGCATAAGCAGTCTCCAAGCGTTGATACACATGTACACATGTAGTGCATGTAAACTCAGATGTCTAACCCAACAATCTCATTTAGAGTTTTGAATGGAAATCATTTCCACTCAATTGAGTTTCTTTGCTCAAATCTACCAACCCATCTGCATTCAAAACAAATCGAGCATAAGCAGTCTCCAAGCGTTGATACACATGTACACATGTAGTGCATGCAAACTCAGATGTCTAACCCAACAATCTCATTTAGAGTTTTGAATGGAAATCATTTCCATTCAATTGAGTTTCTTTGCTCAAATCTACCAACACATCTGCATTCAAAACAAATCAAGCATAAGCAGTCTCCAAGCGTTGATGCAAATGTAGTTCATGCAAACTCAGATGTCTAACCCAGCAATCTCATTTAGAGTTTTGAATGGAAATCATTT
>BGPR01000878.1:352518-371850 GCA_013235015.1 Araneus ventricosus
ATGTCTAACCCAGCAATCTCATTTAGAGTTTTGCACGAAAATCATTTTCATTCAATTGAGTTCCTTTGCTCAAATCTACCAACTCATCTGCAATCAAAACCAATCAAGCGTAAGCAGTCTCCAAGCGCCGTAGAATGCGTAGCTTCAGGTAAGTTCCATTCAGTTCAGACGAATAATTTTGCCAAATGAAGCATGCTTCTCAAAGTTAGAAGTTTTCTTTGAGTGAGAAACACTAGCCTCGCATTTCCTTAAAAGTTTTGCCAAAACAACAGATGTGTTATTTAAGAAGAAAATCGTGAATGAAACGCCAAATCTTCTAGAATTTTACAAATCCCCGACTAAATCAAGTTAGGAATTCTTCTGAAATTCTTTCTTAAATTTCTCTTGGAATCAAAATTCACTTGATGGTTGGAAATAATTTTAAATTATGCTGGTGTGTATGAGGATAGTAAGATACTTTTCTAATCTTATTGTATCCCTAAACCAGAAAGTCAGAAAATGCATCGAAACATATTACCATGCAGAATGATTATTTTGTTAGTGTTTTCAAATATAAAGGCACAGAAAACTGAAGGATGTTGCTTTAGGGTGATTGCATTCTTCAGAACTTTTTGGAAGAGGCGCAAAAAAGAAAATGAAGCTCAAAATTCTAAAAATGGAAATATTTTGTAAAGAATAAAACCTGTGGTTCCAGTTAAGAAAAACAAACATGTTTTTAAAATGAAATATTGCGTTTCATTCACTATTTTGTAAAACTAGTTTTATATTTCTAGTTATACCACTTAAGGACAAATCATATGAATAAACGCATTATATTTTGCTTAAATACCTCCATTGTTTAATTAGGAAGAGTCAATGCTCTTTACTAGGGTTTCCCAAGCTTTTTTTCCAACGCGTACCACTTGATTATTCTTTTTGTTTTCTCGTACCCCCTACCATCATATCCAACCCACCCCCAACCATGCATCAATGCAAAGAAGCTTTTTTCAATAATGTTAAAGAAGCTTAAGTTTGCTTATAAGTGAAATGACTCGAATTAATAACATTTGCAGAACTTATTTTTGATTTTACATTTTATTTCATTTTTACAATAGTAGTATTCAACGTCTGAAATGAAACCAGTATTGTAATTATTTCATTTTAACTTATAAGGATAGCTAAAAATTTCACTTCGTAATAATCAATTATGCAAGTGGTATAGTTATTAAATATCAAATATTCACTTGGAAAAACAAAATCCCCTACTTTTTTTAATCCCTTATCCTTTCTTGTTTCCGCCTTTAACAACTTTGATTTCGCGTACCCCGGGGGTACGCATACCACAGGTTGGGAAACTCTACTCTATACCGTTAATGAACCAATGTTTTACTTCCTCATTCCAGTAAAGCGTACACATCAGATAAATTGTATAAATTTACTTAGTAAGGGGCGTTTATTTTGTTTTTAAAAACAGAAGGAATAAATAAAATTAAAATAAAAAAGATAATACTTTTGATCAAAATTCTACGAATATAATGTACATATATATCCTACTAACTATTGTTCATAAAATGGCATTACAACCTTCACTTCATCAAGTAGATGATTAGTTTTGTTTAGTTAGTTCAGTTATATTAACGACACGATTTGAAGCAACACGAGGGCTATTTTGTTACGGACCTCGTAATTTTGAACCTCGGTGAGATGACGCCTGAGCTGGCACCCCCTCTCCAAACTTCCGCTCCACACCAGCGGGAGGAAATTTGACCACTGCGTATGATTTAGCGTGCAGCAGGCCCAATACGCGGCGGATATACGGTGGAATCGGGTTTCGGGTCTGGAGCCCTGCGGCCCCAAGGCCGAGGCCTTAGCACTAGGCCACCGCGCCCACCATCAAGTACATGAATAATAGAGGAAAGTGGATTGTAAAGTGAGAAAATAAATTTCAATTATAAATTTTAAAATAATTATTATTTATTAATATAATTTTAATATTAAAATGAATGAAAATTTCATTGCGCAGTCTACATTTTATATGTAGTATAGACAGAGCAATTAATATTTGTATTTATAATGTCTTTAAAAGAGAAAATTAAAATGTTAACAATGTGCAGATATGTGCAAAGTTGAAAGGTTGAGAAAGGCATTTGAAATACATTTTATTTTAAATTGAATGTTCTTCCTACAAAAAATAACATAAAAAGATTTTTTAACAAAGAAAAACTTCAATTTCCAGCATGGAAAACCGTTTTGATGCGATGGACGCTATTTTGTAGCCAGTGTTCCGCAGAAAATCTTTGCACGTTCTCTTAGAAGTTTATTCCAGATATCCGGTTCATATATAACAAGATATGATAAATTCTGACACTCTAAATCCCAACGCTTTACCGACTGGACATCGCATAGGAAGATTTTCATACGAATTTTATGTATGCCCTCTGGCAGCACATAAAAAAATTTGCCTTAGATATAAGTCACCAGATGCATAATCTTTCTACGTTTCATGAGGAAGACATCTCCGACATGAAATTTTTGCATCTTTATTCTGCTTTCGGCTGTCTACGACAGCATATAATCTGAAAATATAATGTTATTTTCTTCACCGTGAATGCATTTTAGTGCTTAGTATCAGGTAAAAAGTTTCGAGCAGATGGCCTTATGTTACATTATAATGTTACAGAAATTAAATCACTCGTTTGATTTTGATGGAATTACACTATGAATTAGATATGTGGAATTATCTATAAACTATCATTATTAATATGAAAATGAATATATTTGAAACGATTATTTCATAACTAAAATTTGCAACTTTGTTTGTCACTGATCTCGGTGAATTGTATTAACATTACTTCTGCTTTATAAAACTCATTATATTCATACGTAATGAATATTAAGAGGTTTTCAATAAGTATATTTAAATCAAAAAACATGCGAGCAAATGCGTATAATTTATATATTTTTATGAAAAAAATATCCAAAAATACAATAACAACATTATATTTAGCATATGCGCAATTTTGTCAAAATAAATGAAAAAATGGTTCATTTAATTTTTTTTAGTTTTAAGGAAAAAGGTAAGCAACGCTAGTAATTTCAAGATGTTTTAACACGAACAATTCTCTGAAAACGAAGTTCAGATTCTCTCCTCAGTTGCTTTGAAAATGATTAAATTTTACCTGAAATGCCTTGAATAAATTATTTCGGAAACCTCACATTTGCAAGCCATTTTGAAGCAGCTGGTGACTTTATTTTTTTAACACATTCCTGATGGGAAATACAAAAAAATGCAAAATCCATCAAACTTATCTTGGATCGTCAGGCCGAAAATGACTAATAATATTGTATGAATCGTACGTTATTTTGCACTGAAACCTTCTTGAAAAATGTCACCTGCCATAAAGTAAATAAAAGAATGGAAAGGAAATCTTCAGGTATTAAGAATAATAGCACGTAAAACCCACAATTTGTTTAATCAAATTTAGCGATTCCAGTTTACATGAAAACTGATCTGAGATATATTATTATTCATTCAGCAGTCATATTGAAACCTTGGTATCACATGTTGCAACACATTTAATTCTAACTTTCATTATTGATGCTAATTAATGCTAAAATGCTAGTAGGTTAATATTATTTCACAGTATGGTTGGTAGTGAAAGTCCTAATAAATTTAACGCTTTGTTTATCTTTTAAGACTTCGTTTAGATAATCAAAGGTTAAAATATCGAAGGAATATATTTACTACTAATCGAAAAATATGCTGTTAAATGAAAAAAATATAAGCGTAGTTAAAAGAGTATTAATAACAAGTATAAAAATATATAAATATATATTTGCATTGACATATTCAGTGATAGTATTAATTATAAACAGAAATTACTCCGAAATGGCCTAGGCCGCACGGTACAAAATACAATCCGTCAATTATTTCTTTAAAAATTCAATACAGACAGCAGACATCATTAGTCGAAAAATGACTCAAAAACCAGAGAAAAATTCCCTATCTCCTTTTCTTAATAGTGTTTAAACAGTGTCCAACTCCTCGATTCAATAAGTTAGTTGCTATTCAACCATGCTCACTGCATCCCTCCTACAGATATTTCTGGCCAGTCCACCCGAAACCTGGACCATAATTTGCATTTCATAAATAAATGCCCCACTGTTTATATTTCGTCACCACCTCGACATGTTGCAGTCTTTTGAAAAACCTACACTGATATTCACCTTAAACTCCATGGCAAATGTAGATTTGGTTTAGGTTGAAGTTACCAATTGCTATTGTTAGGTTTACCCTGTCATAAAACATTTTTGCCCAACGCGCTTTCTGGGCAGTATTAATTAAACAAACCAGTGATTCTCAACCTGAAAAGCGCATTTGCCTGAATCATTCATTTAAATGAAAATTATAACGCTGACTTTTACATCTGCAAGCGCACATGTATGGTATAAAAAGTACTGCGAAAGTAACAACTTAAAATTAAAAAAAAAAATCAATGGAAAGGAGAAACTAAACATAAACCATTATAAGAGGGAAGCGAGTATATCTGATAAGGAAAGTGCGATCTGAAATATTTTTAAAGTTTAGAACATTTGACATAAACAATCATCATACCAGTTGAACATCTGGGGTTTAGTTATTTACTTAAAAATTTATTTATAAGCAATGAATGATTTGTAACGATTTGTAAATCTAGTTTTCCTGAGTTCCATTTAAGTTTTCCTGATTTAAAATACTTCTCTTTACCAATCATGTTATGTTTTCCGATTTGTATCCTTTCCCTCATTCCCCTCATTCGATAATTATTACAATTTGGCAAATATATGTATATAAAACTTCACGGAACACTAACTAAGAGAAAGGTTGTCGTTGCTATGGAGATAAGAATATTTATAAGTCAGGCGAAATTATCGTGGCGAGAAGCGTCTGATAATTCCATTTAGGCTTAACAATTACAAGCAAATTTTTTAAAGTTTAGTAAATTGCCGACTGCGCCATATAAGGTATAAAGGAAATGGTTTTGATTGTGAATGAGTTTAAATATAAATTAAGAACCAAAAGGTAACCAATGACTATAAAAAGAGATAACATTTATTTAGCGAAATACGGATAAGGATACAAAGCGATAATCAAACTGTGTTTATTTACAACTGTGATGTCATAATTTTAATGTTCCGTTTCCACTCACGCTTTTATTGCCAATAAGTTTATTAATATAATAATTATATATAATTAAAATGATTTTTTTATTACCGAATTAAAATAAATAGAAACAAAACAAATACACCGTCTGCTATTGCTTCAAGAAATATTCTGCAAAATTTGAAGGAAATCGAACAACGCAATTAATCGTAATAACGTAACAAACAAATTTACAGATAGACAAAGTGCTAAATGCTGGAGTTAAAACGTAGACATCGCTTCGCTTGGTCAGTAAAGGGAAGAGAATACTTTTTCTTTGAAATTATACTTTTGTAAACCATCATGAAAGAAATCCTTTGTACAAAATAAGATAAGCTAAATTTCTTAAATTAGTTTCTTATAAAGCAATATAATAAAGAAAAAAAACTCTTTCCTGAAATCTTATCGATAGACGTACGAGAGACAAAATACTTTGTAGTTAATTTCTTTTGTTATTTTGTTACAAAGCATACGTTTTTAATTTTTATACGCTTTATAAAAGATTTTTTCCACAATAAAATTCACAATCTGTTTGTACTATACGTAATTCAATTTTATAGAAAATTCAGATATGTTTACTGAAATAAATTCCTTAAATAATACATATAAACTAAAAAAATTATATTTAACACTTGGAGAAATTTAGATCAATAAATACATATTTAATTAACTAATCGGTATTTCTGCAGTTTTATAAATTTAAAAGAATATTAATAAGGTGAAGACAAATATCTATGTCATAATGTATACAGAATAAAATTTATTTGGAAATACTATCATCTTTTTATACAGTCTTGCTCTGATGATGTTTATATTCAAAGTTAGAAAATAAAAACACTTTCGATCACAAAAACATACATAGGGAAATATGCATCATTTTTGCGCATCCTTAATGCAAATATTCTACATGCATAGATGTTTTTAACCTGAGAGTGTGTTAACAGTATTAATGTATACTGTTATAATGTAAAACAGTTTTTGTGTACCGCAAATTGTCAATGTTTGCTTTAGTCCAAAAAGCTTCTCTTCGAAAGGATCTTTTGACCCATTTTCAAGAATAATAAATAGATAGCGAAAATATTTTAATCTGCCTCTGGCAACATGATTTTAAAATAAAGACATTAATATTTACACCTTTCTTTGTCATTGCTGCTGTTTACAAAGTTAACAACCATTTTTTTATGAATGCATTAAACGTCGCCGAGTCCAACTTGTTTCCGAGGTTTATTTTTGTCGGTATGATGTGGTTTCAAAATTCTCTGGCGTTCTCTACCAAAAGGCTTTCCATTGTGGGATGTTAATTAAGGATTCAAGAAAAACTCTCCGATAATGACTGCAGGTGTTTTTTATTCTTCCTAGTTCATTTTTAACACTGACTTTCCCTATTGCGCTGTTGTTTTTAAATTTCCCTTTAGAAAAATAGCTCCTTTCCTTTCTAAAAAATTTCCACTCTTTTTAATGCTCACGTTTATAAGGAAGCGTTTTTCCAAATGAGTTATTCTGCCCAACGAGAGAGAAACATCAACCAGTTCTCGGAGTTTTTGCAAATGCACTTCCAACTGAAGGCTTCGCTGGAATTTCCAAAAATTCCTCTGCTATTTAATTAGAGCAATTTCATTAGTTTTAAAGTACTAACTGATCAATGAGTGTGTAATCCGATTAGGGCTTTCGAGAACAGAAAGATATTATTCACGGAAAAGTGTGTCTCAGGAAACGAAAGGAACCATCAGCTACCAAGCGTATAAATTAAGTTTCGCAACATCTGATTCTTGGCTGATACCTAAGGTCCACCAAAAATAGTTTAATTACCTCATTGTGTTTGAATGTTGATTTCCAACATTTGTGATTTATTTTCTCAACTATGAATAAATCTCCTTGAGCCTAATTTAAGTTTGAATTTAGTATTAAGAAAAGAAGTATTGATTATATGTTTTCAAATCACACACTTAAACTATTTTCTGCCAAATATGATTGTCATAACACATTACCATACGGGATTCCTAAAATAGTTTTATTGTCTTTATTAGGGTTAATATTTTTTTATAGCACAATTCTTTCAAACTGCAGTTGTTTTCATTTAATACAAGAGAACAACGGGAACACGAACTCCAGAGATCAGAAATTTCGGATAATACGAACAATTTTTTTAAAAAAATTCTGAAAAATTATTACTGAAAATTGAAGGAAAAGTAACGAAGTAACTAAGAATAAGTACGAATCAGAAACAAAGTTAACGTTTATTCCGATCTTAAAATAAGTGTTTGAATTGGTCTTTAAAAATGGGTACGGCACCTTAAATAGTAGGAAAAACCCTGATATCTTCTTTTGTCCTTCTTTGCCACTATACCGTTCGAATCACCGTGTGCGCTTTCCGTATGCCTTTACAGGACACTCAGAGTCAATACTCTACTGCATTTCGTATATCAATTGGTCCGTAAGCCTTTACAGAGCACTCAGAGTCAATACTCTACTGCATTTCGTATATCAATTGGTCCGTAAGCCTTTACAGAGCACTCAGAGTCAATACTCTACTGCATTTGGTATATCAAAAGAATATATATTATCCGGAAAATTTTACCCAATTTCCCGGATAATCCGAATTCCTAGGAATTCGAGCAGAGGTCAGCCCCAATTAGTTCTGATTCCCGGGGATCTACTCTATAAGTAATTTATCTTTCATATGAATTTCACTTCCAGGAAAGGTTATAATTTTCGACTAATCATAAATTTTTAAATCATTAAATTTAAAAATTCTTAAAGAAATGAATCGGGCATCAAATTAATAATTTATTGCGAAAATAAGAGTTTGAAGAAAAACTTCTTTAATATGATAGAAAATAACCAAATTTTTGACATTAAAATTCGTTCTTTTTAAATAAACAATAGTAATATTTCCTTTATTTAGAACGGCGGGATCATTGATTATTGGTGAGGTTTCCTAACCAGTTGTTTCATTTTTAAGAATTATAAGTATTATTAATCAATAATAAACTAAAAAAATCATGCTCAGAAAAATGCAATTTCTAAATTTACAAATAAATTTATTCCAGTCACAATTTATATAATAACAATAACACATTTCCCTACATGATGGTTTCCATGTTTCATTTATTCTTTACATGAATCATATTTATTTAAGTAAAATTGAAATTATTTTAATCGTCTTAAAATAGTTATGAAAGCATCGAAATCTTTGAAAAAATAAATAAAAATTTCATCTGTTGAAAAATGTTGATTATTATTTTTTAAAATTGAAATAAAGAAAATTATAATGGTATACCACACTATATTTGTTTATAGAATTGAAAGAAATAACAAATTTATTTTTGTGGTAAACGCATCATATTTGAACTGACCACAAAGGGATAAGCTTTAATCGAAAATCAATTATGTATAAGGCTATTAGCAAAATTTTCTCAAGGCTGTTCTTTTAAAACTTAATCCTGTCAAAAATTGCTGAAATTCTTTTATATGATTGTTAGGTCCGCGCAACTACGTATATTATCAGTTTAGCTATTTTGTAACTAATACATACGGCAACTTGAACTGAATACAGGCGGTTTCCTGGATTTATTTCCACTTCATATAACCACCAAGTCGTAATTTCTGGAATTAAAACCGCCTGTTAAAAAAGTTGGGAAAACAAATATTATTTTAGTTGTCCTTCAGAACTGATTTTAATTTATAAAGAAAATCTCGGAAGATGTTTTAAATTTGTTTTCAAATTTAAACAGATCTTGTAATTAAGAGAAGAAAGTATTTCTCATGTTTTAAAATTTCGGAAAGAAATTTCTGAAAGAAGGAACTATGAAATTTGAAGGAAATACATGCGATTCGTCTATGTTTATGCAAATCGAAAAATTCAAAGATTTGCAAAACGGCTTCTGATTTTTCAGTGAATTTCTGAAAGTAGGATTTATTTTGCCATATAAAATATTACAGGAACGGCATGTTAAAATCATTTCATTATAACTTTTGTACTTCCATGTAAAAAGTAACATATTTTATGTAAATAGTCGCGAAGCTACTAAATCATTTTTAGTTATTTAGCTTAAAAGAAGCATCAAGAGCAATTTGTTTCGAAATGATATTCTAAAAATATAAAAATTCTTTAAGACATTTTTGACAAAATTTGATACAACACAATTTTATTTCCACTTACAATGTCAAAATACGGTCTTCAACATGCCAATAACTCGAAAATGATCGTGACTGAATTCAAAATTAGCGTCTCTTGTGACCGGACCGATTCATCATATTTCTGCGGATGCCATCTGTCTCGATATTGTATTTGAAGCGGCCCGAAATCACGATTAGTGGTTAACTAATAGTATTTTTGAAGCGACAGTATTCGTGATTAATTGAAGTTAAATGCTCGGCATCGTGGATATTTACGGTAGCTGCCTGACTTTGGAAATATATGCTTCTTTCAGTTAAAAGCAAATGTCAGTACCTAAGATGTGCAATCGGAAAGTAACGAAGACAGACGCTGCGGCGGCTTACACTGAATCGTGAAGTGAAGAATATTGGCCTAAGTCTTTCAGTGGAGTAATAACAACTAAATTTGCTATTTCATATTGGTGGGTAATTTAAGAGCTAGTTCGTTAAATATATTTCCAGAACTGGGCGAGATATTTTATACGAGCAGGAAAACAAAGCAACTTAATTTGAAAAAACTGTTGTAAAAAGAATAAAAGTATACAGCCAATCAGATGTTGTCAAGGGTCACATGCTGAAATGGGTTAAAAAATGGGGGCTTTTTCTGTAAGAAGCTTGACTTCCGTCTAAAAATACTTCTTGCGACCCGAAAGAACCCAAGAGAAGAGAAAAACGTAGGAAGGACTGACCACAAACTTTTTCACGCATCAAAATAAATACGCCAATAAAATATAGTTTAAAAAGTCTTTAAGAATAAAAATCATTAGGCATCGAGCATTAAAATGCCTGATGATTTTTATTTTTAAAGTCTTAGTAATGAAACATTAATCGAAGAAGAAAGTATTCTACTTACGTTCAGTCAACAGAGAACAAAAATGGCGGAAACTTTGTCTTTTATAGTTCTCGGCGTTTTATGGCTTTTTGGCTTTCAGATGCTATGATTTGATCGTTTTACTCTTTATATTTCCAGAAATGTTTTTTAAAACAGTTGCAGATCGTTAATTTGAATTACAAGTGCTGTATATTTTCAAAAATAATTAAAATTAGATTGCATCTCCCCTTTTGTAAACTAACATTACAATTTTTATGATTGTTAAAAATTTCTAATATACATTTTTGTATAATAATTTCCCTTGAAGTTAAATAAAAATAAAAATTGCATCTTTTAATATAAGCTAAATAATTTTACAAATAAAGAATTTTAAACTAGGCATTCACTGAAATATCGTACTTTGAGGCAATGAATTATTTGAGATTTTAAGATTTTTTTCAAAAATCCACAAAGCATTTTGTACTTATTTGACTATATGACTTAATTAGACATTTTATACTAACTTCTAACATATTGTACGTAAAATTCTAAGATAGTGTAATAAATTAACCAGTCTCCTCTTAAAAATCTTTAATCTAAAGTTGCGAACTTATTTTTTTCTTTGACTTTAAGATTATTTTCTGATCGTTAAAAAAATCTTAATTTTTTTAAATAATCAATAAAAGTCAGAAAGAAATTGCCGGACCTTTATTTCAGTGAAAAGTCAACAATGATGGGTTGAAAGAGAAATATAAAGATCTTCTATATATATAAAAGATAATGTTTGTGTGTGTGCATGTGTGGACATATTTTAGACGTAAAATATTGCACTTACGGCCCTGAAATTTGGCACACAGGTAGTAATGATGGTGACTCAGCGCACTTCGAAGCCTGAATTTTCAGATTCAATCTAGAAAATTTTTAATTTAATTTTTTTTGGTATTTTGGGGAATTTTTCATACTTATTTCTCCATTGTATTTTTTCTGATAATCGTATCAAGAAAATAGATACACCGTAAGAAAAAACAAACAATTTCCGTTCTAATGAAGTTTATTTCAAGCATCTAAAAATATGTTTTTAACGGAAAAGTTACCGTACAATATTTTCTCTAATGTTGATACATTTTTTAAAGTATTTTTGGTATAATTTACAACAATATTTTTCATTGTCGCAACCCAATTCAAACCGTTTTCATTGTTTAAAAAAATCTATAACTGCGTATTTCTATTTCATTGTTGAAAGCTGAGTTAATATCCTATTAAATTTTGCTTTCATATTTTGTGGAATTTCTAATCCAAGCTCTCTGAGATATTACGTATAATTAATCTATACTTATAAAAGGCCATGTTTGTGTCTGGGCGATGCTTAGATGAAAAATATTATACTTCATCTTTGAAATTTGGCACACAGGTGTCGTAATGGTTACTTAATACACCTTGAAGCCCGAATTTTAAAATTTAAACCAGAAAATTTTTTATTTATTTTTTTGTGTTATTTTAGGTAACTTTCCGCACTGTTTGGCCGATCCATGAGAAATATTTATCATAGAAAAAAACTCCATGCGCCATTAGATACAGAAAGCAATTATCGTTTTAATGACTTTTTTTCTGAACATCTAACGTAATTTAGTGATTTGAAAAATAGTCATCTGGTCGGAGATACAGCAAGAACTATTTGTTGGGCAAAAATTACATCTTTCATCAAAAGCAAAAAAAAATCATGAATCTTATCACAAAGGCAAAGATTTTTGGAGAAGCTAAGTGTCATATATACACGGCAGAGTGAAATAAGTGAGAGTCTCCTTATGTCCACATTCGCATTTGTCTCAAAGACTCATTACACATTCACAGAGTGGATGATTTTAATAGTGAGTGCTAATCTCTAAACCACAAGAAGACCCAGCCCTTTTTTGCATTGTAACAAAGCATTTGGTATACGGTCCATACGGAAACATAACTCCACTTTCTCAATGTATGAAGGATAGAATTTGCTCAAAGAGATACCCACGCCATTTTTTGAAAGAAACACAAACAGGGCAGGACGGATATCCGCTGTATCGTCGTAGGTCTTAACAAGATGGGTAATTTATTGCAAACATCAGTTTTCTAGAATTAGAAGTGTCTGAGGACAATACTTGGATTGTACCGTAGTGCTCTTTGTTAACAAAATTTGCAAAGCGCACATCAACATAGAGTTTTGCAATTCTTTGAAGTCTATCAAGTAAGTATGTCAACAAAGAATCCGATATGGCTGTGTTTGAACTCACCAGCGGAGAAAATGTCCTAAATGAAATACACCGGTATCAAATAGGGAGATTCATCAAAAGCAAAGAAGCAATATGGAGAATACTCAACTTCCCGATTCACGAGCGACACCCCATTATGATTCATCTATGCGTCCATCTTTAAAATGATCAGAGAGTCTACTTCGCGGCAGAAAATTCTGCTTAATGTGCCCAAGCACTTGAGGAAACAAAACTCACATCTTTCTTCAGACTTTGCACCGAAGATGAGTTTGCAAGCCCCCTATTGCACAATGAAAAACCCAAGTACTATACTTGGAACAATGGAAACAAGACATGGTAAAGTTGGAAACAAAGGCAGGCTGCATTGGAAGATGCAGAAATAAGATCTAGCTATTCTCTTGGGAGGGTGTACACTGTCTATCAAATTTATAAACGAATATCAAAGAAATTATGTTTGTCTTTAACTTTTCAGGTGTATTGGTCCATTAGAAATCACTAAAATTTCTTTCGGCTGTCTTTCTTAAACATTTTGCATGGTTTATAAGAATCATTCTTATAAATACTAAAATTATTTTTTTTCAAAAATAATAGTTTATTTGGTAATCTGACTTCAATTTTAAATAATTTCGTTAGATGGATCAATTCAAAATATCTAATATAGCCTATTAACTATTTGAAACAGGATCCGAAGACTTTATTGTGTCTTCCTAACTGAATTATTACTCCATGTTAGCGGCAATCCAACTGGTTGGTCCAAGAATATAGAATTTTTTTCTTCACTCAGTTTAAATTCTAATAGCATCGTTTGCACAAATTTTATGTCTTCTAGGCTTTTTTTTATTTTGTTGAAGTCAATATGCCACGGGCAACGCCGTTCGCGTACTGCTACTATCTAATAATGGAAGTTTCTAAAAATATACAGGAATAAAAAGATAATTAGCTTGTGACTATACCATAAATTATTTCTCCTTAAAGCACAATATATCTTAATGAGAACCTTAAATTATAAAAATTTTTGGTTATTATTTATTTCCTTCCTCTCAGATTTAGCTGCAATTTTATGTTATGAATCACACACTTAAGGAAAATAGAAAATTGTGGGTAACGATTTTGCTATTATTATCAAGAAAGAAACAAAAAAATAATAAAAAGCATTTTTTAAAATTGAGTAATTGTTAATTATTTCAACTTGTTGAAAGCTCATTTACTTACCTGATAATATGTATTTGAAATAATTACTCAATGTGAATTCACGAATCCAAAATAAATATCTAAATTCCTCCTTTTTAACTCGTAAATCAAAAGAATGCATTTCAGAAAACAAAATTTTTTGAAACAGGGACAAAAATGATTTATGCATTTAGAACTTTATAAAAATTATTTTTAATTATCCGTTGCAATACATTTCAATACTTTATTTACTGCACTACACGTACTCACGTTGCAGCTATATTAAATACAATTTTTCTTTTCACGCTAGCGTTGCTATAATAAGGAATATATTTTTGAAAAGAGTACAAAAACAGGAGAATCAGGTCTAAAATATTATCAACCGTTTATTTCTTTATTCGGTGATTTTTTTCTGTAAATTTAAATAGATGATAGGAGCAAGTCAAACGTGCTTTCAACTAACAGTAAAATGTAATCAAAGACACTGTTGAAAGAGAAATAGACGATTTTCTAGTTAACAATCATATAACATAGAAGGCAATCATATAATATAGTAGTCCACAATTTTAAAATATTTATCCGCTTAACAATCATATAATATTGTAGTCCACAATTTTAAAACAATTTATCCGCTTAACAATCATATAATATAGTAATCCACAATTTTAAAACCATTTATCCGCTTAAAAATCATATAATATAGTAGTCCACGATTTTAAAACAATTTTTCCGCTTAACAATCATATAATATAGTAATCCACGATTTTAAAACAATTTATCCGCTTGGTAGCTCATTGTTTCTTTTTTTATGAATTCATCGAGGGACACACTTGGTCATGAATAATTACTCCGTATTCTCTTGAGCTCTAATCGGATTACACTCTCATTGACGGTTAGTTCTTTAAAACTAATGAAATCGTGCTAATTAAAGAAAAGAGGTCTTTTGGCAAAGCCATCGAAAGACAGCATCCGCAAAAAAAAACCAGCTCGGTAGTTGAAGTTGGATTGAAACAAACGTTTCTTTTCAGCCTTAGAAAAACAGAAACAGTAAATGTTGCAAAAAAATTTTAAAAAAAGGAGCAATTAAAAACTCCATTGCAAAAGCGAAAGCCAGAAATGAAAATGAATGAAGAAAATAAAAAAAACCACCTGCATTTATTGTAAGGGAGCTTTACTTGGACTGTTAATTAACATTCCACAGTGGAAGGTCTTTTAAAAGAGAGCGCCAGGAGACAATTTTGCAACATAAGTTGTCAGGAAAAAAGGAGAAACGAAGCTGGACTTGGCTGCATTTAAATTATTTTGTAAAAATGGTGTGATAGATCACGCCGTCAAAGAGAAGGTAAATTGAGATGTTCTGATTTAAAATTAATTTTTAAGTTGTATATTAAAAAAATAAGAACCATTATTATGCAAGATTTTAGTGTGATAAATCGCTTAAAATGCAAAGTGAAGACGCAGTTTTAATCACTCTATAGGTAAGAAACTGTATTCGTTGTAAATAATAATAAATCTCAAAAATAATAATAAATCTATTAAGATTATTACCTGAAATTTAATATAATAGTAGTATATTGTTTATGTTCTGTAATATATTGGTTCAATTGAAGGAAGTGGATAAAGGTTCAATATAACTATCGAATATCATAGATTTAATTGTGGGATTCAAAAGCACGTGACCACGACAGGGTCGGCATCTAAATAGCATCTATTAATTTCCCAATGTAACTGGAGCCTTGAAAAATACAGAGTCAAACAGTTTTTTAAGCATTAATAATTGTTATTAATCCACTGGGTGGCAAGTTACGTGATAAGTTTAACTGTAAAATCATATGATGACGACACCTTTTTATCACAAAGGAGAATTAACAAATAAAAAAATATAAATGAATACGAAAAACGCAATAAAATGAATCAACTATTCACAGTCAATTTTATGAAAGGTAACGGGCAGTTGATAAGGAAATGTTTAAACAATGACGGTGCCATTCTCCCTTCATTCAGAATGTGCATTCCACATTTATTCCTGCCTTAGATGTTGGGTTCTTTAAAATGATTTTGTACTAATCGATAGGTTTTTAACTCTAGGATTGGTAATTAAAAACATTCGGCATTGACCTTAGATCAGGCGCAATTCAAATGCTAACACTTTCGGGCGCAACTCATATGTGAGATAAAAAGATAAATTTTCGCTTAGAGTTAAGAAAAAGAATAGCAAACTGAACTATTCTGCCATACAAAGCAATATTTGCATTCTTAAATCACTTTTTAAAATTTTCTTTCACTTTCAACAAACAAAATGCCCAGGAATTTAGGAGGAAGTTAACGTTGGTTTTCCTGTAGGGTTCCTTAGCAATGACAACTGTTGTCGATGAGGGCCTGAAATTATTTTACATTTTTGAAAACACTATACTGAAAATAACGATGAATATCGTTGAATTAGGGGCTGGGACATAGGTATTCCAACTTCTGAAGGTATATAAAAATAAATATTGACAAAATTTTCGGAAATCCTTAATAATACACTCATGTCCATAAATTAAGGATAATGAAGTTCAGGCAAAGAAAGAGACAGAAGCAAAACAAATTTGACTTATTTGTAAAGTCTATTTATTAAACAAAAGGTAAAGAGCAAAAAAGATGCTATATGTTTGACATAATTAATAAAAATTGCGATTTTTACTCCCTGGAGCAAATTTCAAAAAAGAACCTATTTACAAAAAACAGTATAACATGGTTAGTATGATGGTTAATACGGAGTATGTCTCCCCGACGATGCAATACAGGCCTTACAACGTCTAGACATGCTGAGTATCAAATTATCAATCTGATCATGGGGAATATTACACCACTCATCAAGCAATTCCCTCCGAAGTTCCGGTAGACAGGTGGGAGGGGGTTGACGGGCTGCAATTCGTCGGCCAAGCATATCCCACACATGCTCTATTGGATTCAAGTCCGGTGAGTATGCTGGCCAATCCATACGGGTGATATCCTCCGATTGAAGGCATTCGTCTACAATGTTTGCACGGTGAGGACGGGCGTTGTCATCCATAAACAGAAATTCAGCACCCATGGTGCCCCGAAACAAACGTACATGTTGTTCCAGAATGACATCCCGATAGATGTGGCCTGTCATCGTTACAATCTGAACATGCAGGTCAGTTCTGGAACCAAGAATAATTCCTCTCCAAACGAGCCATCCTGCACCACCGTAACGGTGTCGTTCAATGGTGTTCTCTTGGTGGTAACGGGTACCTGGCGCTCTCCATATGAAAGTCCGGCGAGAATCAGACTACAAACTAAACCTGGACTCGTCGGAAAACATCACACAAGACCACTGTTGCGGTGTCCACAATGCATGCTCTCTACTCCAGGCTAATCGCAGGCGACAGTGAGTTGCGGTAAGTGGAACACATCTGACAGGCCTACGAGCATATAGACCAATGTGCCCTAAGCGTCTGTACACGGTCTACCTTGAAACTGTCGTACCGGTAGCTGAAGAGAGCTGACGAGACAGGTCTGATGCTGTGCTCCGTCTGTTTCTTTTGGCAGTAACTGCCAAATACCGGTCCTCATTCGGCGTTGTAACTCGGGGGCGACCTGTGCTGTAACATCTATTCACATTACCATCATCTTGGAATCGTTGCCAAAGCCTGGAGATGACACTCTGGGCGATTCCAAGTTCCTCGGATACTTCCAGCTGGGTACGTCCACATTCCAGTCGTCCGATAATTCTACCACGTAAAAATCATCCAAATGCTTCCTTTGTGCCATAACTATGCGGTTATTGCACTGAAAGGCTTTTAAAGCGCTTGTGAACAATTTTACTTCTTTGCCACCATTCCTTATATACCCCTCTCTTACACTCTCGTCATTGTGACGTACTATCCGCGCCATCTGGTATTTTCCTGTAATTTGCATATTCTTCTTCAAGATGTGTGTGATAATTCTACAGGTGAAATTTTTATTTTAGAGTTCAATTTCTGTGTGATTCTGAACTATCCTTAATTTATGGACATGAGTGTATAATAAATGCGAAAGTGTGTCTGTCTGTCTGTTTGTTAAGCTTTCACGACCAAACCACAAAACCGATTTGGATGAAAATTGGCAGAGTTGTAGCTTGAAACCCGAGAACGGACATAGGCTAGGTGAAATCACGTTAAATTAATTATTTTTGACTACAGATTAAAAATAGTTAACAAAGAAAGCCCATTGACTCCGCGATTCGCGATGAAGATTTTTATTTTTCAATCTATGGTCACGTGATCCTTCAGGAATGCGAAAACATGTGAAATAAATTATTTTTTAAATCAACTATCACGTAATCCTTTTTTCCGCTGTAACGTCGGAACAAATTATCCGATACAAATAATTTTTATACCATCTTAAAGATAAAAATTTTACCTTTGCAATGATATTAATTTTATTTCTGTGACATTTTTCATTCAATTTTTATTAATTTTTTAAAATTTACGTGCAGACGATTTTGAAATAACGCAAATTTATACCTACTTCGCTGCTAGGAAACGGTTAGACTTTGAACTAATTTATCTTTGTTTCTGAAAGTTTGCTTATGTTTATAAATATCTATAAAACAAGGCAGAAATTACATGTATCTGTCTGTCTGCCGGTCGATCGGTCGTTCACAAGAACTCCTTCTAAACGGTGATCGGTAGCGACATGAAATTTACACACAAGGTGCTATTTTCAACTTTCAGAGTTAATTAGTTCTTAAGATATTTAATTAAATAACGAACATTAGCCGCTTTTAAGCCTATTGCTTAGACGTTTTTTGCCAATAACTTCCGAAATCTTTATTAGACAACAATTATTTTTATGCCATTTTAAAGACCAGAAAATGATCTTTTTAATGCTATTAATTACATTGCGATGAAATGTTTTCTCTGATTGTTTGTAAGGTTTAAAAATATTTTTGTAACGTAATTTCTAACAAGTCTTTTTATTCTTATAGAAATAATTCAAACGAAATTACTCTTTCGCGCGCGGGCTTCTGCCAGTGTTAAAGTTAATATAAGAAAATATTGCTTTCTTTGACCATTAACAACAAAGGAGACTTTACACTTCCGGTTTCCTGTTGTCCTTGCATTTGCAGCTTTTAATGCGGTTACACAGTGATCCAATGACGTTAGTGAATTATTCTCTTGATGTTTTGTTTAAATTTCACAATGAGGTATTACAAAACATCCATCTGTAGATACGGTAATGGGCATTAACAAGGAACATCATATACTGTAGAGCTCTTCAACATCTTAGAATTGTCAGGGCACCTTCCGACAAGCCGAGATTGAATGCCGCTGTGCCAGTACTACTAATACGCAACCTCGATATACCGAGACTGCGCAATGGCCCACGGTCGCAAATTACACACCAAGGTCCAAACGTTATGAAAGCTATTGTTATGACTGATATAGGGAGAAGAGAGAGTATTTTAAATCCACGCCTTCCGATAATGCCGAAGGATTTATCATCGCAGTTCAGAAGGTAACAAATCCCTTTCAATATGTCATTTGCCAGGCTCAGGGCCAGATACTGAAAGTGGCAGATGTACATATGGAAAAACCATATTTTTCGCATGGGCAACTATACATGGCGTGTTCACGTGTGTTCAGCCCACACAACCTCTACATCCGTGTAAATAATGTTATATACAAAAGTATATTAGAATAGATAAACAATTTACATAAGTATCAGCATACATGTACAGTACACTCCTGTCAGCCGTCCAATTAAGTATTATCTCCGTCAGAACTTTTCCTTTCCCC
>BGPR01000879.1:0-10560 GCA_013235015.1 Araneus ventricosus
GCCACATTGTTGATGGTTCGTACTAATTGATATATTTTTAAACTTGAATCTCTAATAGTTATTGTCCAAATGCACTTAAATGGTTGCATTTAATTTATAAGTAAACATGGGTATTCTAACCTCTTATAAATTCAATATTTGTTCGTAATCATTATAGTTTTAATGTGTACGTTTCTGCATACATTGTCGAGCATTTTGCATGTTCTGCATAATTAGAAAATTTTACTATAAGGAAAACATGAGAGTGGGAAAATTTGAGATTTGTTTATAAACCTTTGTATCTTTCCTGAATTAATATTCGTGCTATTTGATAAAATGTAATGAAAGGCTGGTAATACATCACAAAACCATTAATGAAAGATAAAATCATTATCAGCTTTCCGGTGAAACTAAGAATTCATTGTGTATTATTTCCTTTTCTTGTCCGTCCATTCTGTCCGTTCTAAATGCCTTCTTCGTTACTGAATCCTCACCGCACAATTATGACTTCACCAAGCTTTGTAAGGTAGATTCAACGCATCTAGTCTCTTCTGGAGACGTTCTGAAAAAATAAAAAAATCAAGTGTTTATATTTCTTTCCAATACCTACCTTATCTTAGCTTTGAAATTGTGAAAGAAAAAAATTTACTTATTTCCGCGTACGCTAAGTAAGATTCTACAAATGCCTATATATTTTGAATATTCAGTATTTACTATTAATTTACTACAGGCAAGTGTCCAACAAAGGACTCCCTCATTTTAAAATTAAATAACTCGGCAACGATCTGAGAAGAACGAAACCAGTGATATGTTTAGTCTGAAAGCCGTAAAATCTACTACAAAATTAGCTATAAATACGATAGTGGCGCTGCAGGTTAAGAAGCTTATTCCATGATAATCTATATAAACTGTCCTTGGCAAGTACGAAAACATCAATTGAATCGATTGTGATGTGGATTAAAAAAATGATTACTTGCGTAAAATGATAGCTTGAGGCTTTCTTCTTCGAAATCTGAAACTGTGATTACAAATCGTACAGCGCCACCTGTCAAGCAACATTTATAACTAATTTGTCCAGAATGATTTTATTACTAGACTAAGCATATATCACTGGTTTCTGTTCACTGATCTCCTGCTGCTGAGTTATTTAATTTTAAAACACGGAGTCCCTTTTGTTGGACACCCTGTATAATGCCATGTATTCCTGTAAGTCACACAATTTACGTTGGAAAACTCTAGAGATAAGTAAAAAAAAACGCTGTAAAATTGCGTGATATCATAAAAAAGCATTTATAAATAATTCCCTGAATATACAGACAGGGTGATTGGCTACCAGGCATAGACTTGCAGGGAGTGAAATACAAAGACGATCTGAACTGCATAGCATTTCAGAAAAAAACTGAAATTCTACTCTAACTATAGTTAAGAGAAGTAAAGAAAATGAATGGTGAAACAGCAAAATACATAGTGTAACATACATTTCTACATCTTAGTGTAACATACAACACATTAGTGTAACATTGCTATAGAAGGTGTTCGAAATTTCAACCAGAAGCAGTCGCACAGGCTTCACAGCGGCGCCGCATGGAATTCCTAACGTCCTGGAAGATTCCTGGAACGTCTCGCATCTCCTCGGCTGTTACTGAGATGCGAGCGACGACGTCTTCAGCTGAATCAATGGGGGTCTCGTACACCAATGTTTTCATTTGACCCCGGCAGAAGAAGTCCAGGTATGATAGGTCCGGCGATCTAGCAGGTCACTGAGCCGGACCACTACGACATATCCAATGCTTACCAAATGTAATGTTTAGGTGTTGGCGGACATCATTGGTGCAATGCGGGGAGCCCCGTCATGTTGGAACCACATTGAGCGGTGCAACGACTGAGGAACATGTGCTTCTCGGAAAGAGTTCCTCGTATAAACGCGAACCTCGTAAACCGCCCATTACAGTCCGCTGCTCCATACGTGAGGTGCATGTCGGCCATTTCAACGTTTGAATACTGATCCTACTGCCTCTGACTCAACCTTCCGTTCATTGCATTTCGAACCCTGCAATGCTATGCGATTCCGATTCGTATTTTTGCCCCCTATACCCCCTTGCAAGTTTGTCGCACTGGTAGCGAATCACCCTGTATGTGCTGTTTTCACGAAAGTTCATATAAGTACTGCGCCCAGTAAACAAAACCATTGATGAAAGTTAAAAATCATCATCAGCTTTCTGTGAAACGGGGCGAGCACAAATCATTTTCATCTTCGTTACTTTCTGGTTGGTCCTCTAAATGCCCTCGTGACCGAATCTTCACTGCAAAACGTGAGTTTCTTCTATTATACTTCCCATTATTCTCCATAGCTGCTTATGAACCATTGTACCTGTATTAGTTCCAAATGTTTGTGCATTTTACGAATTATGCTTAACTTTTATGTAGACACGAGTGTATCTGACGATGTTAACAGTGAAATGAAGGTTCCTAGACCATATGACAAGCAAACAACTAGAGGAAATGTTCCTTTAAGCAATGCTGAAGAATATTTCAGACGACTTATATTTATACCTATTGTTGATTATTTTATTTCCGAACTTGAGTTAAGTTTAACCTTTTATGGGATTTTACCTCTGGAAGTCTCATCGAAGAATTCAATCCACAACAACAATGATATTATTTATACAGTTTTGAAGTGTAACAGGTTTTTAAAAGTTCGGAGTTTCAATTATATAAAATCATAATTTAAAATATGGCGAGCAAAATGGGGAAGTGTGATTAGGAAACCCGAGACTACTATGGAAATTCTCAAAGCGTGTGGTAGGTCCTTTACGATTGTGACAATTCTTCTTCAAATCGTTGGAGCATTTCCTGAGACGACAAGCAAAACAAAGAGTTTTTCTACCTTAAAGCGTATCAAGACTTATTTGCCGGCAATGGTTACTTTTTTTGTTATGGGCCTACCTCAACTTCCATAAAGAGAGAAAAGTCACTGGAAGATATGATTTCTGTTTTGTAAGAAAAGCCAAGAGATGGGCTTCCTGACTAATTAATAAGGTGTTATGAAGAGGACGAAACTTTTTAGATAAAAAATAAATGAAAAATAGTTGAGCTACCTATTACTTTGTGTTAAAAGAAAAACACGAAAAATTGTTTTTCCCCATGATAGTTATTCCACGGTATTCCGATCCGTCCGTCTTGATATACAGAACCCCCCGTGAACAGAACTAAGGAGGGGGATGCCTTTTCGGAAAACGATTTTTTTCGGTTACGCCATGAACAACTATCAATATACAAAACTTTCTTTGTAGACTACACTTATGCTCTTTATTACCGTTAACCCTCTGTCGAGCGCAATATTCGCTCCGGCGAGTTTGGGTGCAATGTGCCTGGACAGGCACAGGTAAACAATATCCTAATTATTATTGTTAATACCCATTAATTTTAAATTTAGCATTCTAATTTCTGACCTTTTGGGGGAGACTTAAAAGAAGAAAGTGGGTATATCGTAGCAAAAATGTCCCCCCCCTTCGCGATTATTTTCCGTGCAGTACAGTACGTGTTTTTTACTTTCTCGTATACGAAGTATACAAAGAGAAAGTATTGTAATCGTCAAAAAATTCGAACTCGAGATTTTGACGAATCTCCACGTTTTAGACCTCCCTCAGTCCGAAAAATACAATTTTGGAATTATGTCTGTGTGTCTGCGAACACGATAGCTATTAGAGATAAAGGAATGAAATTTGGTATGTGATCTTTAAACATAATTTGTAGGTTTCTATCCAATTTTGGACAAAATCTGTCTACGGGAAGTCTGTCCGCGTTCATGTGAACACTATAACTCAAAAACTTGAATAGCTAGATGGATAACATTTGGTACACAGTTTTATCATCATAAATGTAGGTCCGTATCAAAGTTTGGACGAAATCCGTCGAAGGGTTAACTGTCTGTCGGACTGTATAATCGCATAATTGTAAAAATTATATCTCCTAAACCCTTTGGCTTAGATAAATAAAAATTTATATGATGGTAGCTAACATTAAATATAGATCTATGTCCAAATTTCGTTTCAATCGGTTAAGAAAAAGGCGTTCAAAATGCATAATTAATTTTTTAATCCGCTTCTCCATACGCATGCGTACTAGTAGCAATCTCTGTGCACGCGGAAGGATTACGTCACTTTGTCCTTGTTTTACTTGCGTACTGGGAACCATCTCTGCGCATGCGCAAGCTATTCAGCGATAACGATCGAGGTTGTTTTCTCCTGCTTTCTCCTCCGCAACGCAGAGCTTGCATTGCTAGTTTGATAGAAAATAAACATTGCTAAGTTTCAATACATACGCACCTCTTTGAATATGATTCTTCACCTAAATATTTTTCTATCACTATTATCTACAATGAAAAACCTTCTGATAGTCATTGCATTCTGGGTTACAGTAGGTTCGAATTTTTATCCACGCAGGGGGAAGAGAAATGCCAAGTGTTTGAAAAGTATACGAGAAAGTTTAGGGGAGGCCACTCCCGTTGGTTGGATTTGCGATTTCAGAGGCATTTCGGATAACCCGGGTTTCGGTTAACCGGGGTTTTACTATAGTTAATAAATTAAATTTATTGAGAATTTAATTAATATTGAATCAATAAAGATTTAATTCATAACAATTTATTAATTTGAAATTAAGTTAACTTGGTTAATTAATTCTTAATTTGATTTAAAAACGCATAAAGCCCTCCCCCCCCCAACGGATTCATAGATCCGCCCTTGATTTCCTGTGAGTCGCCATTCTTGTTGTGATATGCGTTTTCGAATGATTACAGCTCTTATATAAAGATAGAAAGTCGCTATAATCGTTCGAAACTAAATATTCAAAGGGAAACTTAGTTAACTGCGATCGGAACTGAAAATGATCGGATTTGTGATTCACTGGAATAGGGATTCAGAACTGAGTTGATTTTAGCTTCCGTGCTTGATTGGAATATTTGTGGTTAACTTAATTGAGAACTTTTAAAAGCAGTTTTCGTTACAAGCGCCATCTATTAACAGTATAAAGAACTAAAAACACAAAATTTTGCAGAAAGTAAAATAAAAACAAATGACAATTTTTTATTAATTTTTTTAAAAACACTTTTCGTATATTAAATAAGATTTTGGAAAATTAATGTGTGATTGAAATCACACTTATTTAGAACATATATTTAAAAATAACAATAGCAAAAATATTTGTTATTAAAAAATATCGTGGATTATGCATCCCTGCATTATTACAGTATTTACAAATAGCGTATCATCCGTAGGTACAGTATCTGAAAATAACGTTTTATCCTTAAAAATAAATGCCAAGTTCTTGAAACAGCAAATATCAACATGGAAAATTACGCACAGGATATTTAGGGTTCTATTCTGGTACCCCCGGGTTGGGAGACGTCTTCTGGCCGTCGTCTAACGCGAAAAGGGACGTCTCCCACATATCAAAGTACAGAATAGAACGCTAAACTCATCTGCTAAGTGCCGTAATTTTCCATGTTGATATTTGCTGTTTCAAGAACTTGGCATTTATTTTAAGGATAAACGTATTTTCAGATACTTACCAGGATGATACGTATTTATATACCTAATGCAGGGATGTCATAATCCATATAACAAATATTTTGTATTGATTATTTTTAAATATATGTTCTAAATGTATTTCAATCATCATAATTCTCAAAATCTTATTAATATACGAAAAGTGTTTTTAAAAATTAAAAAAATTGTCATTTGTTTTATTTTACTTTCACAAAATTTTGTTTTAGTTCTTTATACTGTAATAGATGGCGCTTGTAAATGAAAACTGCTTTTAAAGTTCTCAATTAGATATTACAAATATTTCCAATGAATGACTAAAATCAACTCAGTTCGAATCCCTATTCCAGTGAATCACAAATGATCATTTTCAGTTCTCGATCGCAGTTAACTAAGTTTCCCTTTAGATATTTAGTTCTGAACGATTATAGCGACTTTCTATCTTTATATAAAACTGTAATCATTTGAAAACGCATATCTACAACAAGAA
The DNA here is from genome assembly GCA_013235015.1 of Araneus ventricosus. Lineage (NCBI taxonomy): Eukaryota > Metazoa > Arthropoda > Arachnida > Araneae > Araneidae > Araneus > Araneus ventricosus. The sequence goes on from BGPR01000879.1 coordinate 6,013, forward strand.
TAACTCACGGAAATCAAGGGCGGATCTATGACTAGTCCGTTGGGGAGGGCTTTATGCGTTTTTAAATCAAATTAAAATTAATTAGCCAAGTTAACTTTCAATAGTCATTTATGAATTAAATCTTTATTGATTCAATATTAAATTCTCAATAAATTTAATTTATTAACTATAGTAAAACCCCGGTTAACCAAACGCCGGTTATCCGAAATGCTCTGAATCATACTCAACCAGCAGAGTGGCCTCCCTAAACTTTCGTTATCTTTTCAAACATTGGTTCTTCGCTTCCCCTTGCGTGGATAAAATTCGACCCTTGCAACCTAGATGAAGTCATGGCAGAATTTTTGCATGTGACATAGATTGAATAAGTGATAGAAAATAGTTTAGGTATAGGAATCTATTCAAAGAGGTTGCAAAGGTATTACTGAGGCAGTAATTTATTTTCTATCAAACTACGTAATGCAAGCTCTCTGCGTTGCGGAGGAGAAAGCAGGAGAAACAACCTCGATCGTTTATCACCTTAGAATAGCTGCGACTGCGCAGGAGAATGGCTTCAGTACGTCAAGTAAAGTGACAAGCAAAGTGACGTAATCCCTTCCGCATTCACAGAATTGCTACTTAGTACGCATGTACGCTATGGAACATAGGATTAAAAAATATAGTGCATGCATTTTGAAACCTTTTTCTTAACCGATGAAACAGAAATTTGGACATAGATCTATATTTTATGTTAGCTACCATCATATAAAATTTTTTATTATCTAAAAAGGGTTTAGAGAGATATAATTTTACAATTGTATGCATGGTGTAAGTCCGACAGACAGTTACCCTTGACGGCATTCATTCAAACTTGATACAGACCTAATTTCATGAGTAGTAAAAACTGTGTACAAATGTTATCCATCTAGCTATTCAGTTTTGAGTTAAATGTTCACATGAACGGGACAGATTCCGTAGACGGATTTGTGAAATTGGATAGGAAACCTACAAATTATGTGTATATACAACCAAATTTCATCTCCGTATCTCTTAATATACTCAGTGTTCAGCACAGACATAATTCCAAAATTGTGATTTTTTCGGACTGAGGGAGGTCCTAGAAGAGGGAGATTCTTTAAAATCTCGAGTTCAATTTTTTTGACGATGTACAATGCTTTCTTTTATACTCGTCGATATACAGTAAAAACATACTGCTGCACGTGAAAATAATGATGAAGGGGGGACATTTTTGCTGATATACATTGTGCTTACTTCTTTAGGTCTCCAAAGGTCAGAAGTGAATGCTAAATCTTAAAATTATGTATAGACAGTAATAATTGGGATATTTTATTTTACCTGCCAGTCTAGGCTAATATTGACCAGTCTAAACTCGCCGGAGGCGAATAGCACTCGACAGAGGTTAACGGTAATAAGAGAGCATGAGTGTAGTCACACTAGAAAGTTTTGATATATTGATTGTTGTTCATGGCGTAACCGAAAAGATCGTTTCCGAAACGGCATCCCCCACTGTTCTGTTCACGGGGTTCCTGTATACAAGGACGGATCAGAATACCCGTGGAATACTATCAGTGGAAAAACAATTTTTCGTGTTTTTCTTTTAAAAAAAAAAAATATAGTCAACTAATTGTTTATTTCATTTTTATTTTTACTCAAAAGTTGTCCTCTTCATAACTACCATATTACATAGTCAGGCCATCTTGGCTTTTTCTCTACAAAAAGCCAAATCATATCTTCACAGTGACTTTTCTTATCTTCTTTATGGAGAGTGTCAGCCCATAACAAGAAAAGAACTAACCCACTGGACCTGGCTAAATAAGTCTTGATACACTTTCATGCGAAAACTCTTTGATTTTAGCTTGTCTCAGGAAATGCCTCAACGATTTGACAGAATGTGTCCCCAATCTATAAGACACCAACGCTTTGAGAATTTCCACTAGTAGTCTCGGTTCTAATCACACTTCCCATTTTGCTCGCATATTTTAAGTTGATTTTAGAAACCCGAACTTTTTTTAAAACAATATTAACTTCAAAACTGTTGTATAAATAATATCATTGTTGTTGTGGATTGAATTCTTTTATGAGTACGTTTCCAGAGTGTAAAATCATAAAAGGTTAAACAACTCGTCTCGGAAATAAAATACAAATCAATGGATCAAATATAAGTATCTGAAATATTCTTCAGCATTGCTTAAAGGAACATTTCCTCAGTTGTTTTGCTTGTCATATGTCTAGGAAACCTTCATTTCACTGTTATACACATTCGTCAGATACACTCGTCTCTACCATAAAATTAAGCATAATTCGTATAAATGCACAAACATTTGGAACTAATACAGGTACAATGGTTCATATAAAACTGTGGAGAATAATGGAAGTATAATAGAGAAACTACGATTTTTGCATAGAAGATTCAGTCACATGAGAGCATTGAAGGGACCAGCAAGTAGCAAAGAGATGAAAATGATTTGTGTGCTCGCCCGTTCACAGAAAGCTGATAATGATTTTGACTTCCATCAGGTTTTATGGTGCGGCACTTATGAACTTTCGTGAAAACAGCACATACAGGTGATTCGCTACCAGTGCGACAAGAACTTGCAAGAAGAGAGGGGGGGTGTAGGGGGCAAAGAAATACAGATCGGAATCGCATTGCAGGGTTCAGTGCCTTCGCCAGCTAGGTGAGGCAATGAACGGAGGTTCCAGAGTCAGAAGGCAGTGGGGATCAGTATTCTTGTTGAGAATGGCCGACATGCACCTCCCACATGTGTGGAGCAGCGGACTGCCAATGGGCGGTTTACGAGGTTTGCATTTGCCACGAGAACTCTTTCCAGCTTGTATTTCTCAGTCGTTGCACTGCTCAATGTAGTTTCCCAGCAGCATGATCCCATTCCCCACCAATGGCCAACACTAAACATTACATTTGGTAAAGCATTAAGATATGTCGTTTGTGAATTACGGCTCGATGACCTGCTAGATCGCCGGACCTATCAGCCATAATGATTCTTCTGCCAGGATCAAGTAATGGTGTGCAGGACTGTTGATTCAGCTGAAGACGTCGTGTCGCATCTCAGTAACAGCCAGTGTGAGACATTCCAGAATCTTCCAGGACGTTAGGAATTCCGTACGGCGCCAGCCTGTGAAGCCTGTGCCGACTGCTTGTGGTTGAAATTTCAGAACATCTCTACCATAATCATTTTTTTACTAATGTATTTATATTTACGGAATGTAGAAATGTATGTTACACGCAGTATTTGCTGTTTCTGTTCATTTTCTTTTACTTCTCTTAACTATGGACAGGTAGGAAATTTCAGTTCTAGTATATATGTGATTGAATCAAACCCTTTTGTATTTCACTCTAAAGTCTGTACTTTTTTGGTAGTAATCCCACCCCTGTATATTCAGGGTGTTATAAAATCTTTTGCTGATATCACACCAATTTTACAGCACGTTTTCTTATATCTCTAAAGTTTTCAATAAATTTGTATTTGCCCACAGAATACATGGCATTACAGAATTGTCCAACAAAGATACATCATTTCAAATTAAATAACTCAGCAGCAGGAGATCGATGAACGAAACCAGTGATGATATGTAGTCTGAAAGCCAGCAAAAAATCTGACTACAAAGTTTCAAAATTAGTTGCCGACAGGTGCTGTACGATTGTATTAAGTTCAGATTTCAGGGAAAGCTATAAACTGTCATCATTTGCAGTAATCGTTACCGTCACATCCGCAATCAATTCAAATTGGGCATTTTCGTACTTGCCAGGACAGGTTTATGAGATTTCTTATCTAGTTCTGAATAGCTGGCCCACAACCTGCATATACCTGTCTTTCAACAATATAATAATCCCCAATTTAATATCAATTACAACCTCATTCTTCTCGTCTCTTACCGAGACAACAATTTTAATTTATTATATTAAAATTAATAAAATGAAATACTTTGAATATTCAAGGAAATGAGCATTTTGTAGAAATCTTTAACAGCACATGCGCGAAATAATAAGTATGATTTTTCTTTTCTATGGTGACTAGATAAGGTGATGACGGAAAATGTAACGCAGGATTTTTTGTTTTTCCGAACGTCTCTCAGAACTAGATGCGTTGAATCTACCTTCATGCAAAGAAGAAGCTTGAAGTCATGTGTGCGGTGAGGATTCGGTAACAGAAGACATTTAGAGACATTTGAGACAAATGGACGAAAAGGAAACTATTTCAATACTTCCGTTCACAGAAAGCTGATAATGATTTGCATCTTTCGTCAATGGTTTTGTTTGATGTACAATATTTTTCACATGCATTTTGTCAAAGGCACGAATATTCGCAGGAAAAGTCTAAAGGTTTTTTTATAAACAAATCTGTTCTCCATGTTTTCCATATAACATGCAAATTTTACCTCTACCCTAAATTATACAAGGAACAGCCACAAAATGCTCAGAACAATATACCAGAAACGTACATTAAAACTAATAGATTATTACACGAACAGAAATATTGAATTTTATAAGGGAGTTGAATACCAAGAGACCTACCCATGTTTACCCTAAATTAA
>BGPR01000879.1:10585-68752 GCA_013235015.1 Araneus ventricosus
AACCGGGGATACCAGAATAGACCCCTTAATCATTTGGGATATTCCGACAGCGAATAATATTGAACCCTTTCGTTTTTATCTTTTTTGTAATAACAGCCAAATTATTATTTTTATCATTAATTCCGATAGTTATTTAAATATCTGCAAGTAAAAACGTCCTATTTTTGTGTTAGGGTACTAGAAAATGGTACCATCCATTAATTTTTCGATTTTAACAATGTCACATATGGCAACCCTTCCTGCCCGGAACTCTGCCTATTGACAACCCTACCTTATCCGGTATTCCAGTAAAGACCTTCTTGGTTAGTGAGGTTGTGTTTATAGTTACAATTTATGTTGAAAATAGCAAGTTTTCAGCATAGATCTTGCAAAACTCAGCCTTATAAGTTTTGTTATGTTTATGGACAATTTATATTAAAGCCACAAGGTAGATACGAGGGTCGTTTTTTTTCAACCTCCGATGAACCATAAAAAAGGACAAAACGAATTTATTATCAAAAGTTATGTACACAAATATTTACTTTTTGACATAATCTCTGTGAAGATTTATGCCTTTGTCATATCGGTAGACTAGGTTTCCGTGATGCGGGATTGGCCTTAATGTTGCTTTGAAGCTCCTCCTTTTTCTGGAAGCTTTGAACTCCTAGACAGTTCTTCAAATCAAGGAAGAGATGAAAATCACTTGTCGCTATGTCAGAGTTATACGCCGGGTGATCAGACACGTCCCATTTAAACTGCTCCAGACCATTTCACGCAGAGGCCCGGGCAACTGCCCGTGGCGCCAAAGCTGGAACGTAAAGGGGAGAAAAAATGTTTTGATTGATATGAAAGCTCCGGCGAGAACGAGAAAAATTTTCCTTTCATTTTGGTGCATCCTCTTCATTTTTTCCATAAAGGCGCTCGACTAAAGCCTCTAGACCCTGAAGAGGTCTCAAAATCTGTTCCACGAACTTCTGGCCAAAAAATTTGGTGGGTCATTCACAGGTCCGACTGTACCCACATTCAACCCGATCTTAGGGGATCGGTTGACCCACAGAGAAGTAGAGAAGAGACTTTTTCTCTGTGGGTTGACCATAGAATACATAATCAACCATTATTGAAAATGAAATGAGATAAAATAAATTTATTTAAAGTTGTTTTGAGCAAAAGTCTTGTAAAGGTCATGTTAGAAATTGCACTGCTAAAATTGTGTGAACATAAATCTAATATTCATAAATTTCCATAGGCAAATTGAGATTTGCAATAATAATACATTTGTCTTGCTGGTTTATGACAGAAAAATATCTTAATTAAATTTTAAAATATTGAGTTTTTGAAATAAAAATGTGAATAAAAAACTTCAATAATCATTTTTAAAAAAATAATACAAAAAACAATTTTTCACCGAGTCTAGACAAAAAGCAATGTAGTAAAACACATGAGAACTAGGAATAATATGTGATCAAAGAAATTTCTATTTAAAATACCAAATATTTTTTCAAATTTTAAAAAAGAAAAAATTCCATTAGATGTACTTATGAAGTAATACATTGTATTAGAGTAGTACACTTTAGATACCTCAAAATCAGAAAAAAAAAATTGAGATAGCAAGGTAACCCTCAAAACATAAAAATAACATGATATGGAATGTTGTCAAAAAATTTAGAATCATGATAGAGCAGATGTCAGGAAATATGTAGTATTTAATTGTTTTATACAAACTGTAATCAAATCCACACATAATTGAGCTATTTCAATTTATGAGTCAGGAATTGTATGATATATAAGGATATTTTAGAAACTAGAAAATCAACCGTCATGGTATGACGGGTGAAAATTGCCGCTTCATTCGAGAGATTTCCCGTCAAATTTGACGTGTTTAAATAGATATATATGCGAGATAAATGTTTAAGATTGATTGAAAACAAATAAAATAAACATATGTTTTATGTCAGGAAATATTTTTTTTGTTTACTTATTTCTCTATTCAAAAAACCTCTTGGTAAACAACATTCCGTGTAAAGTAGTTTTCGTTGTTTAACAATTTTATTATAATTCAATAACCATGAAATTCTCAGCTTGTCAAAAGTTGAAATTTCAAAGGAATACTGTTTCGAAATTCTAATCAAAACAAAGCACTTCTCTGCTTGTCAAACGTTCCCAAAAATATTATCAAATTATATCATCACGATTGCAATAAATAATCAGATGCAACGTGGCATCCAAACTATATCACGCGCATGATATACCACTGACGTGATTTATTATTTTCTATTAAAAAACGGAAATTAATTTAAAATATATGATGAATATAATTTAAAATTTCTTGTGAACTATTGATCACAGTGAGATAAATTTTTATATCAATCCATAGCAAATTTTATTTCACTATTTTAGAGTTATTAAATTTGAAATTAGGATGACAATTACTCTTTTAAATTTAAAATAACTAAAATTTAGGTTCTCTAACAATCAAATAATGCTGTTTAACATCTCGCAGTGCTATGGCGCGAGTTCTGTTGTTGGTGACATCAGACCGTTACCGAGAGACAGATCTGGACTATTATATTAGTAATGTTGTTGTTATTTTAGTGTTGGGAATCAAATAGCTGAATTATTAGTTTGATATACTGAATTTGGCATTCAAGTTTTAATTTTTTTAAGAATTGGCAATTATTAATGACCGGAGCCATGAAATTTAGCTTTTGGCTTACTTAAATTTATATTTTCGAAGGGCAGTGTTTCCTTTCCTTGGAGTCCTAGTTCTCATATGTTTTACTACATTGCTTTTTGTCCATACTCGGTGTAAAATTGTTTTTTTGTATAATTTTTAAAAAATGATTATTGAAGTTTTTTATTCACATTTTTATTTCAGAAACTCAATATTTGAAAATTTAATTAAGATGCCTTTCTGTCATAAACCAGCAAGACAAATCTATTATTATTGCAAATCTCAATTTGCCTATGGAAATTTATGAATATTAGATTTATGTTCACACAATTCTAGCAGTGTAATTTCTAACATGACCGTTACAAGACTTTTGCTCAAAACAACTTTAAATAAATTTAATTTTCAATAATGGTTAATTATGTATTCTCTTGACTTTCTCACAAACTCATGCAAACGAAATACTTAGTGTGGTTTTACTGTTTCATTAATACAGCAACAGATAAAAAAATATTACCAACTGGAATATTTTCAAATGATTAAAAATAAAACGTGTGTTTTAAATATTGTTAACATGGTTAAGATGAATAAAAATTATCAAGATCTCTAACAGGAGTGCTCATCAAGATTTTCTAACAGGAGTTAAAAAAGTAAATCGAACCAACCTTTTATTATGACACTCGATTACGGCTTATGAAAAAGGAAGGTTGTTAAAAAAAACTTATCTTATTTCAGTAAAAGGTTGAAAATCGTATTTCAATAATTCGAGCAAACTTGAATATTTTTTAACCAACATTGAGTTTTGTAAAAAGTTATTAAAATTAAATTTTTAAGTAAAATTTAAAAAGAATTTTCAAAGCAGTTTTAGCTTTGAAAGTTCTTAGTATAAAGAGAAAAAAAATATTAGAGGAATTAACTATAAATGTATTAGTTATTACTATAAATGTGCAAGCTACCGTGCTGCCATCTGTTACACATTTTTATAACATGACTATATTCAAAAGGGGCAAAAAAATACATGACTATACATTCATAAAGAAAGAATTTAAAGCAAATCTAACGACATTAAATCAAGAAGAAGAAAGATTTCCCTTTTGAAAACAAATTCAGTCAATATCTATAATATTAGTTTTTAGAGTTTTAAGAACTACAAACAAGATACGAATGTCTCATTGTTGATGCGATGTGCAGAAGAGTGACGTCAGATTCGCTTGTCCAATCAGAGCCCTGAAAAGTTACAATGGTGCTCTACTGGAGTACAGTATGCCTATATGCGTACGGTCTACTGTGCCCCCTCCTGACCCCGTTTTCAAAACGGGCCCTCCCTGCCATAATTTCCTTAAAATGACTTCCTCCCACACTCTCCCTTCCTCATTTCGTGGTTTTTACATTGGTCTGAGACGGTTGTTCCCCTAACCGACAATTGTATTTCAGTTGTATGGCATAATGGGCCGAAAAAATATTAAACCGGTTAAAAATGTAACTTTTCCCCTGGTCTACACCATTTCTCATCGTATTTTTATTTTGACGAAACGTTTTGGCACACTGTGTTGAAAGAAAAACTGGTGAATGTCACTCCTTATTTTTATTTCTAATTTTTACAGTTGATTGTTTTTAAGTGTTATACCTATAAGTGTTGAGTATTTCGTTAAAATGTCTGAAAAAAGAAACTATCAGGTACGTTTTATAGGAAAAGAAAGGCATGGATAGCAGCCACGAAAAGCAGGAGTCTATTTTGAAAAAAAAAAATCTAAATAGAAAATATTGAATCCAGAGAAGGTATGCCAACAATAGTTTAAGAACGACAATATAACTTATTATTCGAACCAAGAACAAAAAGTTCCTGTGAATTCAACACCACATGTAATTTTGTTATTATCATTCTGGTTTGTTATTTTAAAATTTTCAGAATTAAATATCTATTTGAAAAATATAAATTTTCGATATTGACAATACTAACATTGTCAATCGTACAAAAATTCTAAGTATTAAAATCCCATATATGAAATTTTAGTTATTTTTTTAAAATTATATATTACTGAGCAGAAATCTTAAAAGTGCACAAGGGGTTAACAGGGTGCGTAGTGAGAAACTGCTGCAAAAATTAAGCACTTTTAAGGACTTTTTCAGCACTTTAGCTAAACAAACTAAGCACTTTTGCACATGCATGCATATGCAGACCCACGCATTTTCTAAGCATATGTTTTCTGTTTTATAATACTGCATATTTTTTATTTAAAATACATATTGCTTAAATTTTAAATATTTAATTTTAATATTTATTTCTGTACTTACCGTCTTCTATTGTTAAATAAAGAATGTATTTTTGGTTTGACAAAAAAAAAAAATGATAATGTAAACTGTCATTACCAAAAATTAAGTCAACTTTTATAAGATTAACAATAAAAATCTGTGAACTTTTTAAACATTTCTTAAAATTAACAGTTAATTTGCCCTTCAGGATAACCATTCAAATATTTCAATATATAGCGGTGCCCATTGTTGAAGAAAGAGGGAGAGGATAATAAAGTCATTAATAGTCCATTCAGCGAAGGGTTTGAAAAAACATTAAATCATATAGTTTTGAAAATTGGTACACATGTTTGTGAGGGGCTCCAAATGAAAACACTAAAAGTCTTCGGTCCTGATGGGGGGGGGAGCTCGCGCTTGGATTTCATCCCCCTTTTTAGTTTTTTCTTAAATATCTCAAAAACTATTCAGTTTTCAAATTACAATTGATTCAAAAAATTAAACAGCGTACAATTCCCTACAAATACATGCTTTTATTTTTCTTCTAGCTTTCCGAGATAATGAGTCTCAAAGTTTGCCGCCATCTTGGATTTCATTCCCCCTTTCTTAGTTTTTCTTGATATCTCGAAAACTATTCAATTTTCAAATCACATTTGATTTAACAGGCGTAAAATTCCCTACAAATGAATGCTTTTATTTTCTTCTAGTTTTAATAGTTTTCGAGATATCAAGAAAAACTAAAAAGGGGGATGAAATCCAAAATGGCGGAGAACTTTGAGACTCATTATCTCGGAAACTATTAAAGCTAGAAGAAAAATAAAAGCATGTATTTATTATTTATAGGGAATTTTACGCTCTTGAATTTGTTGAATCAATTGAAAACTGAATAATTTTCGAGATATTCAAGAAATAATAAAAAGGGGGATGAAATCCAAGATGGCGGCGCGAGCTCCCCCCCTCAAGACCGGGCATTTTTAGCATGTTCATCAGGATCTCTTCACGAACATGTGAACCAATTTTCAAAACTATATGAATTAATGTTTTTTTCATCTTCATTTTGTGTCTTCGTTGACTAGATTAAAAGCGTTATACGAGTATTAACATGTGTTGACACCTCTGGATCTATCTCAACCTGGATTCCTTAGCCAAATTCTTCCCTTTCGTCGGTTTTTATTCGGTAAACGAAGCTTTATGACTATGATTTTGATTTTTAAAAAAAAATATTTTCTTTCCACTTCTGGAGAAAATTAAGCGCTTAAAACTGGTTTTCAAATTTAAGCACTTTTCATGACGCTACGCACCCTGGTTAAGTTATATCAAAAGTTGTGTTGTTTTTGTAGGAACATTTTTGTGCGCCTTCTGTATGATTATTCAAAAGAACTTAACTCATATGATTTTTGTAAGCACTATTTAACAAGTTAACTCGTTTACCAGGACCAAGTGCGAGAGCATGCAAAGTTACAATTACTTGAACCGTCTTAAGTGATTGTGAAGAATCTATCAATAAACAAGACACCAAAACTAGTTTGCAAACCGAAAATACAGAGATAACAATACTGAGTGTGATAAGACTTTTTGGATTTTAACATCAGCATTACTCTTGAAATAATAATATTCAAACTTTTTTGAAAATTCAAATTTGTATGTATAAAGATCCCATTACATTTCTTCCAATCATCAGAAAGTGCCAAATATTAGAAGAAAAACAGAAAAGTTACAAATTATGCCACAGAAATTTTAATTATTTGTATTGCGATTTAAAAAAAAAATTGCAACACGGCTAAAAAAAAAATGTAATAAATCAAAGTTTCACATCGATCGACCGGATTACCAAATAGGCAACTGCCTATGGGCCCTGCATTAACTTTGGGGAGGTCCCCCGATATTATTATTTTTAAAAAATTATTTTCAGGACTTCCATTTGACTTACAAGAAGTGTGTTCTAGAACTTAAAATCTAGAGTCGTTTAAATTTAGAATATTAATTGGAATACTTTTAATGTTTTCGAATTTATTAGCAGATCAATGGGTCACATGTCAACAGTCCTGGGATACTTTGTATTAGAATATTCAAAATTGTATTAAAAGGTTTTGTAATTTTTTAACCATTTTATTTAAAATTACGTTTAAATTTCAATTTTTTTATACTCGCGATTTAAAACTTTTTTTTTTGAAGATTACTCACGAAGAAATGTTTTATTTCAGTTTGTCGTGCAAAAACTGCTTATTTAGATATTAAATTTAAATCAATCAAGTTATCTGGTTTTGGAAGGTCAAAAAATTACATTGCCTATACTGTCTTCCTAAGCATAAAAGGCATATCACAGTTTTTTTTTTTTAAATTTTCAGATTTTTCCTACTTAGTGATGTTTGTGAGCTGCCCGACATTATTCCTAAGCTTAAAGGCCGTATCTCATTAAAAAATGGTAGAAAACTACTAAAGAATTATGCGTATCTTATAAAATTAACGCAGTGGATTTTCCCGACTCTACCAGTAACTGTTACTACTGGCGAGAGAAGTTTTTCGAAACTGATCAAAACATATCTGCGGTCTAGCATGTCGCAGGAGCGACTAGTTGGTTTTGCAACCATATCAATTGACCTGCAGAACATTGATATTGAGAAAATTACTTAAGATTTTGCAGATAAAAAAGGCAAGAAAAGTGATCATGTGAAGCAACTTTATAATACTGTGTAAAAAATAATATATTTTTAAAATAAATTTGTTCAATACATTATTTTAGTTTCTGTAAGACTTCCTTATATTCTTAAATATTTCTGAAATTAAAAAATTCAGACCAAAACATTATTAAGTAATATTTACAGGTAAACATGCATATTTCTAAGTAAAAATTTGTTGGACATTTAAAATACAGACAATATAGAATTTAAAAATTACATTGGTTTTGGGGGGTCGCCAAATTGTGGTCTTGCCCGGTTGGTAAAATTACCTCGAGCCGCCTCTCTGATTTCATGCACAATACTAGCACTCACAGTGGCAGCGAATGGCGGCGCCCCCCCGAGGGGGGGGGGGGGAAATTAAATAAGTAACCACTGGTGCTTAATTTTTAATTAAAACTCTGACATTCACGATAATTTGAAACCGGATGTCTTGAAATGTGTAAAAATGAGAACTGTCAAAATTGTTATCTGCCTACCCCAGTCAGTGTGATTGATCACTACATCCTTTAGAAAGAAAGTAGAACCGATTTTGAAATTATCTAGGATTTTCCCACCTGCCTAAGTAGGCATTGATGGAAATGTATATATTTACACTTGTTTTGAAAACATTACCTAAATACACTCCATAGTGAGCGTCTTCTTTCATTCTGAAATCTTTTTGATTTCTATGAAAACCCTTTCTAGAAATAGAATTCTCATATTACTTTTATGACAACTGCAGCAATTTCAGTCTTTAAAACAAGTTTAAGATTTAATGGTATTCATATATTTATATTATATTCAAGAAATTGTTTCACTTTTTAACCACCTTGAGAGACATTTGTATTTATCCCTCAAAGTATATTTTATTAGGCATATAAGTGGAATGTTAAAAAAAAAATACCTGCAAGATTTCACAAATCTTAATTTTAGACTAATTTCTTAATTTGATAAAATTACTTATTTTTTGTTGTTGTTTTATACAACTATTATTAACTTCGCATTGATTACAACAGTTTCTTCCATAGAGAATAGTGGAAAGGAATTAAATAAATGAATACAAATCTAGAAACATCCAATTGATTGTTAGGAAATTTCATAGCATACAAAATCCATTTCCTTTAAAATGTGCAAATTTTAAAGTTCTGCTGTTTTTATTTCAACCCTATGATTTTTGTCTAGCTAGAAGCAAAACTGGACCAATGTCAGACAGTTCAAGATTGCAAAGTTCATCCCAAAACAGCCCTCATGTAGCTTCAAAATGGGACATTAATATAATTAAACAAAACAAACTGTCTGATGTTGTCTCGTGGTTTTATATTCTACTAGCTGATGCTAGTGACTTCATCCATGTAGTAATGTTAAAAATACTTACCTGTCTAATAGTTTTCATGTAAAAAAAAAAAAAAAATCCCCTATAAAAAATATTATAATTAACTATATTCTGCAAGCCATCTATAATCTATTAACCATAACAATTTATACAGCCATAATTGTAGATTTAGTTAATGTAGTAGTATGTTAAGTAACTATTCATTGTCTGGGATAAGAGGATTTTGAGAACCAGAATTTGCAAAAAAAAAAAAAAAAGATATCAGTATGTAAACAAAATTTAAATGCAAAAGAATTATTTGTAACAAAAAAAAGATAAGAAATTCGTGCACTTAAGAACAATAAAATTGTTCAAAAATTAATTAAACAGAATGCCGCATGAAAAGGAAATTAGCATCATTAGATAAATTAATTAATGAAGAATTAACCAAGAAGCAACCACCTGCCAAATTTCAAGTCCCAGTGGTTTGGGCAGCGAGTAACTTTCTCTTTTATATACAGGATGTCCAAAATGTATCTTCACTTTAAAAAATAAACAAACAATGATATGCACTTACGGTTTTTTATGTTCCATAAAGAAAATATCAGGGTTTTTTTTTGCAATGTTTTATTCTACGAATTCAATGTGCACACCATTAGTCGCACGCAACACATCAAGTCTATACGAGATTTCTAACCACGTTGCATGAAGCATTGGAGAATCAAGAGTCTGGATGGCTGCTGTAATTCGACTTTTCAGTTCATCAGTGTCACGAATTGGAGATGGTAAACAATGTTTTTCACGTATTCCAATAAAAAGAAGTTCAAAGGTGTTATGTCTGGAGATCTAAGTGGCCATGGTATTGGACCTCCTCTTCCAATCCAACATCTGAGGAATTTTTCATCCAAAACCTCTCACACTTCCAAACTCCAGTGTGGCAGTGGAAAATGCTATTGTTTTGCAAATCCTCTATTTGAGGAAATGCAAAAATTTCAAGCATATCAAGGTAATTGTCTGAATTACTTCAGAAAAGAAAAAAGGCCCTATAATTCGAACATGCAGACTTAGATTCAAATTCATACAGGTAAATATATTTAACAAAAGATGGTATATAAGAATTTTCACTTGAAAGATGTATTTTATTTGATTATCATTGGAAGTTGGTAGTGATATTTATCTTGGTGACGATTTTGAAATTATACTGTCAAACCATAACCAGGATATTAAATAACACGCTTTCTGTAGAGAGGCCAAAGACAAAAGAGCACGAGAAACAAGCTCAAGCTTTTCAGGGGGATTCCCCTCATTCGGGAAGTGACACTACAGAAAATGGCTAATAGTTAACCGCTTGCCTGATTATCCCAAGTTATCTCGGGTTCGTATATATTGCTTATTATCCCGAGAAAACTCGGGCGAAGCAGAATTTGCCAGTACGATTTGTTTTATCACGGTTTTACTCGGCCTGGAGGAAATATTCAGCTTTCATTGGCAGTTTGCCAAGTTTTATTGGTTTCACGGTTCTTTTGGCGGGACTGGTCACGTGTTTCCCTATTGTATAGTATACGTCAGCTTGTAGATTAGTAATGTCTAAAGAAGGATAGTTGCTTTGAAAAAAAGTAAAATAATGGCGATGATGCAAGATAGCGAAAGCGATGATTTTTCAGATAGTGATTAGTCAGGTTAACCTCAAGGTATTTTCCAGATGTTATTCCTGCAACTGAAAAACAAATCAAATCCAACGAGACAGTGTACTCTATGCTCCCATAAAAGAGATTCCAGAGGTAAACCAGTAAGAAAAGAGACCATATACCAGTGTACAGAATGTCAGGTATCACTTTGTGTTGTCCCTTGTTTCAAAAACTATCATACAAAGACTAATATTTAACTTTTTTTCACTTGCCCGAGATAACTCGGGATAGTAAACTAATATTAACACCTGCTTTTACACCTGTAAAAAATTAAAAATTCAACTTAAAACCAACATATTTTGTTCCGTTTCCTTGTATTTAATAATAAAATAAAAAAATGTGATGATTTTTTTCAAAAAAAATGTGTAAGGGAAGCGGTTAACTTTTATGCAGGTTCATGATGCTATTCCTACTGCCAGACAGTTTAAATTATGGCAATTAAATTTTGAGAGGTGTGGGAAGAACAAAAAGCTAGTACGACTCAGAAGTTAAAAGTGTTTTTACCTTTGAATTTAAGTGCTCAGAAAAAAGAATTTGATATGTGCAGAAAAATTAATTTATCACATGTATATTCTTCGAATTAATCCACAGAATTTCCTACATTTAATATTAAACTTCTCAACTAAATATTTTAAGACCAGTTATTTTATGCAGGCAAAACCATAAAGAGTTTAATCATCCAAGTTTTGTGTTTTACTACGAAAATGTGCAAGTTAAAAAAAAAAAATTGTAGATTCTTCGACTCGCACACATCTTGAGAGTTTTATAAGAGTGAATTCATAATGTGGAGCAATGAATAATTTAAAAGACAGAATTAATTCATGTAAAGTTACAACTACATGATAGAACATAATCCAACATTAATATGAAAGAGAGTGGCAGAGGAATGCAGCCAATTATGCCAATCTTATGCTACTGTTATATCCCCCCAACCTTTAGTACAAAAAAAAAAAAAAAAAAAAAAAAGGCTTATTTGTTTAAGAGTAGAAAGAAATTTAAATAAAATCATAGCGAAAGAAGTAAACTCCTAATTAGATGATATTCCATTTGGAATCTTTATTTGAGCCGATAAAGGAGACAGACATTCACATGACATACACGGAACAAAAATCTGAATATCACAAATGAATCATGTGTCTATAAACACCTAGAAAGTAAAATAAGTATATTAATTTAACAATAGATGAATAAATAAACAAAAAAGTGTTGAGATATTAAAAATATTGTAGAATTATTATTGAAAAGAAAATTAATGAATGAAAATGAATTCATAAAAGGGTTTTTTTTTTTAACAAAAACACATAGTAAAAATTATCTCTCTGAAAAATATGGCGATGCAAAAAACTTTTTTAGAATATATAATTATTAAATCTTTGTTTCTCATTTTTTTTAACAGTTCAAATTTTCTTTTTGCTTCGTCTGTTATTTTTCCATTTTCCAAATTTTGCTCTCTTTCTTTGATTGGGGTTATTTTCTCAATGCTGTTTTCTTTTATCAAGTCTCTCTTAGTACCATTTCCTAATGACAAATTTTCTACATTACTAATAGCAGTAAAAAATCTTTTTTTCTAAAATATTCAAAGAAGACTGCTCTGCTCATTATTTTGGTTTACACTCCTAAAATTAGAAATGTTTCAATACCTTCTTCCTGATCTATCAAATCTGACATTATTTGAATGTGAACTAAGGCGCCAGAGTTTTGTTTATATGTTACATCTAAGTCAGACTTTCAAAGCGAATTTCCCCAAAGTGCAAAAATTTTAACGCAGATTTACATCGATCCCAAGACTGACAAAATGTGATGCCGAAATTCGCTTTTCCGCACTAATGTGTTATGTCTGTGTTGATAGGCAAACGTTAGGGAACGAAAACTGACAAAAATGAAATAACTAACAAAAACGAAGAAAAGAATGCGAAAATAAAATGGCTTCCTTCACGGAGATCTAGCTATCTTTTTTTTCCCCCTCACGAAATTCGGATCGGAAGAAATTCGTGGATGATTTTCTTTCACCCAATCAAAATTTGGAATGAATTCTGATTGGATGAAATGAAAGACGATTGGACGAAACGAGAAAGAAAAGAATACAAACTTTTTCAGGCATTCCTCCCAATGCTAAACTTTGACCCCAAGGCGTGGCAAAACGCCCATACATAACTTTCGATAGGATTACTCAATATCGTATGAATTGGGAAACTCTTTCGCCTTAGAGTCATTCGTACAATTTTCACATGCCGCATAGTTTTTGTTTGCGTGACATCTCCCCCCCCCAACATATTAACAAAAATTTTAATGCAGATTTACATCGATCCCAAGAATGATTAAATTCGATGCCGAAAAAGCGGAAATCCACGTTTGCGCGGAAATGTGTCATGTCTGGACATTTAAGTGTGTGTCCGAGTGATTTTAGTGTATTTAAAATTAACTATTATGTCAACTTAATTAGCAAAAATTATGCAATTTGAGCACTTGTCAGACACGTTGTTATAGGCTAATGAACATAGTAATAATTTATAGGATTTATTTTTTAGTTCATATTTTATTCCCCTTCTTATAAACAGTATTATTTCAATGGCAAAACAAATAAAAAAAACAGCATTGAAATAATTTCGCATTTATATATGGCGAGAGCAAACAATTACTGAATTTAACTAGGTATTTATCTACTTCATCCTTTTTCTTATTTCATGAATAGGCTATTGGGCTTGTACAATTTTCACTTTCATCTTTCAAGTGAACTTGAGAAAATGAATTTCTAGAATAGTCTTACGTTTTTGCCATTACCAAGATCAGTTTCACGTACCCCATATAACCCCAGGGGTATGTGTACCACAGGTGAGGAATCTAGTTTACTCCTTCACCTTTTTGAAAAATTGTTCAGCCATACGACATGTTGCATCCCGAATTCTTTCCTGCCAAATGCCCAACATAACAAGAGAGAAAAGAATTATCAAACCCAACATTGTTTTAAATTTATTTTTTATCTCTAGAAATACGACTGAGTGGTGTATTGAAAAATTTAATCAATATGTAAAAAAAAGGCCAAGGCAATTTATTAGATACAAAGCAACTGAAACAAGTAGTCTCGGGAAAAAAAAATCAAAGCTAACGGCAGTTTTTATCAACACCCTTCACAGTCAACCCATCATTTCTTCATATCGAGGAGAAAGTCTACAAAATTTTTAAGCCTCTTGGATGCAATGTTTAAAAACATTTTTTACATTATTATAAGCAGTTTTCAGACTTGTTTAGGCTATTGGATAAAAATCGAGATGTTAAGTCATTCCTTTTGTTTTCATGTTAATGAACTTGACATTCAAAAATGCAACCATCAGCAGAAACCAACTTTGTACTAAAAAAATTTCAACACAGCAATTCAATTTTTAGGAAAAAGTTATGTTCGCTCTTAATCACTTCCCACCAAATTCATCATTTTTAAGATTGGTGCAAGTTCTCGACAAACTTTTTGAACAAACATAGCCCTAGATGTTCCAATTTCTTAGCTCAAACTATAATGAAGAATCTTGATTTGATAATTAAAATTAACAGAAAATTAATATCAACCAATAAGCTAAATGAATTTTTCTTAATCCCAAAGTTATTTTATTATACCATTAAAAAAAAAAAAAAGTCCCTTTAAAAGGTTACAAAAGCAAAATCGTGAAATTTTTTTTAAAAATGAAATAAATTCACAATTCTTACATATTTTACCTCTTTACCAGTTTCTAAACAGAGGAAATATTTTCTCTAAAAGGCAACAGTGATGAAATACAATTCTTTTAAAATTTAATTTTGCTAAAAACGGTGCTTCATTTCCCCCCCGATGAATAGTTCAAATGTAACGAAGTTGAACACCAACATCAGAAACTATAAAACAAGACTACTTAAATACCTATACTACTATCAATCTATTCTAAAAATATCAATGATCTTATTTCTTGAAATCATTGCCACAAAATAGTTTTCAAAAAACATCTTCCTCTATACTTTATATGCAATCAACTCCATATCGGCAACCAAGTTATTTTAAGACACATGGGCACAGACAGTCCATTTAATTGGGTGCAAACTGGGAATTATCTATCATTATATTATGGATTTTAATCGTACTCATCTATGCCTAGTCTGCCAAGAAAAATACTATTTATGACACAACTTCTAGTCGTGGAACCGATTTCAGTAAAATGTATAAAGTTTAACCAGCAATTTATAACAAAAACAGCTATATATATCTCAAACTGTATTCTTGAGATTGTTCCCATGACATCCAATTATAACCCCATTTGCTCAACACAGTTACAGGCTTTCGTAACAAATTTAATTTCACCTCAAAATTGTATGCATATAATTTGGATTTAATGTAATTATTTCATATGTCACTCCAATTTCTTCAAATTTATGAAGTTTTATAGTGGCCTTTAAAACCATTGTTTACTTCATGTTTTGAGTATGAACTGAATGTTTGTTTTTTAAATACAAATGGTCATCCACAGTCAGTGCATGCTCATCAAATATTAAATCTATAAGTTATTTTATTCTTCTTGAAGTATTTTATAAATATGGAAGAGGGAATGGTTAACAAGTTTTCCTACTTTACATAGAAATTTTATGAAAGCTTATATAAACTTACATACAGCAAAACTATTTGGACCACTTGAAGGAGTATCGTCTTTTTCCCAAATCAACTGACCAGTTGACAAGTTATTCAACTAAAACCTAGTAAACCCTGTTGATCTCGAGATCAATACATAAAGAAATAAAAAGACAGAAGCACAGGAAACATATCCCCTTCTCAGAAGGGAATAATATACTGTAACCATAAGTTAATTACACAGAAAATTCCAGAACATCACTTATATGTTCATCTTGACATCCAACAGAATCCCATCAATATAAACAGATTTTTTTTGGACATCCCAAGAAGAAATTCCAACTTATACTTTGAGAGCTAGGAACTTTGGGTTTCTACTGAGAACCCAATTTAAAACTTCCCTTATCTACGGGACAGACCGGAAAATTTCAGCAAAGAAGCCATCTACATACATTTTGAACAAGTTTACATGCTCCTGCACGAAAAAAATAAAATAAAGGCCAAGTTTTATAATGCTCTTTCCATAGACAATTTAGTACAGAATTATTAAAAAACTTTAAGCCACAGCATACGGATCTACAAGACAGCCATTTGAATAAATTTTGAAACTCAATAAGTCCATTAAAACTATTCAAGATATTTATTAAAGGAAACGCTGAACTATTTGAAGTACACTGGTATTTAGAGCACACAAAATGATGCTGCAAATATTTCCATTTGAACGTCAGAAGAAGAGTTCTCGCTGAAAACGAACCATTTTCACGAGTTGTAGGTATAGATGTTTCTCCGATTTTGAAACCCTCTGCGCGAGGCAGAATCTATTTCACCAAAATAGGGGTGAAGTGCGAAATGGAAGGGGAGATATTTACATTTTACTTAGTGCGACCCAACAACAACAACAACCTCCAGAAATATGCTTATTTTACTCATTGCCTGCCATCCCTTTCCGGAGTAAAATCGTCAAAAAGTGCTAGTCTTGACATTTTGAAACTATCAGTACTTCTGAAAAATATTAGAGCCTCTTAAAAACACCTAAAGTGGTTAATCAGAAGATATAAAACACTGAACTGAATGCCAGGCATTATATTCCTTCTATATATGCAGAGGCATATTAAGGCAAAGCATAATGGATGCACACTATAGGCCATGGGTTCAAAGGAGATTCCAGAAGTGACATTTAAAAATTCTCATTTTTTACAATTCATACTTTATCATATTTCAAAATTCAGTATTAAATACTCTTCATGGAAAGAGTATTTACATTCATGCAATGAATCCTTAACTTCCTTTGATAATCAGATATAAAAATAAAATTCAAAAGATCACAATTGTCAAAAAAATTAAACTAATAAAAATTATAGCTATTTATCATTACAATTAGCTTCTGGATAAGGGTGTTCAAAATTATTCCAATTTAAATTTTAATGATTACCAAGTTCACATATTGCAAATACAGCCTGAAGGCCCTCAATAAGCTTAATTCGACCCTGTATATACATTAAGAAAAGATTCAAAATAAATTCTACACATCAATTTTGTAAGTTACCGAGAAAAGCCATTTCAATTAAGAATACCAACATCATTGGAAGCTTCAAATTTAAGGTTGATTACAAAAAAGAAAAAATTTATATCAGATATAAAGGAAAACAAGAACTATTATAGCTGTACTATATATAATTTAGTGTGTATCAATATGGCCCACATTTTTAAACAGTGCAAGAAAGAAAATTAAGACAATGTTTGGAACCTATCAAATTTATTAAGTAAAACAAAGCTTGAATACAATGTACACAGCTATCAAATTTTCTAAAGAGGATAAATTTAACTTGCAAGTAAGAATAAAATTTTCATATTTCATGCTTTTTTTTTACCTCTTAGAAACTGCACACATTGCAAATTTTATATAGCAGATATTTCAAAAAAATTGTTAGCTTTAAGGAAATGTTTAACAAGTCAACACATCTGAAAAATTGATAATAAAAACAACTTAATTTATGAATGGTAATATTACTGCCTTTTCATGCAGATAATAAATTGAGCTCTGGAAATTAACGAGGAATCTTCAAAAGTAAGGGTTGTTTTTAAAACAAAGTAATGATACATTTAAAATTTCACTAACAGCTTAAAAATAAAAGATTGTAATAAAAATGCTCAACTCTACAGAAACAGTGACAAAATGTAGAATTAAATAGCTGAAAAAGTTAGAAAATGTAACTCCCAGAAGGAAATTGTAGCACTGAATCATTAGCATGTGGAAGTATACAGAATTGATATTGCATTTTATTTCCCTTTAGTCAGTGGTGTAACAGCTTGTATAGATATTTAGAGAAATAACAAGCAAAAAAAGCATCATAACCTTTTTAATTATACTTTTAACTGCTGAAAATTTCACATTTGGCTTTGTATGCAAAACAGAAAAGTATAAATGTAGCTTTCAGCAACATTTCTAGCAGATCATGTTATTTTAACAGACTGAAATTTCAGAAGTAGACAATTTGTTCTACACAGCATTTTATATTAAAAAAGATGCAAGCACAAGACATATGGGTTGTGACATTGCTTAAAAATGTTTGAACTAATTTTGATATTACCACTAAGGTCAACAGTAGTCTTTTGTTAATTGATTAATCAAACTAATAAGAATCTTAATGGTAACTAATACTGAGCACATGGATGTACAAAATGCCAAATGAAACATTATAAATTATGAAATTAAAATACCAAGAGTTTAATTTTGGGCCAAACCAGAATTTAGATTGGAAAACATAGGATATTTTGTCACGTCACAGTCAAATTGTCAAAATAACTTAGCTACCACCACATTAGAACAAGATTACTGACAAAGGTAAAACAAATTACATATTTGGCCATAAATTAAACCTAGATCAGACTATTGTATAGCAAATACATGAAACTTTCTGCTCTGTACGGATATTCCGATTGTGAGTTTTCATCCAGACAGCACAAGTTTTGCTCAGATGAGATTGGTTTCCAACAGATTGAGCAGTAACTTGTAAAGTCTGGTTTGGAAACAAAGAAAAGAAACCACCAGCTTTTTGTGGCTTAGTTCTGGCATGCCCAATACTTGCAGCAAATGATGAGTGCCAAGAAGACACCACAAGGCTTTTCCAAATTCAAAAGAATTCCAGTTGAAGGCATCACTGTTGAGTTTTTAAATGTAAACTAATGATCTTCAGACAGTTTTGGGCTATGCTCAGATGGTGGTGCAATCAATAACAATTAAAGGCTTTTTGTTTGAGGCTGGGGACGTGTTCAAAATAGGTAGTGCTGCACGACTATCAATTGTCACCAGCTTCAGGTTGTTCTTCACCATCACCCTGGGTATCTGATGTCCACAGCTAAAACAAAAATAACGGATTTAAAAATTTCAGATTTTAACTTTCCAAGAGTGTAAAGAGCCAAGCCATATATAAAAAAAATCAGAATATTTTAATCAATTATCAAGAAATGGCTTTAAAGAACAACCAAGAAATAATTTCAAGTCCTTCAACACAAGAGCATCTCAAATTACAGCTTATATATTTTACTTTGTTAAAAGACTTCAGTAGATTCAACTTTAATAGTTGAATAATGTCAAACAAAGATTTTTAAGCATATTCATTTCTACTACATACATTTCAGTTGTTCCAATACATAATTTTAGATAAATAAAATAATTTTGAGAACTATCAAGATTGCCGAGGAAAAATGAATTAGCTTTGAAAAGTTTGCAAGATACTTACACATAAAATTCAGAAGTTCATATTTTTACGTTACCGACTGATACTTACCGTTAAATTGTCCCTTAGTAGTTGCATGATAAGTGTACTGTCTTTATAAGAGTCTTCATTAAGTGTGTCTAATTCTGCTATTGCATCATCAAATGCCTGCAATACATAAATATTTAAAAAATGAATAATGCTGGTTTTACTTCCATTTATAAGCATAGTGAAAACCTATTTTTTCAGTCTAGATCAACTTTGATATTAAATAACAAGTTTGTAAATTGTTTAATTATTACAATAGCTCCACCCAATGAGAATTAAGCAAATTCTAGAATCCAATCCGATTACAACTATTTAAAAAAAAATATACATTAAGAATTTAGTTGAATGCTCCCACTTAAAACTAATTGAACAAAAGGCAAACTATACAGAATAAAAGCTTCCCCCAATATTAAACATTTCAATGGAAATATGACAGCATGCATGAAAGCTTTAAGAAACTGTTACTAATTTTAACTCTGAAAACTATTTGCAAGTGAAATGAGAATGACCTAAAAAGTAAATATTTGTATCATCCCACAGGCCCATTTCTTCTCGTCCAACTAACTTCACATTTTAGATCACACAAAAATTAAAAGGATCAAAAAACATAATTACAGCATTTCTCCTCAATTATCTACGTTTTATGATTAGACCTACATATTAAAAACACAGTAGAACCTCTATAGTGAAGAAAAATTAGCTGCTCTAAAAGGAGTTTCATGTTTACAGGGTTCAAACTGTATAAATGATAGTAAAATTCAGGAGTTTCTAAGGATTTTTTCAGAAGTACAGTACAGAAAATTCAGGAGATAACATGGAAAAAAAAAAAAAAAATCAATTGTAGGGGAGAAGAGGCTAGTGTGGACAGTTTATAAAATTGGCAAAAAAGTATACTAAATATCAATTATTCCATCTTTCCCGATTGCGGTGACTCTTTCGGCACTAAATGAGGTCAGAAGTAAGAATTCAAGCGACTTTCTATCGATAAAGAAAAACAGTAACGTCATATTTTTTGTTTTATCATAATTTTATTTTTTGCTCTTCGATTGTAATTTTTCAGGAGACAGAAAGAAATATCAGGATAAAAAACACAATTTTCAGGGCCCTTAGAGAAAAAAAAAAAAGCAAAATTCAGGAGTTTTTCAGGAGTACGAACCCTGTGTTTAGAAGCACAAAATATACATTTAAAACAAATTTTAATTCCATTATTTGATAAAGCAAGTTTTTAAGAATCCGAGTTACAAGTTTCATTTGCTGAAGATGTTGCAACACATACCGGCAGCTTTTGCATTATCCCCTGAAAGACAAATGAAATCTTGAATACTCAAATCCCAATATAGGCCCAAGTTCACTTCTCTCTGGTAGAGATTAATGTCAATCAATTTCCGGTGGTTTACGAGTATGCGATTTATCTAGTCTTTCTTTCCTTTTCTCTTAACAAGGGCACCAAGATCATATGGGCTCAGGAAATTATTTCACTGAAGAAGCGACCAACAGCCATTTGGAAAGGTCCAAGTAGTTATACGTAGGATGTTTTTTTAAATGTTTAT
The DNA here is from genome assembly GCA_013235015.1 of Araneus ventricosus. NCBI lineage: Eukaryota > Metazoa > Arthropoda > Arachnida > Araneae > Araneidae > Araneus > Araneus ventricosus. The sequence goes on from BGPR01000879.1 coordinate 31,048, forward strand.
GGGACAAAAATTCCATGCTAAACAAAAATGACCATAAAGAAAGGTGGCCATTCAGAAAAGTTTTACTGTACCTGCAAATTTCAGAAGCATGCAAATATATACACTAAAATGTTAAGTACTTCAATTCAATAACTTAACTTAATATAACCATTAAAAAATATTAATGTCTTAAAACTAGTAATATAAATAAAAACTGATGAAAGTTAAAAGGAAATTAAACATTCTTTATATGTCTTACAAATAAACAACCAAGCTTTTATTTAATCATGGATCATATTTTTAATGAACATTCATTACAAATGAAAAGCTGAGAAAAGTTTTTCTAATACCTTATCCAATGTTCATTCATAGGATGCAAACCGATAATGAAGCCAACATAATGTTCTCATGCATTAAGCTTGTAGGAAATACCGACATGCCAGGAAGTTATTATAAAGGGAATTATTTTAGTACTACTTCAATAAGGTCGAGGTTAATTTCAGTAATCTTATCGAAGCATTCTTGCATGCTACATCTCCAGATGCAGTTAATTTGCAACACAGTTAGCGAACTGCAAGTTTTAAACGATTACCTGTTTGGCAAGATGACAGGCACGATCAGGTGCATTTAATATTTCAAAATAAAATACAGAGAAATTCAGAGCCAACCCCAATCGAATGGGATGAGTTGGCTGCATTTTATTTTTACTGATATCAAATGCTTCTTGGTAAGATTTCTGAGATTCCTCAACAACACCTAAAAAAATAAAGTGCAATGTTAGCAGCATACCTGTTTGGCTAGTTGGCAAGCTTTGTCTGGAGAATTCAATATTTCAAAATAAAATACTGAGAAATTCAAGGCAAGCCCCAAACGTATAGGATGAGTGGGTTGCATTTTACTTTTACTGATGTCAAATGCTTCTTGGTATGCCTTTTGGGACTCTTCGACAACACCTGATCACAATATAGTTATAAATTATCAAAGGATTTAAAATAAAGATACATTATTTAATGAATTTGAATTTCAATTTTTTTTAAAAAACAATGTTTACAGTACATTAGCATTTTATTTACAAATTATAAAACATGTTCAATGCAAATTTCAATTTATCTACCCCCCCCAAGTTTAAGAATATATTCCATCGATTACATATACCAATTAATAAGATTGAAATTGAAGTTCAGCTATATTTCCATTTAATGATAACCAACAAGAATTAGAGACAAAAGGAAAACCTAGTTTCTTAACTCTTGTAAAATTCAAGAAGATAAAGAAAACCTTTTGTAACATTACAATTAAACTACGAAATTTAACTAGCAAGAGCTTCAAAGGAATAAAATGACACTGATCTTCAAAATAATTCATTAAATACAATATTGGATATAAGTATGAACATCAATACTTACTGTTCTTTTGATCACCAGTAGCAACTTCTGCTAAGTACCTGTAGTAATCACCTTTCATTTTCAGGTAAAAAACTTTGCTTTCAGCATTGCTTGCTTTTGGGATAAGGAAATTGTCTAACAAGCCCTAAGTAAGAAAAAAAGTATCCAATTTTAAGAAAATTGATAATAGCAACACAGAAGCAAGAACCTAGAAAAAAAAACTCTTTTTCTTAAATACAAGTTATCCCAAACAAGATAACTTTCCAATTCAGTCTAAATAAACGAACAAAAATGTAAGATTTGCTCAAGCAAGATCTGTAACAGTTCATGATGCTAGTTGAGTACTTTTAGCATACTTCATGTAACTTCATTCCATTTGCTGTATTTAAAATAAAAAAAAAAAATGGGAAGCCAACTAAATATAATCTTAACAAATCAAGATTCTTAACAAATCCAATAAAATTTATAATATTTTACAATTTGATTTGTAAGTTGTTTAATGTACAAGTTAATAACAGAAGAATAAACGCAAAGTTCTCTGCTTTTAAAATAAACACATTTTAAAGCCAATTTTTAGATTCTAAATTTAGCTAAAAATTTTATTTTCAATATACAGTTTATCTTTTATCATGCAAGAAAACTATATTACAGATTCAAATTAGCAATAAAAACAGTCTCCATTTAAATTACACACATGCTTAACAAGGAGCAATTCATCTAACAAGTCCTGTAAAAACTACTAATGAAACATAACATTATCTTGAAAAACAGTACCTGTCTGATAAATCACAAACTAGTATAGTAGCATTTCAAGATAAGAAAGACAAGCTAAATATGATCTCAAAACTAGAATGGATATTTACAAATATGCAATATAGCTGATAATTTAGAAAGGACATAACAGATCATTATCTTATTTAGAAAGCATTATTTCAAAAAATTTTTAAAAAAGAGAAAAAATATAGCAAGGAATAAAGTATTGTTTAAAAGACAAGCAAATTTTTTAAAAATGGATCAATTTTATTTACCAAGACTAGACAATTGCCATAACACACAGGCATCAAATGTTTTCCCTTTTCACACCGATAAAAGCTACAATTAATGAACTCTGCATACCATTCACACAAATGAAGGTAGAAATTATCCTTGCCTCAAACTGAACTGCTTTTAAGACAAGTAATACCCGACATATTAATACTTCAATATGAAGTATAAAAATATTTCAAATAATTTCAGATACTTTAAAGAACGATACTCGATAAGGAAAAAAAATGTTAGTACTGTAGGTAGTACCTACAGTTTCCATTTTAATCCTATTAAATAATTTTGCACGTACATTCAGTTATAAAAATAGTATATACACAGTACTTTATTTCTTTTAGTGCTCATACATTACAATTTTGATGCAATATGTAAAGATGGGTTAAGACTTCTATTTAAAAAGGGAAAGGTTTACATTCTTACCAACTTAACTTGCTTTGTAATCGACTTATTATAAAAAGAGAGTAAAAACTTATTTAAGCACAGTAACACAACACGAAGTTCATTCAGGCGCATTGTACAAGAAACAAATGTCTCAAATATAGACAAACGACTACTCAAAATATTCCTTATTTCTAGTATAGTCAATAATGATTGATATTAGAATAGTTACTTATTAAAAATAAACCAATAGGGCGATTTGCAAGACATTGCCATATTTAGCCTCGTCCAACTGAAAACGAAATAAGAACTCTGATCAAAATTTCCCCAACAGAATAACCATTAACAGGCAATTTTAAGTCTTTAACCAGTACAATCTTGTGCCATGATCCGACTACAAGAATCAACAAGGACACAATGCGAGTTTTATTCAATAAAAATTAGAGAAATGCTATTTTTGAATATAAATGCTACTTTCTATTTACTTAAGAAATTAATACGGAAGCGAATTTTAGCAACCGCCTTCAAAGAGTAACGATACATATTAAATACAATAAAAATAACAGATTCAAGTTTATGAGGGCGATATTAATTAAAAACAATCTAAATATGCCAACTACAGACGATTCGAGAAACCAAAAAAATTTACTTACTAATACGTCGTAGCAGATTTCTCTCAGTTCTGTTTCTACTTTTTCACGGTATTCCTTGGCCATTTGTTGCTTCTTTTCACTGCCTTCTGTTTTCTGCTCTATACTGGAGATAACCCTCCATGAGCTTCTTCGGGCACCAACGACATTTTTGTACGCTACAGACAAAAGATTTCTCTCTTCATTACTGAGCTCCACTCCCGTTTCCGTCACTCGTTTCATCGCTGAAGCCATATCATCATAACGTTCAGCTTGTTCAGCCAATTTTGCCCGTTGCACCAATTCGTCTTTATCCATTTTGAATGTAATATTAATTAAACACTGAAAAAAGACACAAAAATCAGACTTAACAGCAAGATTTCAGACAGATATACTAAACCGACCGGTACGCGACAAGAAGCAGTAACACAAAGATGGCGGAAATGGAACACGAGAAAGGTTGTGACACGACCTTCGCGCAGTTTTATATATATGGTGCGGAACGTACAAAATGCATTTAGTATTTAATAAAACAGAAACTTAAGGAAAAAAAATTTAAACATTTATACACTCAATACTTTGCTTAAAAAGTATTTACCAGCTAATGAAGAATCCCTCCGATGTCAAGTTAATGCCGGTCGATGCTTTCTCTTTATACGGGGAAACACATGTAAGTGAAAGGACCGTGACGTCAGCCGTTGCTCGGCAACAAAAGCACGCTCGAAATTTCTGTGGGCTAAATAGAAGAGCAGCATTTGAATTTTTGTTCAAATTTTAGGTCCTGTGAGAGGTTGTTAATAGTCTTTGAAATACAAACGTATTTATTGTTAAATCATTGTTTAGTAAAAATTTATACTTAATTTTTTTTATTCGTTTTGATTGTGCTCGAAGAACTAAAAATATAATTTATTTCGACGTTGCTCCACATAATAATGTTCCTGCTTTGATGCAGTTGTATATTTTAAATTCTATTTATAATTTGAAATCATGAACACATATTGAAAAAACGATTTGGAAAATCGATTCAATTTTTTTCAAAGCATTATTAAACAATGACAAAAAATAAATTAAATATTAATATTGTAAATAAGTAAGAAATTATTATTTTTGCATTTTCAATCAATAATATTACTCCCCCTCAAATTTGCGAGTTGATTACAAATTATAAATTATGTTTTGAAATTTCCTTAAAAAAATGTATGTTTTTCACTTTGTTAAAAATATTTAAAACCCTTTCTTTCTTTTTTTTTTAAATTCAAGACCTGAACGTGTAAAATTTGAAAATTACGAAAATGAGTTTTCTTCCTTGTAGCAACGCTCTTTTGAAATTGATACCGTTATTTTATGCGTTAGTTTTGTTATAAGATATTCTAACAAGCTTATGCAATTTCGTATTGCAGAGTCCTATAAAAATTTTTGAACATATTTTAATCCTTATTCATTAAATTTTCATTTTATAAACATATTTTATTACCTCTCATTTATCTTTAAACATTAAAATGGGCAGTTATTGACAATTACTGAAATATACGCATACATTATTTTAAAGAGATTTGTTGGCTTTTTAATTTTTAAGAAAACAATATTTCATTTCAGAATGAGGTATAAGGAATATTTCAAAAAGAATATGAAGAAATTAAAAAAAAGAAGCTGTTTTTTTTAAAAAATTAAACAAGAACATCAGGGTCACATCTTGTCATCTGACTTTCTGATGTTTTTGTCTAATAAAAAAAAAGTTTCTTTTCTATATTGTTTTATATTCACTTTGAGCTATCCTCTAATTTTTCTGAGCATTATATTTAAATTATAAGGAGCTAAATTTCCACTCCCTTTTCCGTTCTGAGGCTAAATATGATTAAAGCTGTTTTGTGAATTATTTACAAAAAAAAATCCCATAGCAGTGTTTTGCGCAGTTTCCTATTTATAATATTTTTCATTTTAATGATTTAGATGAGATATATCTAATATCATTTTTATTGAACAATTTTTTGTAAAACTTCATACAGGGCAGTAGTGCCGCATTTTATATTTAACTAAAACGACCAGATTTCTGAACTCCGGGGAGAGGGGGTAATGGAGAAATTAAATTAAATAAACGTATAATATAAAATTAAAAATTCAGGAACAATGATTCAGTTTAAAAAAATTCAATGAAAGATGGATGATATAAAGAAGCAGTAACGAACAGGTTCAAGGGTCCGGCTGTAGCTCCTCCAGAGCTAAACCAGAATTTTGATTTTATTGAAATACACTACAGCTGTTGTTTTTAATCTCCTTTTTTTTTATTAAAAAAAATGTGACAACATAGCTTCCTGGCTTGACAGGCTCGAAAATTTTCCCACTTTTGTAGTCATTCCACTCGTACTTGTAGCGTTGACGTGGTCGTAAACATTTTTTGGCTAGTTATTTCATTGTGTTTTTTATTAAATTATCGAAAGTATAGTATTTATGATTCTTATTGTCAGGTGAGTAAAGTCTGTAAAGTTAAAGTGTTTTGGTTTACATAAGTCATGAGATTTTATTCGTCCTCGACGACAAAAAATTTTTATGACCTCAGTTCCCCCAACCCAAATCCTAAATTCCGCTGTAAAGAAGCATAAATTATTTTGCTATAAATTTTACTGTTTTTACTTGGACTTATCCATCTGTTATTATCACATTTGAGTGATCATATTCTGTGTCAGTGGCGATCCAGGGGGGGCTACAGCCCTCCAGAGCCAAGTCAGAATTTTGATTTAATTTAATATCACTAGAAATGTTTTTTTCTTAATTTTTCTTTAAAAAAATAATAAACGTTTCATCATCGCTTTCTAGCTTGAAAGGGGCTCGAAAATTTTCCTTACTTTCAGTCATTCCACTTGTACTTGTAGCATTGACGAGGTCGAAGACATTTTGGCTAGTTATTTCATCGTAATTTTATTAAATTATCGAAAGCATTGTATTGTTCTTTGTGATTCTTATTGTCAGGTGAGTAAACTCTGTAAAGTTAAAGAGTTTGCATTTTAGCCTTGAAGTTTGACATTCATCACGACGATACAAAGTTTTTTATTCAGCCCCCCCCCCCTCAGACCGGAAATCCTAGATTCAATGCACGTTCTGTGGAGTAGGTTGGGGTGAACTCTGCAGAAGTCTACTTTTATAAAAATGAAATTCGTTCTTTTCGCTTTTTAATATGAAATATTTAATATTCAATAAAAACGGGTAATCTTGAGAACTGAGTTCAGATTCGAACACTTTTCAAAACGTCACAAAGAACCAGAAATCGAATGGGTCTTTTCTATTCAGGAATGTCTGATCACTTGAAGAAAATAAACTGCACTTTTCGAACCAAATTAGAGTGACCAAATTCTACTCTATAGTACAAGTTGGGAGTGAGAATTTATTTTACTCTTTTATAATTTTTTTTACTATATATTTAAAAATTGGACCAATAATAATAATAGACCAATAACAATAGACCTACAATCTTTTAAATATATTTATTGATAAGTAAAATTCGAGGGTCAAATAGGACTATACAAATGTGGGACACTTTTTCAATCCAAGACAAGGAAGTCGAAATTGCGCTCGTTTAGGCTAATCGAGGTTGTATAGTCACTTTAGTTTAATCGATTTATTTATCGAAACGACAGAAGGCTGACAAAAGTGTGACTAATGAAATCTCTAAACATTAGATCTTAAAAAAATTTCAGAAATAGTTATTATAACTTCGTTTAATAGCTTCTAAAAATTAACAAATTCCTGAGGATCGCTGTGGCTTAGTGGTAAGGCCTGAAAATATCAAAATGATTTGTGTTCTTTGAAGAATATATAACTTCATTCCCAAATACACCCAATAAATACTTATTTTTAAAGCTTCAACGACACGAATCAGCTAGTGTGCACCGGGCCTTAGGCTTCGGGCTGGAAGGTTCCAGGTTCTAAACCCGATTCTACCAATGCATGGTGGCCTGGTGCACGTTAAATAAGACGTCGAAGGTCAAACGCTCCCCAGCTTTTGTGGGAGTTTGAAAAGGAGGGTGCCGGCTCAGGTATCGACCTCGTAATCTGACTTCGTTTCAAAATTTCGAGTTCCTTCCCAAAATAGTCCCCCTGCAGCAATGGCGTAGCGAGAGTAAGTTGCACCCATCACATAATATGATTTTTTCGCCCCTCTCCCTCCATCACCATCAGTGACTTAGCTTTAGTGAACGGCGCCGGGGCCATGTTATTTTTTCGCCCCCTCATGGTATTTGAGTTTAAATATGACATAAACGTATTAACGTCTTGTCACCATGGCCAGTGGCAAAACGAGAGTAAGTGGAGTCCGGAAAATAATCGATTTCTTTTTTCCCAGTCGCCATCAGTGGCTTGGCACGCATAAATGGCACCAGCGGCATGGAATAATTTTTACACTCCCTCCTCGTATTTTGCTTTTTAAAATGGCATAAACGCAGAAATGTTTGAGTCCATGTCACCCCCTAAAACTGGCACCCGGGGCTTATATACCCCCTTGCCCCCGGTCGCTATGTCACTGTCCCCTAGCTTTAATATAACTAAAGCTAGGAGACAGTGATAACTATTCCTAGGACTAAAGATAAAATAAAGAAATATTGAGATTGAACACTAGTAATGATATTACCAGATACTAATTTATTTTTTTTACACCTGAATAGAATGAAAGTGTGAAGACAAAAAGAAAAGCCTCTGTTTAAGCCCATCAGTTTAAGGAATCTTTATTCATGATTTCATCGAACATGTACATTTCAGTAATCAAAAAATTTAACTAAACAATAACAGAAAAGTTGCAAAGAGTTAAAAAGTAGCTTATGGAATTTGAGCATAAAATATATTTAAAAAATGCAGATAATTCTTTCTTTTCTTAGGTCGCAAAACGATCATCGGCCAATAACCAGGTATTAGAAATGACAAGAGAAATAGAGGATAATAAATAAATGTATGGCTTTGGGTATTAATAAATCTAAGTCTTCTTACTATAAACAGAGCAATTTTGTACTCTTAAATGCATTCTGCGAATGAACAAAACGCACGCATTCTCTATTTTACTCAAGATAAAAATTTGTAAAAGATTTTATATGTGATTCATTATCAGTTGTGGATTTTATATAGTTTACTATCTTACTGGGAACACTTGAAGTGGAGGTCTGATAATTTTCATACTTTTGCGTGAAAATGTTTTTTTTTTTTACTCTCTGAATACGCATTTAACTTCAAAATTGGCTATAAATTATTTAAATTTAGCCAACACACATAATAACAGCTTATGATTATGCATAGTTGAAAATCCTACCTTAGAAGGGTGGATACGGGTCTTATTGAAGATGGGTATTTTCGCCAGACATTTTAATACGATTATTAAATTTTACTTTGTTAAATATAGAACTTCTATTGCTATATTGAACATACCCTAATGAATGTGACCAGCGTGCGTTTAAAAGAGCCGATCTCGTGTCATCTCTTTGTGGAAAGATTTAATTACTGAAAGGAGAAATTTTTTCAGTGTTTTATCAGATTTCTATTAAGAGTGTTTACTTTATTTGTGTTCCTTTATTCAATATATTTATAATACATAATGCAATTTTAGAAGTTATACCAAGATATTTCCACATCCAAAAATGATACAAAATAATAACAGTAAGTGATAAATACTTCAGTTAATACAATTTAAATACTCGCATATCTACAATTTTCGTGTTAGGATTGCATACTAAGATTCATTCTTCTGGCTTGTTGTGCTTTTGAGGTATCCCGTCCACATATCTACGAACTGACCGATAGATAGGCAACCCCTTAGCAGATTAGACCTAAAACCTGACACAGATCTACAGATGAGAGGAATGGAGTTAATTCACTTGACATCACAGTAACATGACAAGCATAGTTGCAAGTATCATCTAACAATCCTAACTAACTGCACATTGGCTTAAGCTGTGCTGAGATATCCCGTTCTTTTTCCTCCTGTGAGATGCAAAATGGAATTCAAAATTGAATTGTGTTGGTACATTTTATGTACGAGTTCACTCCATTCTGTTGGAGGGGGGAGGGGGATCTTCCTATCTTTGACTCATAATAATTTTTCAAAACTTTCGAAATAGATGACGGATTAATGCCATGAAAAGTTTCATCTGCTTTGCTTTACTTTTGAATGTAAGATCTTCATGGTTATTTCCCGATTATATTGTTTTTATTAGGTATTCAAAACAATTCATGTAACCCAATATAACGTTTCACTTTGTATATTCTATATTGGCGTATATGATTATATTTAATGGCATGTACTTATCGATGTAAAAGGAAAAAAACTAACAATAAAGTCAATATTTTACTGCTAAATGTTTATAATTCTTATTGATAATAGCTGAATATCAAGTGGGATTATTAAAGCATGACAGATTAAAAAGTATTATAAAAAGGAAGATTGCATTAAGCTTTTATTGATATAAGAAAGTCTGACAATGCTCTGCCAAAATGTTCATATTTTCTCTAAATATACTTTATTTATATTTTATATACATATTTGATAAGTTGCACAAGTTTCTAACAAAAAAGATGCTGTAGAAGAAAATGCGTACCTTTCTTTATTAACAAAGATGGAGAGAGTACAAATACTAATAGTTCGAACATAAATAAATAATAGTTCGAAATAAACATTAGAACTAATACACATACAATAAATGATAGCACTAATGCACATGTAATAAATAATAGTATTAAGACATATATTAAAAAAAGGAAGAGTTTTCTTTGACACGTTTAACGGTGGAACTGTTATGGATAGTTTAGTAACGAAATTTCATTTCGTTTTCAGAAATCCTTTTCTTATCAGCTGCAAGACAATTTATTTTCAGCTTTGAAATTTTACAGTAACTAATAACTAATTAGAAAATGAGTGGTGATGTTTACAGACATTACTTATAAATTTAGACTACGAAAAACTTTTGCTTTATTAAACAACTAGCTGATACGCCTGGCGTTGCTCCGGATTAAAATACTTTCATGTCCAATAATTTCAATGTAAACGCTACTAATTTATAAAATATTATAATGCACAAAATCCTTTTATGATCTGAAACGTTTTTTAATTAAAATGAAAATATCAATTAAACCAGAAGATTTTTAAAAAACGTCGATAGTTAATTTTCTTTATAAATTATTTATTATTTGTTATATAGATACTTCAAATTTTCTTAACAAATACTGAAGTATAAGAATGGTTTTGATGAATATTTTGAAAGAATTAATTAAATAGTTAATTTTTGATTAATTGAAAGCATGAAAATAAACCAAATCAATAGTTGTTCCTAATATAAATTGTTTATCGTCGTTATGAATCGTCTACTTTGAAAATTTTCTTTTAGTGTTCTTCCAGAATTCTGCTAATGTATTATGGCATCAGTTGTTCGTATTATTTTTGTTCTTCATCAATAAAAAATATTAGTGCAAATTGTAAATAAATTAACTTTGAAAAATTTTTAAAAATAGAGAAACAAATTGTACAGAAATGAAATTTGTGGCACTAATAAACTAATTTTCTGAAATTGAATAAGGTGTAAAATTAGTTTCGCCGAATTTTTTAAAAAAATTTATAAACTGAAATTTTAACTAACTTTTGGGCTTTGAAAAATTGACAGTGATCTATCTCTTGCCTTAAATAATTAGTGCAAAAGGTTTGGTTGGAATCGGTTCAGTGGTTTAAGAGGAGAAGTGGAACATACACACACATACATAGTCAAAATGTCTTTTATTTATAAAAAGATCTCGCCGTCGGTCCTAAACCAAGTTTAAAAAATTCATAAAATTATATCAAAGTAACAAATTGCGAGGTACTTCCTTGAAAGTCTTGATAACACCAAAATAAGTCTTGAAAATTAAATATTTTTGAAATGTAAATTTATGATTTTTTTTTAGTTTGAGATATAATGTTTAAGCCAACTCCACACTTAGGCAGACTATTGGGCGTTTCAGTAATGAATGGTAAAAATATACTGTATCAGCCATTGAATAATAAATTTTGAAAAAATTATTAAAATTAAAGAAAAAATTGCACGAAAATAATAAATAGATAAAGAAATATTTACAAAATAAACAGAAATATCGGAAAAATAAAGGCAGAGTAGTTCAAAGTCTCACCGTTGCCTAGCAACGGAGAATCTATAAATTTCCTTCAAAATTGTCTGCGTCAATTCAATCATTTAATTAATTAAATTTTGAAAAATTAATAAAAATTGAAGGAAAAATCGCACAAAATTGAAATTGGCATCCTTGGAAAGGTAAAATTTTGAACTTTAAGATGGTATAAAAATATTTTTTTGTGAAACTATTTGCTCCAAAGTTACTGCGGAAAAACGGTTTCGGTTAATTTCCAATTAACTGACTCTTTAATTAACTTTTGAACTTTGAAAATTTCATAAGTGTCTTCTCCTTGTCTTAAATAATAAGTGTACAAAATTTGGTTGAAAACAGTCCATTGGTTTAGGAGGAGATGTGGAACATAACCGCATACGTAGCCACATACCCGCATACATAACCACACTGACTTTTATTTATATTAAGAATTGTCGATGTTTCTTAAAGAAACCTTAATTTAATACAGTACTGCATTCAGGACACTCGATCGTATTTTTCTGTTATAGATGCTGAAACCACCAATTAATTATGTATTCAGTTTGCCAAAAACTTTTCGTCCATATGACACATGTAACTTATTCCATTAAAATAAAACACTTTTATCATCACTTTAAAAATCTTTCGACTTTTTATATAAAAATAATTTCAAAGGGCATTATTTTTTTTCTCCCTTCTAAAAACTGAAATGGCAGGGAAAAAATACAGACACAAAAAAAGCCATTAATCTGGTCTAAAGAAAAATTAAAAGTAAAAATAAAACATCCATTGTAACTGATTATGGATTTGTCATATCTGAGTCAATTTTGCGGTTTGCAGTCTGGCCTCAAACGAATGTGAAAATTTCTTATTAAAATCATGCGATATTCCTATACGTAATGGCCAACTGTTGGAAAAGTGAATTTGTGACTACATTTAAAAATGATACTTGGTTAAGATAATTTACATCGAGTGAAAGGACATTACTGAAATCATCAATACTATTATTCGGATATATTGCTAAAATATATATTCTTCAGAAAATATTTGGCCTTGCTATATTTGCGATTCTAGATCCTTGTACATCTTTTGTGACCTTATAGAGATCTATTTTTAGGTCGAAAATGCTGCTGATCAGTTTGACCGTTCACAACTAAAAAATAAAACCAGTTTCCTGCCACATTTTATCAGTTGCACAAGTTCAGTTTAAGAAATATCTGTCATCATTCTAAAGTCAGGTATTCAAAACTTTCTTCAGAATACACTTTCTATGATTATAAATGATACAATGGAATTTTCATGTCTGACATACAGCCATTTCCGTATAGAAAGGTCTGCCATAAGTCTTCCTGAGTCTTATTGTGTAATTTTTAATTTAGAAAATCTTTCAAGATTGTAGATTATGCAAAGAACACTCCAGAAATTCAGAAAACGTTGGCACAGAGAGTACTTATAACGACTCTATCAAGTATCTACTTGCTTGGTTGGAATATAAAATTCAAATAAATAGCCCGGAACATTTGGAAGAGGTCGATTTTATCGCAACAAAACAATGATCAGGTTAAAAAAAATTACGATGTATTCCGGACTTGATATTTACATAAAGTTGATAATTATAATGTGTTCATTTGGTTACCTTTAAAGGATAGTTTTCACAACTTTCTTTATACCTAAATTTTTATTCATTTTAATGCTACTATTTGTTTTTCTTTCATAATTAGCATAAATATTATTATATTTTATGTCATTACTTTTATCAGCAGAACTCTTCATTTGAAACATTCTCAGAATAACACAGTATTTGTTATTGAATTATTGATGATGATTTGGCAGTGTACCCGGACAGGCAAGGGCCTACCTCCGATTTTGATGTAGCTGTCACAAACAGCACTTTTCCAAATCAGCCATAAACTTTTCGCGCTTCTTAGTATGTTGAGGAGAGGGTGTGAGGAGGGGTGCTGTGTCTCTGTTCTCTGTTTGAGGGGCTTGCTGTTCTCAGAGGAGTAACGGTAGCATGAGTATTTTTTATAGAGATAAGAGCTAACAAATTAATCTCGAATTAAATTGAAATAGGAACGAGGATTGATTTAGAACAGAGCTCATTAAATAAGGATATTGCGACGTCGTTTAATTTTAGGGACGTTTGTTTATTTAGTTATAAATTTATCATTGTTGTCAAAATTATGGAAAAATTTAATGCCTAGTTTTTTTAACCCCTTGACCGTCGCGCCCGTCGTATTGACGTGCACCGAATTATCGCATTTTTAGGCTTATAAACTAAAATTTAATCATTAATTAGCTTTATAATTTGACACAAAAATTATGTAAGCATCTCAAGTATTCTATGCCTTCTTAGATGAATGAAAACGACAGCCCCTTTCCAAAACAGGAGGGGCCATCTTATTAAGTAGCAAGGAAAATGCGACTCTTAAGGGGTTAATGAATTCTTTTAAGGAAGGGTATTGTGTTGAATGCCTGATATAGGCCTTTAACATGTATCAAGTTGCATTACAGATGTTTCTTACTATTATAATCTGTTGAATTTCTGCAGTTTAAAAAATATTTGTTTCGGAAACCTATCCCCACACCTGAAAGGCGTAAGTTAATGCTGGACATAAATAGGAGTTGTAAGTAAGTATTTTGTTCTCCCTACCCTTTTTAGAATATTGAGAAATTAGAGAGGTAACATTTTTTGCTAAATCTCTGGATTTATTTTTAATGCAAATAAAATGAGTTAGTCTTTGGTCAAGAATTACGCCCAAATACGTGCATTCCTGAGATAACGGAATAGTTATGTCATTAAGTTTAAAGGGGGAGAGGTATAATCTATTTTTTCAGTTGCTTTGGAGAACCTAACAATTTCCGTTTTAGATACATTGATTTCTATTTTCCATTCGATGAAACACTCCCCAAGGGTTTTAATGTCTGCTGAAGGCTATTTGGATGTATTTAGGATTTTTGTTAGTGTTTAGGATTCTGCCTAGTATTAGTGAGTCATTTGGATTAATGTTTAAGACAGTGTTGAATTGTTTGGGCACGTTGAAGATAAAACAGGAGAACAATGCAACATTGTTATTTCTAACCAATGCTATTATAAATCTACTAATATTTGTTCTGTCAAATAGAATCAATTTGAGCTCAGTTTAAGTAATTCGTTTATAATTAAAAATGAAATGGCGTTAAAAAGAATTTATTTTAAAGATGTTTAAAAATTCTAAATCATTACATGCATGTCCTTAACATACGAAAATTAGCATTAAAACTCAGCACTAATTTTTCAGTTAAAATTTACAGCTTCTTCCATCCGTTTATTTTGTACATGAATAGCAAAAGAGAGAGAAAGAACGTTTCTTAGTGAGGTGAAATAAATATTAGTATGGCAATGTCAGCTTGTGTTGCACTGATGCATGCTACATTGAAACGGATTCAAAGCTAGGATTTTTCAATGTACATTTACAAAGACTTCTGATCAGGTAATGACGCAATAATTTCAAAAGCATTGGAGAGCAAGGTTGCAGTTTAAGGTGCCATACCCTTCATTAGATTGTTCTACAAATTTATCAGGTACATGCCCGAAAACTTTATGGGAAATTTCAAATCGAAGATTCAGTTGACTAATCGAATCCAGTGAAGGACATTTAAATGATTATTTACACCGTTATGGTTGAAAGAGGTAAAATGCAATTTACATAAGACCTCTCAAATTTATTCGATTGCTCATGAAATACAAAAATGATTTTTCACTCTTTCGAAATAAACGCCTCTGTGCTTATCTTTTTATCACTCTCGATTAGATATTTGCAGATATCAATGAAGATAAGTTCTGGCAATTTCGTTTACGTAGGCTGTTCTGGAGTATCAAAGATAAAGTTTTCGTTAAAATGAATTCCGCCTTAGGAGCGGTACATTCCCGAAGATTTACATTAAAGAACAGTATTATTATAAAAAAAATAATGCATCAAAATGAAACTATGCACATGAACACTTATCGTATTATGATGTCAAAAATATTAAACAAAATATTATACGTAAAATGTTCTGCCCTCCTATAATGATGGCTTAGCAAGGCTTAAAAATCATAAATTAATTCTCTACAAAGTCTTCCGTTTATTAAATAGTTGAATAGTTTAAAAATTTTCCTTAATTTTAAAAATGTAAGATTATTATCTATTTTGCTGATTGTTATTTTATAATAACACGCATAATTTATTCTGCTTATTTTTAGAAAACAAAAAAAATGAATAATAAATTCATTTGAAGCTGAAAGAGAATTATTAATTAATTATTTTTAAACTCACAAATAATTTAATTACAAACAACTAACAAACCTTATGAAAACATAATTTTTAAAAAAATTTAATAGATAGGGATTTTATTTTCTTAAAGCTAATGCAATAAGAATGCAATTTTTAAAAAATATCACTCGCTTGAAATGCACTGTTTTTGATATAAACAAGGAAATTAATCACAAATATATTTATAAAACAAGCATTTCTATTGAAAAGATGGATTAAAATTTTTTAAAATTTAAGGGAAATTTGTTTGAAAATGAAATAAAAGGAAAACAACCTGTTACGATTTAGATTGTACTGAAATTTCCTAGATATATGAATCAACTATAGTAAGTAAAACTTTCTTTTAATTTTTAAAAGTCGAAATAAAAAGAATTTCTAAGCACATGCTTTTAAAAACATCAAGGTTTAAATGTATAAAATAACATTACCGTATTCTAGCTTAAAACTATATTGGCGATAATACATATACATGAAAAGAAAGATAAAATATTTCTCATTGTGTGCAGATGAATATAATCAAAATATCAAACAAATAATGTCTTGATAAAATGTTAACAATCGCATTATAGTTTTATTTATAATATTCTATCGTTTAAAAATTTAAAATTATGTAAATTTAATTCGGAAGCATTAACTGGAAGAAAAAATAATATATTAATTACACATTAGAGAAAAAACGATTTTACTATTGGTTGATGAAGAAAACGATAAAAACTAGTACAAAATAAACACTTTTATGTTGCCACGATCCCACTTTACGAATAATTTCACTTTTACGGTTATAACTAAATACAATTTCGATGACAAAATAAAAAATTCAATTAAAATAGAAACAGTAAATATGTCCAAAAATTCTCTTATTTATAGAGGGTTTTCAAACTAGTTGAAAAGTATATAATAATGATCGAAAGTATTTTTGAAGGAAAGGAATAATAATAAAACAAAGCGACAAACGAATCACAGAACATCTATATTTTCACTAGTTATAAAATGCATGACTTTTGTTTCATTGTTAAAAAGTAGCTCTCTTAATGCTTGTACTAGAAAAATATGTAAGTATATAAATGTATAAGAAAATATTCATTTTTTTGTAATAAGATGAATAAAATAAGTGGATTAAAAATAATAAAAAAAATACTCTGAAAACGAATGCTACTTACATAAGTTCGTTGAATACAGAGCTGTTCTTAACGGCTTCTATTTCGAACTGTTAACTTAAAACTCTATAAAGTTTATTATCTTATCTTAGGTCGTTATCTTATGTTGTCTTTTGTTATCAAAGCCATCTAATACGAATGTCACACAAATTCGCTTCTCTTTCTGTAGATCTAAGTCAAGTGTAATTTATCAAAATTAATTGTTTTAGTCTTCCTATTGTTGGAGGGAAATCAAACTACAAAGTTAGTAACCGTTAAAAATTGTTCAGAACTAAGCAGTAAAAATTTTCTTGCATTGAGTACAACAATATTGAGTAAAACTTTTTATTTATTGCATGATGTTTTGAGGCTGGAAATATATTTGAAAAGTGTAAAGTGTAAAAAAACGTAATATAACAACTCTTCAGTCTTTAACTGTGTCCCAAATTTCGAATAGCTTGCGGTTTCATGAGGGCCCCACTTGTAAACTTACGAGAGCCTCACGTGTCGCTTTTAGCCACAGTAGTTAGGTATGCGACATTCGGCACTGTGATTTGATGATCACGTGTTTGAGGTTCGATTCCACTAGTCTATAGCGTGCAGGGCTAGTAGTGTAGGATAAAGATGTAAGTACTTCAAATATATTTAACTGTCATCTTCAGATAATAAAATGAAGCTAAATAACTAAAATGAAGGCATAGCGATGAATTTTGATGTTATTTTCTAAAATACTTTTATCAATTTTAAGAACTCATGTTTTGATTCTAAATATTGTGGAAGTTGAGAAAGTGAACGCAAGAAGATTATTCTAATAATTTATTATACTTTCGCCAGTGGCGTAGCGACGGGGCAAGGGAGTATAGAGGACCCTATCACCAGGATTAGGGGACACCATGGAGGCAAAACGCTAGTGCCCTTATATCTCTTTTTAAATCTAAGCATGATAATGGGGAGGAAAATAATTCCATGCATTGGACGCCATTTATACTACTACTACAAGCTACTGATGACAAGGAGGTGAAAAAATTATACTATCCCCCGCACGTCACTTACCTTCGCTACGTCATAGACTTTAGCTTTGATTTTGTGTTGCTACATCATCTGAGTTTGAATCACTATTATTATTATTTTATACACTTATCAAATAGTCGATTTGTTTTTTTTTAAGAAAAAAATTTCATTGAGAGGCGAAAATACTTTATATTTACAAGTCATTTTAATGAATCAATAAACATAAAATAACTGATACAACTATTTACAAATTCATCCTTTTTCTTATTTGTAAAATTATTTTAGTCTTATAGTTGGCGCTTTTATAATTTTTTTTTATAAAAATACATTTTGTCCTCAGTGTCCACCGTTATACAAATATCATTGAAAATCTAAAACTGAGAAAGTTGAAAAATTGTTTATAATCTTGTTTACACTTTCTGTGAATGAGTAAATTGTGAAATTAGACCTAGACCAGGGATGGGGAACTTGAGGTTTTAAGGTCGCATGTGGTCTTTTTGAGTTTCTTATGCGACTTTACCAGTTATTGACAATTTGCTTTGAAATAATATAATTGTCTGTAATATAATATAATTACAGAACAATAACCTTTAAGATTCTGCTCGTGCGGCCTTTTGTCCAACTGCTGAAATTTAATGAGGCCTTTCTATGCAAAAAGTTTCCTCACCCCTGACCTAGACTGTGTTTGAATATGTGATATGTTACAGAAACTTGTTTAACGATTGTACATATTACGTTATTAAAATTCCAAAATTTATGATGATTTAATAATTCATACTAATATATTGCATACTAAAAATACAACAGATTAATTGGGAATTTATTGACAAAAATTGAGATAAGAGCATACTAATCACATAAGAGAGATTGCCATGTTTTATGAAAAAATACCCAACTTCTACATTCACATTCCTTTTTAACATGAATGCACTTTACTGCTAATTATTAAACAGGATTTGTCTTGAAATTACGCCACGAAGGTGAGTTATGTAGTGTCTGATAAATGTCTTTTTTATTACCTGCTTACTGCTGTATTTGTACTGCAATAACATCAAATACTATAGACATTAATAAAACAAATCATGAAACAAAAAGTTTAAACGATGAAAAAAAAAAGATTTTTAGTCGAGTAAAAATGTCTTAAATGCGTATGAAAGTGAGAGAAAGAAATAAAAAGCAAGAACAAAGCATTTTATTTCACACCTTAGAATAACAGAATAGTGATAACAGACAAATTTCAGTCAGGGACAGAATCGAATTGATAATTCAAATCAATTCTCTTTTTTTTATTTAATTCGAATTTTCTAATCATATTACTAGAAATATTTTGAAATCTTACTTTATTGCAATATTCATACCATTTATGCTTTCAGGTACTCTTTCCTCATAGTTACCTTCTGCAAATTATTTGATGCAATTTTTTTAAATATTATTGAAATTTTAAAGCTCGCTACATGTTTAATCGTGTATATAGGACGAAACCTTCGAAGGTTGCCTTCATTCGAAAGTTCTCATAAATGTTTTGCAGATAACGAAATTTGGTCTTGAAATTCACTGGAACTTATTAATTTAGTAAGTACACTGTCCACCAAAAGTTGCGGTATAACCTGTTTTTTGACGTTCATTATTAAAAGAATGAAAATAAAAGTAAAAAACATGGTTTATATGAAAGATCATAACTAACTTTAATAAAATCTTATGAAAGAGCTATAAAGGTATTTAAGAACCGCACACTTATATTGAAATCACAAGCAGCCCAGGGTAGTGGGTAACAAACTTCTGAAATTTCTCGGTGTCCATAGTCTCCATTTCTTGACATTCAGTTTTTGCTAAGAATGTCAAGACCATGATTTTCCATGTCAAGAAGTGATTGTCTAATCGATTTGTTAAGATGGTAGAAAACCGAATGGATAGAAATGAACTTATTACATGTTAATGCTACTAGGTTGTTGAATGTCTCTCGCAGTATGGTCCAAAGATATTGCGATCAATTCCAATCCGAAATCTCAGGTTAATCGTCAGTTATCACCCCTTCTGACGATCGCTGTATGGTATTTAGGTTCGAAGAATTCCTCTGTGCCTCAGTTCATTTTATAGCATTCTACCACAATGCGCAGGCGAATATGTGCCACTAAGTAGCGTAAACGTTTCCATAATCAAGATCCTTATATAAGAGAAACAGTCCTGTGTGTTTCTCTTAAACGGTTGCGTAGAAGTGCTCGAATAAATTGATAAAACAAGAACGTCATCTGGAACTAGGCAGCAATGTACTGGCACTAGCAGCTAGAAGCCTGTATCTTCTCGCGAACAGAGGTTTAATTTAGGAAGTGATTCAAGTCGAGTCTTGATCTGAAGAGAAAGGAACAGTTATAGAAGGTGTTGAATCAGTGATTGGGCGAAATCTCTCAAGTGGCCGTCATGTGATCCGCAGAACAACATTAAAAATTATTCGAGATCTTTGATCCTTTTGTAAGACCGTATGGTGGTGCTATAGGTGATGAAAACATCGTAAGGGATGTCCGATCTCATCGAGCTATATTTTTCCAAAGACATCTTGAGGATTAATATGTAGAACAAATGATCGATCCCAAGCATTTTCGGGATTACTTTGAAAGCAGGTGATGCTCTCAGTTCTCCTCCGAGGTACTTAAATGAGCTGTAAAGAGGGCTTCTCCGTGCATGATTTTTGCTTCGTATTCACTTGCCTGGCAATTTAATTGCCTGGATGGAAATAACATGTCAAGAATGTATTACTAACAGTGGCTTTCAAAATTTAAGGTACATTAAGCTTTTGTCTTTCAATATACTTCCATTTGGATAATACATCACTCACATCTCCGTTTCCATTGTTCAAAACATTGCTGGCCGTCCTTCCTGGCACGCTTTAACGTCCCCTCACTGTCTTAGTGCCATCCTCACATGACCATTTTGCATTTCAGGGGCGAAATGCAAAATGAGGTTTAAGTTTGGTGAGTAGGGACATGCACAAAGATCATCACCCCGCCCTGCCTTAGCGTCCGGGTTTACGATGAATGACCATCCGCCTCGACAGATAGTCAGGCACTGTGTTTCCTCCATAATAGCCCCCATTACGAGCGGCTCATGCAACAACCACCGTTTTACCGGGGTACGACCTGTCATCGAAGGTGGGTCCCAAGAGCTCCATCACCGTTATTGTGCCATCAGGGGAGGCGAGAACCTGCTTACTTATGTGGCAACTTCTCATCCGTGCCCCCCCACCCCGATGGGGGTGAGTAGGGATAGTGATCTACAGTCGTGATCAAATTACAACCAGATACTTCCGGCAGTCACTGCTAAAGGTGCAGGATTTGGGGGCTCTTTTTGGACACAATTCCCTAAATCTCAAATGTTTTGTTTAAATAGTGTCCGCGGATGATTTTTCCAAATTCAATTCTTCAGCAATTATCAGGATAGTGAATGGGTGATCGGAAAGCACAAGAGTCTTCATACGTTCTATGCTTTTATCCACATATGACGTGCAGGCATTCCATTATCCTTGTAGTCTTCAACGATCCTCACCGAAATACTTGATCTACATGAAAAGAGTTGTTATCTTCAATTGTTACCTCCATAAGCAGCACTCAATATTTCATAAATTTCCTGAGTTCCCCCCCCCCCCAAGTTGCACCAAAAATTTGATGTTGTGTCTTTGTTCCGTTTGTTCATCAGTTTCTACAGTCAACAAGAGCAAAAAAAGGGCGCCACAAAAAAGATCCTGCCTTTAGTTGTACACTTCCTCAAAGGTCTGACGGTTACTTGCTCTCCAGTGGATCTCCCGACAACAAAAGAGACTGTACACGTGGGAAAATATCATCTCAAAGCGCCCTAGGTGTTTAGTTCACGTACGTACAACTTATGCATTGAGATTAAACAATTTGTTATTAAAGTATTTCAGTTAATAGTCAGGAATGGATTCCTTATTTTAGAAAGAAAAGCAGTTCTTTTATTTGTGGCGAAATCTACATCAAGCTAAAACGTTTGTCAAGAAAAAAAGTAAAACAATCAAAAAGTGAAATATTGAAATTTCAATTTGATTTCGCTTCACGTGATCATTCATTCTTCGTCAATCATTAAATTAAAAAAACGATGAAAAATATTTTGGATACCAGTGAACTTAGAAGATAACTACTAAAGGCAATTTAATATTTTAGAATAAAAAATGAAGCTGATAAGAAAAAGAAAGAATTAAAGCGAGAATGTGGAACTAGGCTTTTGAAGAACTATGAAAAACGATTTAAAATGAGGGAAAAATTATCTAAAATGTTTTTATTGCTAGATTGTAACGAATTCTACTGAATTCAGATTTCTTCGTTATTCCTGTAATTTTAACAGGAAATCCTCATTGAAAAAGATGACATGAGAAACGCCCCTCAAAATAAAAATACTTATCCTAACATTAATTGCATTTGAATCATTATTTTTTTATCACGGGAAAAGGAGAAACGGAAGAATGAGAAATATTTTGAAAATGATGTATTATTAAATTTGCACGAAAAAAAGTTGATTGTGTGCTATCCAGTTTCTAAACACTTGAGTTTTAATTATAAATTTGAATAACTGATGAAAGGTTTGAAACAAATAAGACAGAAACTTTACCTCCGAAGAGCATTGGACTGCTTCGTTTTTGAGGGGAATTTAACGGGAAGTTCAAACAGAAAAATTATACATGGGTTCACGTAAAAAATATTATAGATCTGATAGCACTTACTCAGATGGAAAAAAATCAATATATAAGGCAATATACTTTTTTTACTATATTTATTGAAGTAATTGTACTCAAGAGATTTTTCTAGAAATAACTCAGCTTTTGGTTCTATTTATATACATGTAAATAGAAGCAAAAACAATTCGGACAAACCAATTACTTATGCACTGGTGTGCAAAAATTAAGGACCATTTCTTAAAAGGTGAAAAATTTGGAGTTAATATGGAAACAATGGTTCAAAATCAGTTGAGGAGATTCGTGTAACATACAATCGAGTAACGTACACATTTTATACTGGAGATTCGGTCACAAAGACATTTAAGGGACCAACCAGAAATGGATGAAGACGAAAAGGGATTTCGGTTGACCCTGTTCCACAGAAAGTATATAATGGTTTGAAACATTCATTAATGGTTTTGATTGCCATGCGTATTGCTTACATGCATTTTCTTAAAAATAGCTGGTATACTCTGGAAGAAATAAAGGTTTATTTAAAAAATCACAATTTTTTTCGCGAGTTTTTTGCTTATAACATCCACAGTTTTCAACCAAATTATTTGAAACTTACTGAGAACGTGACAATATTCCATCGAAGCATTATATTAACATGAAAAGTAAATACTTTGGATGTTCGAGGAAATATGAGTATTTTTATTCTATAATTTTTAACTGCGCATACGCGAAACATAGCATAATTTTTCTTTCATAATTTCAAATCCAGATATATACGGCAGCTTATATGAAAATTCTAGTTGAATACCGTTAAGATTTAGAAAGATATAGGCATTTCAGCGAGGTGAATTTCACCAGCATTCTAAGGCTTTTCCACAATTTGATATTTTTTTATTTATAATGCCTAATTTAGTGCAATTTAAATTATTTAATTAATTTATAAGTGTATATGGGTATTCAGAACATCTCTATCCTTTAAATAATTCAATATAACTATTCAAAGATTCAAGTTTAATATCAAATTCGTTTTAAAAGCACCAAGAATCGCGATTTGTAATTGACAATATATAGAACACGTTTATTAAAATAAAGCTGAATTTGTGATAGAAACTTTCTGCAGTTCACTCGTTATGAGATGACGAATGGCGTATAAATTTTGCAACCCGTGAAAATGTTGGTATCTAGATCAATGAAGTGCTGAGAAGAAACGTGCCATAAAAAACTCGCAGTGAATATCACTTTTTTTGGAAACAGTCCAACCTCGACTAAAGCAGTTTTTGATATCTACAAATGTCACTATTTGAGTTCTGAGGAGCATTTACTGCATAGAAAAAAGAAGGTGGTAAATTTCCAAAGATGACGAAATTGATTTAACGGTTTAACAATTCACTTCAATACATACAACTGTATTCACAAGTGACGCCTTCATGCTAAAGAGCACAACATTGCAGATATTGAGGAACTTTCGTTTGGTACTCACAAATAGCAAAAGTTCCTAAGTGCATGTTTCCTATTCTATGATGAATATATATTTTAGTTGAAGCAGGAGAAAAGTATAAAAACTCTTACGCAGTGTTGCAGAGTTTTTAAACCAGAAGTGATAATTTTCTGTTGCACACGATAAAAACCTTATAGAAAATTTGATAAAGGTAATTCTCAAGGATGAAGAAGAAGATTATGAAATAGAGGATAGACAATTAATGATTTAGCAATAATTAGTACAGTAAGTTTTTTTTATTAACGTCTCTTAAAATCGCCATTTAGTTCAATACCCTTAAAGTTACACACATATGCGAAATCTATAAATATAACAGAAAATATACAAGAACTCCTTCGAAACGATGTACAGGAGCGACAAAGAATTTGCACATGTCATTCTGGGGTCCATTTCTAGGACAACAGCAGTTTTTTCAATTTTTAAAACTAACTTTTACTAACGATATTTAATCAAGCAGAGAAAAGGATTAAGTAAAACTCTTAACTAAATATTAGTATTTAAATGAACTTAAAATAGCGACCAAATATTTGTATTTCCGGTGTATTTATGGCAAGGCAGTATACAAGTTATTACGGAATGTAACTAAACAAATACAAACTATAGCATTGGTTAACTACGTATTAAATATATTACAAATTATTTGATTATAATTTTTAATAAACAATGTTAAATTGAGGCATTACATTTAAATGCTTCTTTCAGCTTTTTAAAAATTACTTTTAGATCACCTGCCTAATATATGTTGTTACAATTATTTTATTTATGATGCTTTTTTGTTACTTTAAACTGTTCGAGAAGGATATATATCTGAAATTATGAGTGATAATTAAAGAAAATGAGAAAGATGTTAATATATGCAAAAATTGAAAGCCATATAAATTACAGACATAAGTAAATTTCTTACCTCAAAAGTTCGATAGTTAAATGATGTAATCATATAGGATCTTTACTGAAGCCCAGTGATACGATAGGATAGCAAATGATGAAAAGAAAAAAAGGCTTAACGAGCGGAATAATTTGAAGAATTATACCCGGACCTAGATATAGGCATGCATCACATAAAACACGAACATGTTTTTGACGTAATCTTTTTCTTTTGTACTGGGGAATACAAATTTTACTTCAATGATTCTTATGCGATGTGTTTTTTTATATGACGCTACAATTCGTAGTTGACCCACTTAATTCTGATTTACGAAGAATATTTTGTTTTTATGATTCGCAAAGCACAAATTCTTTCACTTTTGGTGTGCCGTGATTTGAGATCATTGCGTGTTTAGGTATACTAGAAATTTTAGTTTTTCTCACTTCCAGTATGACTGTTTGTTTTCTTTGTGCGTTTAACACGTGAAGTCGTCAAGAGTATAGTAAATTCTGTCATCTGAAGGTGGGAGCAACCCAACATTAAAATTGAAATATCGTTTAAGAGACTTCAATATCAGCAGGTCATTTTTTTGCTTCACTTAAATCTCTTCGTATTGAACGATCTCACATGTTTCAGAGCAAGCGTAGGCTTCGTATAGAGCTCCAATAGAAATAGTAATATCAATAATTACTAATATAATAGATCTGTCTTTCGGTAACGCTCTGACTTAACTTCATCAATAAAACTCGCGCCAAAGCACTGCGAGACGTTAAACAGCATTATTTAATTGTTAGAGAACCTAATTTTCAGTAATTTTAAATTTAAAAGGGTCATTGTCGTTCTAATTTCAAATTTAATAGCTCTAAAATAGTGAAATAAAATTCTCTATCGATTGATATAAAATTTACCTCGCTATGATCAATAGTTCCCGAGAAATTTTAAATTATATTAATCATATATTTCAAATTTTCCGTTTTTTAATAGAAAGTAGTAAATCACATCAGTGGTATATCATGAGCGTGATATAGTTCGGACGCCACGATGCATCTGATTATTTATTGCAATCGTGTTGATATAATTTGATAATATTTTTTGGCAACGTTAAAATTTACACAAAGACATCTGAAGTACAAGGAAAATTGTTAAACAACGAAAAATACTTCAAACGGAATGTTGTTTACCAAGAGGCTTTTTGAATAAAGAAATATGTAAATTAAAAAAAATATTTCCTGTCATAAAACATATGTTTATTTTATTTGTTTTCAATCAACGTTAAACATTTCTCTCTCATATATATCTATTTAAACACGTCAAATTTGATGGGAAATCTCTCAAATGAAGAGGCAATTTGCACCTGTCATACCATGACGGGTGATTTTCTAGTTAATAAAGAATAACTATGAAGGCATTATATTTCTGATATAATTAAATTTTTGCACTCTATTTGAACTTCGATATGGAGAATTATTTTTTTAGTACAGAGATTCTTCGGCTTGAAATTTCTGGCGCTCTCCTAGAAATTTGTATTCCTAGCTGTAGTATATCTGTAGGGTGCATACTAATACCCAGATTACATATATATTTTATTTTTTATACATTTAAATATATATTTTATATATTTAATTTTGTCTTCAAGAAAGTAAACTTTAAGACTTAATAAAAAGAAAATATCACGCTAATATTTTCGTTGAACTTCTTATACATGTGCAAGGCAGATTTCGTTTGAATGCGATTTCTCCCAGCAGCTATTAAATTCAGACAATAAGTGCGGGCTAACATTTATTTATATATTTAATACTGTTAATAAAATAATAATTTATATAATAATTAATAATAACTATATATTTCTGTCTTCAAGAAAGAAAACTTTAAGACTTAACAAATAGAAAAGTAGTCATTTTATACTGAACCGGATAAGTAGCAGTTTTCAGGTATTCATAAACTGATCAAATAGCTAATTATGATTCTCATTATAATATGACTACGATGGAGTTTTCATAAGCAATATTCTGATTCACTGGTCAACAAATTTCAACGTTTTGTTTGTTCAAAAAGGGAGCATGCAAATTCCTAATGATTTTGACGTGCTGAGTTCGAAAATGACAATGAATACTTTGGATTAGCTCAGGTTTACGAAATAATTAATTATAATTAAAATAAAACTACTAACATACTTATGATGTAATATAAGCTATTTGTAGCACAGAACTGTCAAGATATTCTACTAATTATGAAAAACACAGTGTACCTGTTAAAAACGTGATAGCACAATGTAATCTGGGCATTAGTTGCATTAGTTCTTCACTGTCCTCTTTTTATGAATTTAGTGATGTTTCACGTGTGACATTCCTGCAGAAGTGTCTTAACATTTCCCTTGGTAGCGTCTCTCTATGTCATATATATCCTGATGAAAGCGTTCATCATGCTCATCGCTTACACAACCAGTTGTCTAGGAAAAATTAAATGACAGAATGTAAAAAAATGTATTTTTAAAGACCAAATTTCATGGAGCACTTCCATGAAATTTGGCTTTTCAGCCACTGGCGAAGAGTTGTTGCACAATGGTTACAACAAAATGCAGGGACCATGCTTTATCGTGATCAGCAAACTTACAATCAAAACGGTTTTTTAAGTCGGGTGGTATTGAGCTTTTGAATTTGCCGAATCAAACGTGATTTCTCCACAAACGTAACAAAAATTGTCAACATTATTCACACATTTTCGAAGCATTGCGCCTTTAATGCACTCACTTTCTGATAAACTGGACAAAACAATACGAATAAATCTTTCACAGCCCTACAATGTCGCTCTTGCGCCAGGAAACACGAAACAACCAACCAACCTACAATGTCGATTTCACAAAGAATGCTGCAAAATCATGCAACTCTGCTTAATATTGAAAACTGGCGATTCCGAACTTTATGGGACTGGTACAATCCCTTGACTGACATAATGACTTATGAGTAGGAGTTGAAAGACAAGGAAATTAAATGCCACATATATCATAAATATATTTCTACTAATAATAAAGGAGAACGTGTGTGTGTGTTAGCGCTCTACAGGGCAGATCGCTGGACTTAGAGCTACGAAATTTGGCGCGAACATCCTTTGGAGGGTGGGAATGCGCACCTAGGAGCCCTTTTTTGCAATTTTAATTAGAATTCTAATCAATTAAAAGATAAGCGAAAATTTTGCGTTTTTCCTTAATAACTTCCGAAAATATTACAGCACAATCTTTAATTATCTTTTCAATGATATCAATAAAGTTGTCGTACGATTTTTCTCTAATTTTAATAACCTTTTAAAAATATTTTTTGGCATAACTTACAACAATACTTTTCAGTGTTGCAACTCATTTCAAACTGTTTTCATTGTTTAAACAAATATTTAATTGCGTGTTTCTCCTCCATTGTTTAAAGCTTAGAAAATATCCTTTGCATTTTACTTTCTTCTTTTATTTGATCAATTTTTCTGTGAAATCTGTAAACGAAGTCCTCAGGATGGTAAGTATATAATGAAATCCAGTAAAATAAAAGATTATCTTTGGTATGTTTTAATTGTTTTTATCACCAATTTAAAGTTGAAATCAAATGCGTAGTTTACGTTAATTTAGACAAGGAACAGAACAAGTGCAAGGCTACGAAAAGGACGCGGGTTAAATGTCTATAGAAATTTGAATTTTAAAACTACATTGTTAAGGGAACCATGAATATAAAATTCTGCATAAGAGATTCAGTTGAAATTTTATTTCCGAGAATGAAGCTGGTCGCCGAAGGGGGCTAGTAAAAAATAAAATGAAATAAAAACACGGGATTATTTTTAGATAGAGAAGATTTATTTCTGAGATATTGAAAACTAGTGCCAACTATGATAAATATCTTAATTTTTTATACTTTTTGATCCAACTTTTGATGGCTTCAGTGTCTTTTATGGTGTATTGATTTGACTCGTTCCAATTCCAATTTATGTTGACTACTAGTGGTGATAAACTGCTTTTTGAGCTATTCCTGCAATTTAAAATAATAATCCCATCAATTTAAATCGTCCAATTTAGACAACCGCTTGTTGTCCAATCTAAGCAACCTTTGGACAACTACAACAACAAAATTTCCCTAACCTTATTTTAAAACTACTTTAAAAAAATTATTACAATAAATTGTAGTCAATGAAATTTTCTATCTGAGGATGTAACAACATATTTTCCTACCTGATTTAAAACAGGATAAGGCTTGTTTTATTTTGTCTTTTGTTAAAATAATTATTTGATGATACCTAAATCTAAACATTTGTTCTGTTTCTACGTAGCAGCTTTTTCTCTTAAAAATGATTTCATACACTCCGTTTGCATCGTTACAACATAATTCGCCTATTTTAAGGCCCAAATATTTAATAGAATTGAAGTTACGACACCTGTCCAGCCTAGGTGTCGGTCCAAGTTCGGCGCCTCTCTCCAAATGTTATTGCTTGCACAAAAAAAGAAAAGGGAGAATATCATCTTTAGAACAATTTGCAGAAACAAGAACCCTGCCAAAATAGAAAACAAGCAAAGGTTAATAAGAATGGTATGCTTTTCAAAAAGCTGCTTAACTTTTTCATCCAAGAAACGTAATCACCTGATTATTTTTTTCCAATGTAATTTTCTACTAATTAATTATCGAAGATAAGTATTTCTTTTGAGCTATATCGACAAGTTATCTAACAATAATTAATTTTGACAATTGACGATATCAGTTTATTAGTGGAAGAATTTGATAGTAAGTTATAAAAAAGAAGGTCAAGATGTGAAAATATGCTCTCTCTAACCTAATTTTCGTTTTGAAAAAAAAATCAGTATCTATATAAAATACCTAGCAATTTTCGATATCTTTTCTAAAAGTGAAAGAACTAATTCAGTTATTTTTTGTTAATAGCTTAAGATATTTCAATGGATAGAAATTTAAAGAGAGTACTTTAAAAAATCGTAAAAGTACGTACGTAAAAAAATAAATAAATCGTACTTGTAGAAACTTCCATTTCGCAGCTTTATAAAGTTTCACTAAAACTATGGAAAACGCATAAAAAAATTAATAAATAGAATGCTATAGAAGTAATGTAAATAAATTATAGATAAGAATAAATAGCTAATAAAAACAATATTGATAAATCTCTACTAATAATAAAGGAGAATGTGTGTATGTGTGTTGGGGCGCTACAGGACAGACCGCTAGACCGAGAGCTACGAAATTAGGCACAACATACCTTGGAGGGTGGGAATGTGCACCTCGGAGCCGTTCTTTTGAAATTTTAATTAATTAAAAATTAAGCTAAATTTTGTGTTTTTCCTTAATAACTTCCGGACATATTACAGCGCAAAAAATATTTTTACATCATCTGAAAATTTAAAAAATTATCATTTCAATGATATCAATTAAGTTGTCGTACGATTTTTCCTCTAATTTTAATAAATTTTTAAAAATATTTTTGGCATAATTTACAATAATACTTTTCATTGTTACAATGAAATTTAAACCGTTTTAATTGTTTAAACAATTATTTAAATGCGTGTTTCTCTTCCACTGTTGAAAGCTAAGATAATATCCTATTGGATTTTACGTTCTTTTTTTATTTGATAAATTTTTCTGTGAAATCTGTAAAGAAAGTCTCAAGATATTAAATATATAAGGAAATAATCCAGTAAGCTGAACGATTACGGTTCCTGTGTTTTAATTCATTTTATCAGTATGTTTTAAGCCAATTAACATGCTGCTGGACGTAAAATTTGCCGCGCTATTTTGATGTTGAAATAAAATTCGTTAAATTAAATTTCGCATCTATAACGTTTAATTAGATGTTACGTGACACGAATAGTTACTTGGCTCCATTAGTTGACCTTCATGTAGATAAGGAACAGAACAAGTGCAAGGATACGAAAAGAACTCGGGCTAAATGTCTATCGCAATCTGAAGTTTAAAATTACTTTGTTAAGGGAACCGTGAACATCAAATTATGCATATTAGAGTCAGATGAAAATATATTTCCGGCGAACAAACTGGTCGCCGAAAGCGGCTAGTTATTAAATAAAACAAAACAATGATAGCAGGTCCTCCGGAAAAGTGTATATCTCTAAAATTTAAGCACTTCCAAAAATTTGTTTTAAGCAATCACTCTTATTGGATTTACCAAGGAATTTTTGGAAATTCTGAGAATTGTTAGAAGAGAAATGTAGTTTAAGCATGATTTTCCTATTTGCATTTCAAGATACTTGTTTCTGAGATTAATGTGCGATTGAGTTGCAGATCTTTATATAACAAAAAAGTTATTAAAGTACATGCGAAAATGCAAAAGTGAAGATTCATGAATGGACAGACGGAAAAGTGTAACAAAGTATATTAAATGAAGTATAAACTTTTGTTCTAAATTTTCTTTAATCAGCTGATTTTCTCAGTTATAATGATTACTTTCATACAATCGTAATTTAAAAATGTCAATAAATAACTGGAAATGCAATTTTGTTATATTAGTATAAAAAATTTCAAACATGTGATGTCTTTCATTTGCGCCGCATTGCCAACGTAAGGCTATTGCTCCAATTTTAAAGTCAGTCGCATAACACCATAAGAAACTCAGAATTCATAAGGTTCATTCTTTTTTTAACACCACTCGCAAAATAACACTTTAAAATGCATTTTTTGTGACGTTGCCTTTCAGAATAGATGTTGCAAAAATGATTCTAAGATATCAAAATTCTAAGTCGTTTCTTTAAATTTTTATAAATTTTAAATGAAATCATGCAAATTTAATTTTAAAAAATTACTTTATCAAATAAAAAGTCAAAAATAATCAACCAAAAGAATCCCTACGCAAAAAAGTATAAAAACCATATTAATGTAAATTTATCGATTTTTTTCAACTAAATTGTGTGCTTACCTAAATTGGTAATTTTATAAATTTTTCTTGATAATTTTAATTGAAATTGCAATGAATGATTCGTGTACTTTTTGACAAAATAGCTAGTGGACAGAAACTATACAAGCAAAATAATGCCAAAAAAATATATCTGTTTATGAAATGTATTCAAGAAAATGATTTATTTAAGAAAATCAACATTAGCTTTATCGAAAAGGCTCTTTTTAAAAGCCATTAAAAGTCGAATTTCTTTTATTAGCCATCGAAAATGCTCTTTATAAATTTAAAAATATCTAATTTTATGAACATTTTTGGAACATTTCTGGTATCTCACCATTTTGTCAAGAAATATGCGATTTAATTCCAAATTCCTATATCAAAATTTTCAAGGAACTGAATAAAATACCTAAATCACATTATTCAGTTGAAAAAAGTATTAATTATTCGAAATTAATGTGAATTTTATCCGTTTTTCATAACTGTCCAAATACCTTTTGTGAGTTATTAGTGGCAATGTCCCCAGTAAAATGAATTAAAAAAAATAAAAATCACATAATTTAATTTAAAGTTTACATAGATTTGCTGAAGATTGGTTGCAGTATTTTGACTCTAAGAGTCCTGTTAAATAATTGTTTTGAACGGAATTATCGTAGAATTCTAAACATTTTTAGTGACTAGATAATTTTGAAAGGGCTATGTAGCCTATTTAATTTTAGAGCATTTTATTTGCTTTTACCTTATTTTTATTTCGAAATAAACAATTAAACAATTTAGCTATTTGTTAGCATCAATTAAATTTTTAACTTAGAAAAAGGAGACGATTTAATTGATACAAAGAAATGATATGATGAAATTAAAGTAACACATGAAACAATTCCTTTTTCAAATTTTTCATATATGTATTCTTAATACTTGAATTAATTTCATGAATCGTTTTGATTAATAAATGATAATCATGAAGGATTTTAGAGTTTAACTTGAACTTTACAAATCTAAATTTTAAGCATCACTTCTTTAAAAAACCAGCGAGAGTGGTCTCCCCTAAACTTTCTCGTATACTTTCTAAGTGGAGATTCGACAAAATCTCGAGTTCGAATTTTTTTGACGATTACAATACTTTCTCTTAGTATACTTCGTATACGAGAAAGTAAAACAAAAAATCAAACAAACCTGAAATCAAATATCTGTTGCCACGTTTCAAAAAAATATTACTTTGAAGCAGGCGCGATAAAATAGGCAATGCAATGAATACTAAAGCGAAAATTCTGCTTTGGAATTGAATTCCCAAGAAAACAATTTATACTACCACAACCGTAACAGTTGCAAAAGCGCGTGAATAAAAGATTTGCTGAAATAATGAGATCGGTTTGATTTACAACAATAAAAAAATTGTTAACAATTGATGCTTGAAAACATTATTTATTGTTGTAAATAAAATTTACAACAATAACAGATTGCTACCAATACGCATGCGCATGAGAATCGGATTAAAAGAAATTGAATATGCAATTTGAACGCCTCTTTTTGACGGATTTGGCCCAAACTTTTATACGGACCTACATTCATAACGATAAAACTGTGTACCAAATTTTATCCATTTAGCTATTCAAGTTTTTGAGTTATAGCGTTCACATGACCGCGGACATACAAATAGACAGACTTCCCGTGGACGGATTTCGTCCAAAATTTGATAGAAACCTACAAATTATGTTCAAAGACCACATACCAAATTTCATCCCCGTAGCTCTAACAGTATTCGAGTTATCGTGTTCACAGACAGACACACACACAGACAGACATACAGACATAATTCCAAAATTGTGTTTGTCGGACTCAGGGAGGTCTAAAACGCGGAGATTAGTCAAAATCTCGAATTCGAATTGTTCGATGATTACAATACTTTCTCTTTGTATACTTCGTATATGAAAAAGTAAAAAACGATTAGGGTCAGGCGGGGAAATTGGGAACAAGGAGTAATTGAGAACGGTGACTACAGAGCGAACTGGCGAGGCCTTAGCGAACTGAGAAGCATGTACTTTGGTTAAGACACTCTAAAGGAAGAAGAAAAACACTTTCCTACTTTTTTCAATGTTGTTTGGTCACGTTTGTTACTTTTAATTGCAACCCTGTTAAAAAAAACTGAAATCAAAATTTCTTAACTTTCACTTTTCGTTCTCTACGCCGCTTATATGCAAGCTAAGTTACTAATTAATATATTTTTTAGATCTATAGGATATAACGATTAAGTGGAAACTTCAATTTTCGTTTTTGAATTTCATCTTGAGGAACAGGTTAGTGTTCTTAATTACTCCTGACAATTTTTACTGCTAGGTAATTGGGAACAAGCTTCTAAAGTAACAAAAAACCCATATTTCTTTATGTATTTGGAATAATTTATTATTTGATAGGTAGAAATTTTAAATTTAGAAACGTGGATGCGTTCTGTCCCAACAGTAAAACTCGCTCTTTTATGTAAAATTAACAACTGACATTTTAAAACAATTAACGTGTATTCTACATAATATTATTTTTTAAGAATGAAAGTTCTTTGTTAATAATGATACGAAGTCTTTTGACTTCAAGTATGGAAGAAAAAAAGAAACTGATGACGAGAAAGAAGAAAATGTGATACTGATGGAGGAATCTGAAGAGGAGGATCTTGGCTCTTTTCAACAAGAAACAGGGGGCTGCGGAGATGGAGGAAGTATTAAAAAATCATCCATGGTTGGCTTTTCAACAAATATATTGGTTTTGATTGATGACGTTGGAGGTGTCTGAATGAATTCATATTATTTGTCTGTCTGAGAGATTCAAGATTTTGATGGTACTGCATATGATATGACAGGTTTGAGAACAAACAATTTGGCTAAATCAAAATTTGTTTCCATGGTGAATGACCAGTTTGCCATTTCCGAGAGCCAGTTAAAAGCTGTTCTCCCATATGATATCTTTGACGAAGATTGTAGAAAAGAATTATTTGGATTTCAGGTAGTGTAAATATCAAAGAAAAATTAGTAGAATAGTGAATAGAACTTTCAATTTCAAGTGGAAAATCTACTTTCTACTACTAAATTAAACTATTTGTTTCTACTAATTTTTATGTATGATTTTTATATCTTATCTATTTCCTTCTAATATGTCATAATATTCGGTTGTTTTATTTTCTATAAAGTTTCATTTGCCAACTTTTCCCGACAAAATTTGAGTTAGAATGATTATAAATTACACCAAATCGAAGGTAGTAAATAGATATAATAGTTTGTATGCGATATTTCATGAAATAGAAGATATTTTTGCTGAAAACCATTAAAAAAATAGTATTTTGTGATAAATGGGAAAAGGCAGTTAAATGAATTTTTCTGGCAATATACAGTAATTTCCAATCAGTTGAAATATATTCTCACAAAATCAAATCGTTACTCAAATCAAGCTAGACAAATCAAGCCGAAACATGTGTTCCCAATTGCCCCTTAATCTCGGAACACTTCGAGAGGAAATAAGAACGCTCCTAAAAGTGAAGTTAATTAATTAATAAAATATTTTTGAAAGGAGGCTTTGTTTAATGAACTCTGCAGAATATGTTTATGCATTCACACACACACACACAAAAAATAGTACTCTTCTCCATCGCATACTATCCTTTTAAAGAGAAAAAAATGACAGAGTCCGCAAAATTCGTCCCCAATTACCCCAACTGTCCCTAAATAGACAAACCTGATATTTTGAAATTAAACTAAGCATAAATGACAATGTAAGGATTCTCTGGCATAAATTTTTATTCCATAAAACAGTTAGATTTAAAGTAATAATATCATTATAACGTATTTCAACCCTCTAAGCGTTAGACACGCATTTTTCCATTTCTCATATTGAGTTCAAAAGCAGATAATTCATGTTTACATGTATACTTTCTTAACCCTTTATTTCCAGACGGTACTTTAAAACACAAATTTAATCACGCTTATATCTTCATAATTTGACCGTTTTTCCTGACAGTATTCACATAAACACGAGGAATGTAGTTCCGACAGCTACCAGTAGATCGTAGATGGAGACAAAATTTTCATTTTTTAATTATTAATCAAATTAATTAAATTATTTAATTAAAAAAGTTTTAACGTAGGACTACGTTCCTCCCATTGGAGTCTCAGGAAGGAATTTGATTCACACGCCAAAACTCCGCAAAAAACGTTGTGTGGGAGATCTTCTATATATCGGTAACTACATATGTTAAAAACATAGCTAATGTCTTATTTTAGAGGTAAAGGGTAACAACAGAAGTTACAAAAAAATGAAAATCAGAATTGTAGTTCAGCGACTACTGAATCGCAAAGTTGGGCAAAAATGCGCATGAATTGGTGACGCGATAATCTATATCTCGGTAACTACATATGTTAAAAACATGACTAATGTCTTATTTTAGAGATAAAGGGTAGAAACTTCGAGAAACAAAAGAGCGACGCGAGTAAAGTAGTCCCACGCCTTTAACATCAGCTGCTGTTTGAAAAAGAAAGCCTCTCGTCATTTTTTCCATCTTTCCTAGGGTTATTTTGCATCCAAACCGATCTAATGATGCCAAAATAAAATTGAAAAGTTGCTGGTAAGTTAATTCGGTAAATAAAGATTTAAACTACTATGGATAAAAAATTCTTAAGGTTTCGGAGACTTGACTAAACGCAATAAAAATGCAATTATTTATTTTAAAGGCAAATTTTTAAGACTTTAAAGCTAGAACATCAAAATAGCTAACCTCTCAGAAAGTTAAATTATTTATTAATAACATAAAGTTCATAATGATCACAAAAGTGCTAGATTTGAGATCAGTGTTAAAATTGGTGATATCTGTTGCATTCATGAATTTTTTACGACGACACGTGAGTTAAATTAAACATTAATTTGAATTACGATTGGCAAAATATAAAATATTGTGTTCTTTTCTTTTAAATTAATCAGTATTTCAGCGTCAAAATTTTCCTCAGCTTTTCAGATGATGGGTTGTTTTCCCACTAAAATAGATCCCTTTTTGAAGCTCCTATTTGACAATAGATCGACGAAGTCAATAACATCAAGAGAAATAGAAGATCAATGGTGCGATTTACCATCTCCTGCATTAGAAAATATATATTACTTTGCAGGTCGTGAGGATCAATTCAATATGTCGCTGGTCTGTCGCAAGTGGTCTGAAGGATTCCGTTCACCAGCTGTGTGCCAAAAATTCAGATTCGCTTTGACAAAATCGCAGTTATCGACGGACAAGTGCTCTATTATGACATTTGTGAAGAAATGCTGCTGCATGTTCCGACATGTGGTAATCGTGTACACTTTCCCTAGGAAGAAAGATTTGATTAAAACTTGGTGTAGGCGTCTCATAGTGTTCTTGCAGATCTTGGCCAACTATTCGCGACTTTTCTCAGTCGAGTTCCAAGATTTAACATATTGCTTTGAGAAAATAGATACTGCAACCTACGGCGATATATGCAGAGCGATTGCCGATTTTCTGGGATCTCAGTATCGTCTGAAAAGGGCGGAGTTTTATTATTGCTCTTTTAGATTCCAGGAGGGTGTCGAACTTCTGGGAAGTTTAACTGAAAACAGCAGGGAGTCCCTCACGCATCTCGTGCTTAGAGAATTCGTTCCTTCTGAGTCCAATGGAGTCCAGGACTCAACTGCTGCGCAAAACGTACCGACACTCGAATGCCTTCCAAGCTTAACAACTCTTGAAATAGATTATTCATTGATTTTTGAGAACATGGTAGCACTCAGTCTACTGCCATCCAAACAGTAAAAAATTGTCAAACGCTAGCACTTTCGAAGATAAT